>JAGSMR010000132.1:1342500-1400959 GCA_029286605.1 Sericinus montela
ATGTCTCCAGCGGAAGGTGGGTGGAAAGGGCTTAATTGTCTAAACCTCTGTTTACCCCTGTATTGGTAATTGCATGAAGGTGTCAATGTTTTTATACATATTACGTAAGTATTCTCCTTGTATAACTTCAATTATGTCACATTGAAAGCCCTTGGAAATTAAAAACGTCTCAATGTAGACGACCTCAGTGGACGATTGGCGTACAGTGATGTTCCTAGTGTCAGCTCTGAGCCCCGTTTGTGTCAATGTAGAATAAAAAATCTACATTTTATTGGGTCTGTTTGTAGTATCTTCGTTGTTTCTGATTTCATAACACACAATTAACAGTGGTAGAGCCACGCGTCAGGTTTTGTTGTTGCATGAATGGGCCGGCTCGACCGGGGAGGTACCGCGACCTCACAGAATACCGGCGTGAAGTAGAAGTCTAACAAACTTCTGCGCCAATTCTGGGGGCTGTAAAGGCAGCAACGCATCTGTAATCACTTTCCATCATGTGGGCCACCAGCTCGTTTACCTCCCTTTTCTATATTAAAAAAAAAACATGTGCGACTAGCTAAGCTACTTACTTCGGGAACAGAGCAATTTATGTGATATTAATCCTATCGATGTATGTATTTATTTAAAAAAAAAATTCGAGGTAATTTCCGTCCCTCTATACATTTTCGCATTCGATGTAAACAATACAAATTAAGATCACAACATTAGATGGATTCGAATCCATAACCCTGGCTTCCGAAGGCTTGGTGACTACGAGATGTACGACTATTGGGTCTTATAATTTGATCGTATATATTAGTATCTTTATTATATCTTCACGCCATTCCCAATACAGCGGTAGACAGAGGCCGCGACAGTTAAGTCTTTTCGACCCACATTCCACCGAAGACATGTTAATATCCTTAATATTCTATTACTTTTTTTTCTTCTGTGTACAGTCTTCCAGATAGTAGCGTAACATTAGTCGAAGACCTACCACGCCGCAAACGGAGAACTTCCAGCCCGAAAGCCCTCCGACTGACCGCTGCGCCCAAGCGCAAGCTCAAACCAGTCCCGCCATCCGTAAGCAAGCCACACAAAATATTGCAAATGCTTAAACACAAAATGCCCGCTCAAACCGTAGAAATAAAAGAACTGAAAACGGAGACGAAGGAAGACGCGAAATCTGAAGCGGAACCACCTGAGGCTTTCCCGTTAGACAGAGAGGAAAACGTGAGCGATACGGAGACAGTAGTCGGTGAGAAGGACGAAATGTGCAAAGAGATGAAAGATTGTCTCGCGAAATTCGCCAAATTCGCCCTGCACAATCGTGAGATCAGAGACGCTCAGGATCCGGAGACAAAGTATCCGGAGTCTCTAAGTCCGCCACTGCAAGAGATGTCGCCAACTTCGTCCGAGCCAATGCCGGTGTACACGCCCAAAGCGAACCAACGTCTGTTGACGGTCAATAAGTTCCTGCAGAGGAACGATTTGAACGACAAATCGATCGACTTCCAATCTCAAATCACCGCCGAAGTATTCAACGTTCCATTGAACGCGCGACGCACTCCTATATTGGTGAAGGAGGAAAGCGAAACGGATATAAAAGTGACGGAAGTGGATAATTGCGAGATCGTAATCGATACTAGTAAAGATACGAACGTCTACAAGTACGTTACGTTCGGTTTGGAGATAAAGAAAGCGATGGAGGAGTGTCAGAATATAATAAACTCTTACAACAGTATTAAGGATAAAGACGGAAAGGAGAAAGTGGAGACGCAGGACGGACCGTTGTCGCTGGAGCATATCTGCGAAGTGATGATGAGTCTGGACAAAAACGCCGAGATCCTAGAGAAGATGGATTCGGACGAATCGATAGATCTGGGCGCGGCGAACACCAAATTGGCCGAATTGGTTGAGAATATGCCGCAAATATTGGCCAACATGCCGGAAATCGCGTCGAAATTATCCGAATTCGCAAACACCTCATTCGAACTGCCAGAGTTTGCGTCCATCATGAGCAATCTGCCGGACGTGAATAACGAAGCTCAACTGACGCCGGAAACGTTGAAACAGATCCGTGAATTGAAACTAAACAAAACCAGGGATAGTGTTAAGGTAACTAAAAATACTGCCAAGCGTAAGAATAATCGTAGGATTAGGAATAACTTCGACAATGCCGACGTATTAGGTACGATGACCTTCGAATTGGACAGCAAGGACTTATCCGAACTGCTTAAAGACGAAAAAGATCTGCAGGGTCTCGTGAAAAACAAAACGAACAATAAAGAAGACTTTAAAGACTTGCTCTTTTCCATATCAGCTCAAGTAGTTATAAATAAAGTGTTCGAATATGTTAAGAAAAATAAAAGTCCTGAAATAGTTAAATGTCTAGAGGAGGACCGGGATTTGTTCAGAAAAATCACGCTAACTCCGGAGATGTATACAAAGCAGTCGACACTCTTCGACAATTCAGTTAAAGACACGCTCAGTATGGACGAGTTGAGGGAGTTAGTTAGGTCTAGGTTCAATTCGTGGAAGCATTACGTGGCCGCGAAATTCAAAAGTATACCACTCGAATTATTGGAAAACGAAATCGAAACTATGCTGGACAAGTTTCAGTCATATATCCAATATCTAGCCGCAAAGCAATGCGCCAATGACACTGATAAAATAATGGAGAAGATTGAAGAAGCGAGAAGAACTATGGAAGGTGATGAATCGGATAAAGAGAGTTGTGCGGCTTCCAAGGAATCGTTGAAACAAATAACGAAATTACTAAGCCCGCAAGCGGGGAACACATTTGATTTGCTATTTATGAAATTGTCCAAAATGACGGAAGACCAGAAGGAGACCGTGAAGAGTCTGAAGTTTAAATACATCGACGTTATTCGTCGGTGTATAGAATCCCAGCAATTGTTGAATTGGATAATATCAGACCCAGAGACGGCAGCCGAAGTTATTTTAGACCACACCGGACTGCCAGCTAAAAAGCCGGAAAGTGTTCCCGATTTCTCTACGATGAATATAGATAAGAAAAAGGACTATTTTATGCAGCGTTTGAAAGAAATGGACAAGACATATATGAAGACGCTGCCTAAGAAGGCATTGACGGGTGATGAGTGGTTGGTGATGCTGTATAGATTAGAACAGCTCGAGGAGTCCTTTAAAGAATCATTCGCGAAAATTTCGCCTCCGGCAAAAGCGAACGTACAGACGCACGGAGCGAGTGAAGCCGAAATCCTGGCAGCTAAAGGCCTAAGCAAAATTATCGGTAAAGCTAACGCTGCAAGGCCAGTCAGAAAAACCAGCAACGAATCGCAAAAGCCTGTTAAGAAGGACGAAAAAGCGCCTGAAGTAGTCGAAGTCAAAGAAACGCCAAAAGACACGTCTAAAGATGACAAGAAAGCCAGAATTGCGGCTATGCTAGATAGATGCGAAGGTTTTCTAATGGCAAGGGGCGATAATGTGCTACTAGAAAGTTTTTATACAGTTAAATCCTACATATCACAAGATATACCAGTCCCGGAGACATATAAGAAGAATGTTGTAGCGATATGTTCGAGTATAGACGCGAAACTATTGGAGGATCATTTCCCGGAATTTTTAAAGTATAAGACTGAACATAAAATTGTCGATGGGGACACTGATGCCTCTAAAGATAAAGGTCCATTGTCGGTAATAGGGTCGCAGAATCCAGAATTACTAGCGAAGTACTCCGCTCAGGCGTTAAGGAATGCGAAGCAGACTTTGAACGCGGTCGCGTTTAGGAATATGATGAGAAATGGACAGACGAAGTCTGAAAGTGACGCATGCGACACCCCAAAAGTGACTGCAAATGGACGAACGATTGCATTTGCAATAACTGCAAGCTATCCGACGTCTCTGGTGCTGTTTGCTTGGGTGACATAGTGAAACAGTGCTACGAAATGGAGACGAAATCTAAGAACGGTCTAGAGGAGAAAAAGAAGGAAGCGAAGCCGGCTAAACCGGTTCCGAAGCAAGCGAAGCCGGCAGCGAAAGTCTGCGAGAATGCTTCGCACCAGCAGCATGTTTGTAAAGGTTAGTTTATGTTTTTTTTTATCAATTTTCCTTTCGCACTTCTTTTTAAATTGTTGTATTTTAAATCCTTGCGCATTTCGTATCATTTCGCGCGAATTAAAAGTGTAAAATTTATACATTATAATATTTCAATCCGCTTGTTTTGTTTTGTATATTCGCGTAGTGGTGTACAGACCGGTTTTTAAGGTTTCGCTAGCTCTAAAACCCCGGATTCGTTCCTCGAACGGTTTAATATAGAAAACACTTTCTATGTTTTCTCGAGTCTGGGTGTTTGTGGTAGCTTCGTTGTTTCTGATTCTACAACACAAGTGCTTTAGCTACTTTGGGATCAGAGTAATGTATGTGATGTTGTCACTATCAATTTAAGATAGTTAATTGACTCAGGCGTTACTTTGCGGAAATTCATTGTAAAGTTGTTATTTAAAAAACTACTTTGCAACATTCCGCACGCAAATATAAATAGGTATATGTTACCTGGTCCGAAGAGAAGAAGAGCACCACCCTCCCTCCCACAGACTTGTGCACCAATTCCACTGTATGCACCACCACCACCACTACCCTCATACCAGGTAACATATACCACCAATGAAAACGCCACACGTGTTTCGCCTCAAAACAAGGCATTATCGAGCGAGTAGACTCTACGATGAGCGACCGCAGAGACTCTGCGGTCGCTCATCGTAATGATGCGATGTAATTTTTTAAATAACATCTTTACTATCAATTTATTTATTAATAATGTACTTGTGTATTTATTTTTTTTATTTATCATCGAGGGTAGCGAGTAACCTCTTGTGACAATTTTGTTTACTTGTCAGTGGGCCACAATGGTGGCGGGAACGCGTGTGCGGGGGAGACCTCCTCGGACCAGCCTTGCTCCTGTTGCTACTGCACTGTTTTTGGACACGCGGTGAGCTCGTCGTTTGGTGTACATAATCCTCTTAGTACTTTTTTTATTTTCACGCAATCTGCCATACTGTGGTATGTAAACATAGACGATGAATTCCTTTTCACTCATTTTTCACCGGAGCTTATTTGGGACGAAGTGACAGGTGGTGAGAATATCGCCGTCTTGGTATCCAAACTGACATTGCTATGTAAATACATACATTTATATTTACATAAATGAATATTCATATATACACATAAATATCCGTGACTCGAGTACAAACATTCATGTTCATCACACAAAGCGGGATTCGAACTCACCCCTTTTAGCTTCCAAGGCAGGGCCCTTAGCTTCCACTACCGACTCTGCTTCCGGGTCGTCAATTAGATTTTCCTATGTAAAGTTCCAATTTAAATTTAAAAAAGTATTTATTTTGTGCCATTCGCCATAATCGCCACGCTAGGCAAGCGGATTGACGATCACATCACTGGACACTTTGCACCGCAGACGCTGCTACCCGACACTGGTCTACTGAATTTCGATCTGGCATTATTCGAGATAGTTATCCCGCCATGTGGTCTGAAAGAAGATGTAGTGACTAAAATTGAGAAAGGTATGCTAAAAAATGGTTTGGCCATGTCGAGAGAATGAATGAAGAGCGATTGACGAAAAAAGTGTATGAAACGAGTGTGAATGGAAGTGTAGGAAGGGGAAGACCTAGGCGGACGTTTCGAGACCAAATCAGGGAGATCCTGAAAAAAGGCCAGGTCAAGAGTACCCTGAATCGAAGAGAATGTATGAAGGGAATAATGAAAGTGGACGAAGCGAAACAAGTATGTAAGGATCGTATCGCAAGTGAAAAGAAGTGGTCTCTGCCTACCCCTACGGGAAAGAGGCGTGAATATATGTATGTATGTTATCCCGCCATCTGTCGGTTTCAATAGAATTTTAATGGCTTCCCTTAGTCGCTTCAAACATCGCCCACGGGAAGAAAGGAGGTGGTGGGGATATTCTAACGCCGATTCCACACATAAAGACATGTTAGACATGCTGACAATGTGCTGCATGAAAGCTGCAGAGTAGCCAGGTCGGGTGTTCGTCACCCGGCGAGGACGTATCCTGCACCAGTGTACTCTCGGTACTCGTATATAGGCGTGTAATCGTGCGAACTTCGATAGCGCGATGCAGGATGCCGATGTGTTTCCTGAATCCGCCACTAGCGAGCTTCTTATATAGAGACGAAGACATAGATGTCGCCACACATGCATAAACTTTTTTGTTATTCAAGAAAACAGATTCGAGCGTACCCACATTTAACGTGGCGACGTTCTTGCCACTGAACCATCCAGTCTTTCTCACGTTTTAATTATTCACACACTCACACACACACACACGCACACACACTTTCTATTTTTAGTTCGGTTTTCTATAAAAAGCGTGTTTTTTAACCTATTATTTTTTTTTTTTAAATTCCAGCCCCCACTGACGACTCCCGTGCCGAGGAATTTCAATGAAACGCGAGAACGACTCAGGTCTATACTCAACAAGAAGAAGCAGAAATATATAACGACCAACGTAAGTGTATACATATCAAATGTTTTGTAAGTTTCGTTAGTTTTAAAAAATAAATGCATTTCTTCACGCTATTACCAATACTGGGGTAGACAGAAGACCAGACAACTAAGTCTCTTCGTTGTATCTTTCACCGAAGACATTTATTGTGTCAAAGTGATTGGTGGAGAGCCTGTCGCCGGATTGTGTCCAAGCCAACGATATAAATCGTTAATAAATTAAAAAAAACTGATTGGTAGCACTCGACTCGAACTCGGGTCTCTTCGATTTAACACGAATTCTGGTCACCTAACCACTCGGCTATCGTGACTATGATTTAATTAGTTTAAATAGAGCTAAATATATTTATAATTTTGGAACCTGATGTTTACTAATTTTTAAACTACACACATTATCCCAATACTGGGGTAGACAGAGGTCTTAAAAATTTAGTACCTTTAATTTCTTGTATTTACGCGAACACTACACGTCTAAAATAAAACGATTTTCGAGTTTTATCGCGTTTTTTATTTGTTTTTTTTTTTTTTTAACAAACTATTTTTACTTCCCGACATTTCGTTTGCTTTACAGCGTCCGTGGTCACGGGAGGACCCACAGTCCCTATTTTAGTCCCACAGTTATATTGTCGATAATTTTGGTACTCTCGACCCACTTCTCTCATAAGTGGAGAAGCTCATGCGAGATAACGTGACGGGTAGAGTGCCTATCTTCACGCATATTCACAGAACTGGCTAGCTTCGAAGGCGGGGTCATTATCAACTACTCTGAGTTGAATGAGTTCTAAGGCGGGGCATAGTCGCAGGTCGTGTCCCGATTCGAATTGAAAACAATCGTAGGCTACAACCGCGTCACCTATGGCACCGTTGTGATGTGGGGCAACGTCAGTTGAACGCGTGCATTGATCGCAGGGCGAGGCGGAGGCGGCGCAGGCGCAGGCCGGTGCGCAGGCGCAGGCGCAGGCGCAGGCGCAGGCGCAGGCGCAGGCGCAGGCCGGTGCGCAGGCGCAGGCGCAGGCGCAGGCGCAGGCGCAGGCGCAGGCCGGTGCGCAGGCGCAGGCCGGTGCGCAGGCGCAGGCGCAGGCGCAGGCGCAGGCCGGTGCGCAGGCGCAGGCCGGTGCGCAGGCGCAGGCGCAGGCCGGTGCGCAGGCGCAGGCCGGTGCGCAGGCGCAGGCCGGTGCGCAGGCGCAGGCGCAGGCGCAGGCCGGTGCGCAGGCGCAGGCGCAGGCGCAGGCGCAGGCGCAGGCCGGTGCGCAGGCGCAGGCCGGTGCGCAGGCGCAGGCGCAGGCCGGTGCGCAGGCGCAGGCGCAGGCGCAGGCCGGTGCGCAGGCGCAGGCCGGTGCGCAGGCGCAGGCGCAGGCGCAGGCGCAGGCGCAGGCGCAGGCGCAGGCGCAGGCGCAGGCGCAGGCCGGTGCGCAGGCGCAGGCCGGTGCGCAGGCGCAGGCGCAGGCCGGTGCGCAGGCGCAGGCGCAGGCCGGTGCGCAGGCGCAGGCCGGTGCGCAGGCGCAGGCGCAGAGCTGAGAAGACGCCCGAGTCATGAGGCAATGCCTCGAAACTCGCAACCCATAAAGGGGGGCCTTTTACACCCCCCTGATATGGATGACCCAAACGTCACGACGGATAGAAAACCACTTTCTTCATTTTGTCGGGGGCGTGGTTTTTATGGTGCCTTTGTTGCTTTTCGATTCCACGACACAAGTGCTTTAGCTACTTACTTTGGGATCAGAGCAATGTATTGATGTTGTCTCTATTTATTTATTTATTTATTATGTATTTATTTATTTATAATTATCTTAATACTTTAAGCGACCTACTCTTATATGTATGTAGAACGTGGGCCGAATGGAAATGATTTTTACGTCACAAATGTATTTTTTCTCCTTTTGCAAAAAACAGAACAACAGTATAAAAATCATATATAAATATCTTCACGCAATTCCCAATACAGTGGTAGACAGAGGTCTAGTTTAGACAATTAAGTCCCTTTGACCCACCTTCCACCGAAGATATTTTCGGGACAACTTGACAGGTGGTGAGCCCGTCGCCGCCTTTATGTCCAAGCCAACGACATAATTCGTACATAAGTTTTTGAAAAACTCATTGGTACGAGCCTGCCACTTGGGGATCGAACTTGGGTCTCTCGACTCGAAATTCCGACCACCGAACCATTCGGCTATCGTGACTTGTTAAGTTTGAAACTGTTAAGTATAAAAATCGAAATGTTAAGTATAAAAATCGATGCGCCATAATGTCTTTCATCTCCTTCCTTTATTTTTTGATGTCTCACTTGTTCTTGCATCATTCCTAGATGTTTATACTTATATGTATACCTTATTTCATCAGAACTATAAGAGGGATAGTAATTTGTATTTCGGTATATAAACATAATACTACAGGTGTTAAAACGTAACAGGTGGTGAGTCCGTCATAGTCTTTATGTCGAAGCTATCGGTAAGCCATAGACTTTTAAAAAAATATCCATTGTTCGAACTCGGGTCCCTCGACTCGAAGTCCGATCACCCAACCACTGTGATACAACCACTACCAAATGATTAGTAAATTAGAATACGTCAGTTGTACTAAGAACAGGCGATCAAGCTGTACTTAGAACGTTGTCAGTACATTGAATGTGTACAAATCAACTATTTATTTTATTTACATGATCTTCTTCTCTTACGTAATATTTTTAGAGATGTTCACTTTAAGAGGATGTTAGTACAAGGTTTCTTAAAAAAATATTAAATGAACTAATTATTTTTCTCGTATAAACGAGTCATATTGAAATGAGAACAGAAAAATGTAGTATATTGTATTTAATTTTGAATTTTATGTCTCTTGATATCCAAATTAGATCAAGGGTTTAAGTTAAGGCTCGAAAACCGCTGCGTACACATCCGCTGCGCTGGTCATCATCGTTGATATGACTTCGAAAATTTATTTTGTGATCGGTTTGATGCTGATTGATGGACATGGCTTCCAGGCGCTGCCGAAGACCCTGCCGCCGAACCTGACTCCGAGCCAGGCGCAGCAGAAGCGGCTCGGCGCCGAGGAGCAGCAGCGGCAGCTCGCGGACCGCATGGCCGGCATGAGCGTCTCCGAGACCGACGGCAAGCCCAAGGTACCCTGTGCTGCTGTACGCAAGGCCATAGCTCCCGTGACCTAGGTTTCGTTACCCATGTTTCATGACCCCAGCTTCCGTGACACAGCATTAATGACCCAGCTTTCATGACCCTGCTTCCGTGACCCAGGTTTCATGACCCAGCTTCCGTAATACAGCTTCCGTGACCCATGTCTCATGACCCAGCTTCCGTGACACAGCTTTAATAATCCAGCTTTCATGACCCTGCTTCCGTGACCCATGTTTCAGGACCCAGCTTTGAAAGCCTATCATCACCCAAATATATATTTTATGGGATAAAAAGTATTCTAGATCATTCCCCAAGCAAAATCTTTTTTCATAAGAGCACGTCTAACTATCCGAGTTTTTGCGTGGTAGATTAAAAAAAAAAAGATTTTGCTGTGCATACAAAGTTGGTTTAAAACATTACAGGTTCAACGTACCTCTGCGCCTGCGCAAGCCAACTTACCCACTGGTTTGAAGGCGGAGGGAAAAGTTAACCCGAATGCCATGGAACAGATAAGAATACAAGTGAGCATTTTTTATATTTATATTGAAATTCTTTAGATTACATTAGCGTGTCGTGTGGTATCGGTGCTAGAATATCCCACTCTCTCTTTTACCTGTGGGTGAAGAAAAAGAGGGAAGAGGCAACAGACAAATAGTGGGATAACTATTGAGGAAAGTACCAGACTAAAATCAGTGAACTAATGACAGGCAGTGGCGTATAAGTTGCATGGAAGTCTGGTGCTGCGCTCGTCAATCCGCTTGTCAAGCGTGGCGAACGTGACAAATTCTTCTCGTAGTACTGGCCTATGTCCTGTGTAGTTTTAACAGGTTATTATGTATGTATGTACTAACTAGCTTATTTTCTTCACCACATTGAAAATTATCCAAAATTATTTTGATCGATTATACTATAGATAGTTATGTTTTTACCCTGAAGGTAATAGTAATAGACGGCAATAGTATATATTTAAGGTGGTGAGCCAGTCGCCATCTTTATGTCCAAGCTAACAATATAAATCATATATAAGTTTTTATTATGTCCATTAAAACACAGCAAAGTCACGATAGCCGAGTGGTTGTGTGGTCGGAATTTCGAGTCAATAGACCCGAGTTCGATCCCCAGTTGGTGGGCTCGTACCAATGGGTTTTTCAAAAACTTATGTACGAATATCGTTGGCTTGGACATAAAGACGGCGACGGGCTCACCACCTGTCACGTTGTCCCGAAAATATCTTCGGTGGAAGGTGGGTCGAAGGGACTTGATTGTCTAGACTCGACCTCTGTCTACCCCTGTATTGGGAATTGCGTGAAGATATAATTAAAAAAAACAAAAAAAAAACAGTAATTATTCATAGATGTTTAATGAGCTATGTAGCATGTGAAGTAAGTCATTGACAGACAAATATATTTTTCTACCCACTTAATTTTATCTTATTACTTAACAAGATAATTAAGTACCCTCTAACTGATATTGATATATGACAGTTTAAAAAAAAACTCATTGGTTCAATCCGATCACCCAACCACTCTGCTGTCGTGCAACGACTTACATTTATATAATTTTATTTTGACTTTAATATTTAGTTTTGATCCACTGACATTTTACAATTCCATATTACACATCTGAAAATGTCAATTAATATTCAGTAGACCAGGTGGTAGTTGCAGGGTCTTATCAACACAAAGTAGTACTGTACAGAACAATGTGGTAGCGTGATGGCCTATTCGACGCCCTAGCGTCACAAATCCTACGTAATACTAAAGGCCTGTGTGCTACAGTGAACTTTTACGGGCCCTTCATGTATGTATGTAATTTCCCATTACAACTAACTTAATTCATTTCTTACTGACTTGTAAAACTATTCATCGGCCGTGTTTGTTTTTGTTTTAGCAACTTAAACAACAGCAGTTACAACAACACCAACTGCAGCTGCAGCAGCATCTACAACAACAACAACAACAACAATCAGACCAACAGACATCAGCTGCACAACAAAAGAAACCGGAGCCAATATACGACTTGCCGATTCACAACAAACCGACACTGACACCGCAGCAACAGCTACAGATCAGGCAGCAACAGCTACAGCAGCAGCAGCAGCAGCTACAACAAATACAGCACCAGCAGCAGCAACAGTTGCAGCAGCAGCAGCAACTGCAACAGCAGATACAGCAGCAGCAACAGATTCAGCATCAGAAACATTTGCAGCAACATCAACAGCAGCTGCAGCAGCAGCAGCAGCTGCAGCAGCAGCAACAGCTGCAGCAGCAGCAACAGCAGCAGCAGCAACAGCAGCAACAGCAGCAACAGCAGCAGCAACAGCAGCAGCAGCAACAGCAATTGCAGCAGCAGCAGCAGTTACAACAGCAACAAAGACAAGGCCGGCCTCAGCAACAAAGAGCGGCGGTTTCCCTTTCAAGTAGAGACACCAGTGTCTTTTCTACATCTTCTGGATGCTCGGGGTAGGTTGAGAAACTTATAAAAAAATATCTTCGGATGCTCGGGATAGACAGAGGTCTAGTCTAGACAATTAAGTCCCTTTGACCCACCTTCCACCGAAGATATTTTCGGGACAACGTGACGGGTCGTGAGCCCGTCGCCGTCTTTATGTTCAAGCAACGATATTATTCGTACATAAGTTTTTGAAAAACCCATTGGTACGAGCCTGCCACCAGGGGCTCGTACTCGGGTCTCTCGACTTGAAATTCCGTCCACCCAACCACACTCGGCTATCGTGACTTTCACATTACATCGTGAGAAACTTATATATTTGCTATTTTATTAAAAATTACTAAGATCTTCCATTAAGACATTTCCATTACTGGGATGATTACGTCTAGACAGTTTTAATACTAGACAGTTAATATCAGCCACTGGGAAAATACCTAAGGATATTTGGCACTATGTGACAGATGGTGTGTCTGACACAGTCTTAGTGTCGAGAATATCAAAGCATAGAGATCGAAATTGAGTTCCTGGATTTTAATTTCAATCACCAACAATATATTAAAACCTCAGTAGTTGAGTGGTGTTCAGAATTCGAGTTGAGAGACTCCGGATTTTAATTTCAATCGCCAACAATATATTAAAACCTCAGTAGTTGAGTGGTTGGGTGGTCGGAATTTCGTGTCAAGAGACCCGAGTTCGATCCCCAAGTGGTATGCTCGTACCAATGGGGTTATTCAAAAAAAAAAGCTTATGTACGAACTATATCGTTGGCTTGGACATAAGGGCGGCGACGGGCTCACCACTTGTCACGTTGTCCCGAAAATATCTTCGGTGGAAGGTGGGTCAAAGGGACTTAATTGTCGAGACTAGATCTCTGTCTACCCCTGTATTGGGAATTGCGTGAAGATATTTTTTTTTTGAACATAAAGACGGTAACAGTCTGACCATCTGTTGACCTGACACATAGACCCAAAAAATGTCTTTGGTGAATGTGGGTTAAATGTACTAAATTTCTGTCTATCCCAGTATTAGGAATATCTTGAAATCAAATTTAAAAAATCGTCTGATTCCGAGGGCGCGGCTTCGTATCCCGCCCTTGTTATTTAATTTTTGAAATTTCTGTTTTATTTGCAAATAAATATTATCAACACGACTAGGAATCTTAATAATAGTAGCAGGTGGTCAACGTCGACATTTTTTTTCTCTTTAACTTTTTTCAAAAACTTATGTACGAATTATATCTTTGGCTTTGGACATAAACGCGGCGACGGGCTCACCGCCTGTCACGTTGTCCCCGAAAAATATCTTGCGTGGTAGGTGGGTCAAAGGGGCTCAACTGTCTAGACTAGACCTCTGTCTAACCCCTGTGAAGATAATTTTTTTTTTTTGGAAAAGTCGAATAAATGCTGATGATGCAATGTGTACGTGCAGTGGGTCGTTCTGGCGCTGCGGACGAGCGGAGGACCCGCGCGACCTGGACGCGCTGCTGCAGTACATCGAGGGCCCGCAGCGGCACGTGGACCGCGGCAAGAAGCGCGCCAAGAAGCAGCGCCAGAAGGCCAAGAAGGTCAGTGTGCACGTGCCGCCCGAGTGCCGTGCTCATACGTACATGGCGGAGCCACGCATCAGCTTTTATTGTTGCATGAATGGGCTGGCACGACCGGGGAAGTACCACGACCTCACAGAATACCGCCGTGAAGTAGAAGTCTAACAAGCTTCTGCGTTTTGTCCGGTGAGTGCAGGTAACCGGTGGCCCACTCACTTCCCTCCCCCAATTCTGAGGGGCACTCTAAGGGAGGCAACGCATCTGCTATGCCTCAGGTATTGCGGGTGTTCATAGGCAGCGGTAATCACTTACCATCACGTGAGCCGCCTGCTCGTTTGCCTCCCTTTTCCATAAAAAAAAAATACACAAACGCATGTTACAGATGTTGATCGAATAGCAAATGAAACACTTCATATTTGAGCAGCGTGACGATGTATAGTTTTAACAAAATGATAATGACCCTACTACACACTTTTGGAGCTGTTTTATACAGCTCATTTTGACACTCATAAATCGAAATAGTCATAATAACAACCGATATAATTCTATCATTGATTTAACCATAAATCTCTTTACAGTGTCTTTATTTATTTATAATTATAATTATATTCTTATAACTGATTCTATATTACTATGTACGTTGAATGTTAACGAATAAACATAGTGGTGACGGTAGTATTTAACACACATTAAATCCGGAATGCCCGGCAGATGTGAAACATCGAAATTGTTTTGTATAAGTTATGCATAAAAATACAGATCGTGACAGGAATCAGATATGGCATAATGAAAAAATTGTGTTACGAAATTATTCCTTAAAATAATGAATGATATAATATTTATTACATTAATATTCATTGTTATTAAATATAAAATATAGAAATTCAACATTTTAAAATTTATTCGAAAACGCATGGCAATTCTCGCCACGCCGACAGCCATCTTTACTCTCGCCTATAGTTGCTTGACATGAAAAAGTACGGTATTGTCTAATCGTTGGAGCCGTTGTCGACAGGTCGAGTCGCAGCTGAGCGCGGAGAGCGTCAGGCTGACGGGCGAGTGGGCCGGGCTGGGCGCGTCGCTCGA
Source organism: Sericinus montela (assembly GCA_029286605.1). Classification (NCBI taxonomy): domain Eukaryota; kingdom Metazoa; phylum Arthropoda; class Insecta; order Lepidoptera; family Papilionidae; genus Sericinus; species Sericinus montela. The sequence goes on from JAGSMR010000132.1 coordinate 1,357,204, forward strand.
CGAGCTGCGCGACGTGCTGCGCAACGCGCAGGCCTACGTGCAGGAGGCGCGCGCCCAGCTCGCGCACAGCAGCGCGCGCAGGAAGGGTACGCAGTACTGCAGTGCTGCAGTGCAATCTCGGCCACGGACAATTTAAAACCATTCTTTTGAAGAAAAAAATAATAACAACATCAAACTATCCACTACCACTACCACCACCAACACCAATACCATCTCCGTTACCCACAATCCTAAATCATTCACAGAAGGATATAACTCTGAACTCTTCTGGCTAAAAACTGGACCAATGTTGATGAATATTTTTATGTGTTCAAATGGAATCGAGAATGGCCTAGATTTACATTTGGAGCCGGTAAGTGGCGCTTTAAACTAGGACGGGGCAGTGTCTGTCGGGCCCGCTAGTCATTTACTGTGAAAACTGGTTGACAATTATTCCCTTAGCCATCTCAACAAATAAGTAAATCAATATATTTATAGATAAAGACAATATCACATACATTGCTCTGGGAAGAAATTATGAATGAATGGAATCAGAAATTACTAAGGTACCTCAAACTCCCTGACCCAAGAAAATATATTAAGTATTTTTTTTTCATTAATCTGACCGGAATTTACAACCCGGGATCTCACAACTGGGCGACACCATCACAACCCCCGTGTACGCCAGTAGTCCACAGAGGTCGTTGAAATCATTATCAAATATTGTTTTGTCTTTTTTTACAGGCAAAAGACAAAAGCTGGACCCTGTTTTGCAAGCTAAGATTCAACTGCTGAAGGAACAGCTGACCAAAATGAACGCATTCACCAGTATTACGGCTGCGGTAAATTAATTTGTATTTGCTATACCAACACTTTAAATACATATATAGGAACAATATCACATACATTGTTCCGATCCCAATGTAAGCAGCTAAAGCACTTGTGGTATGGGAATCGGAAACAACGAAGGCACCACAAACACAAAAAACCCGAGGAAATTATATTGTTGTTATATAAATGTGTCTGTTTTGTTTTTATCAATAAATATTGTAATTATTATAAGATCAGTTCACAGACCACTTTTATACTTCGCAGTACACCAAAAATTTTCCAAAGTTTTTTACCAATTACAAATATCACCCATTTTCTAAATAGAATCTATTTTGGTTCCTGTTTCATTGTATGTATGGTGATAAAAACAAACATTATATACATAGATCGACAAGTTACGATAACCAAGTGGCTATATACATATATATTATTTATAAATATATATGTATTTATTATTATTAAGAACAACAGAATTCAAAATAAAACTTAATTTTATTCTGGTTAGAATTAAGATATGAACAGAGAATACATACAGCTACAATGAAAAGTACGACCACTTAAACTGCGAATGTTTATGGATATATCCACAGTTCAATTATTATTTTGTTTTTGTATTTGATGTAATTGATAGTGTATATAGTAACAACTTTATTACAAGTATGTAAAGTAGTCCGCTATAGCCGAGTGGTTGGGTGGTCGGAATTTCGAGTCAAGACCCGACTTCGAGCCCCAGGTGGCAGACTCGTGTGTTTCATCTAAAACTTATGTACGAATTATATCATTGGCTTGGACATGAATACCAAGACATGTCCAAGACATAAAGTCGGCAACGGGCTCACCACCTGTCACGTTGTACCCAAAAATATCCTCTGTGGAAGGAAGGGCGAAGGGACTTAATTGTCTAGACTAGACCTCTTACTACATCTGTATTTGGAATTGCATGAAGATATTTATTTATATTTATTATGTAAACTAGTCCAAACCTGTATTTTCTATTTAAGCTTTTGGGGTAAATAAATAAAAATCTTTGAAAATTTAATAAACGCATTGGTTACATGCCACCTGGTCTCTCGCGACTTGGAAATTCCGACCACCCATCCACGCGGCTACCGTGAGCCCAGCATTGAATAATATTTGTTGTTTGTTGAGTTGCAGGAGATAAAGACGACGGAGCGGCGGCAGGCGGAGGTGGAGCAGCGGCTGCTGCAGTGCGAGAGGGAGCTGAACGAGGCGCGCGCGCTGCAGGGCAAGCCGCCGCTGCGCTCTTCCGTCTTGAATGTTGGTGTTACATACGTACATACGTACATACGTACCTACATACATACATACATACATACATACATACATACATACATACGTACATACATACATACATACATACATACATACATACATACATACATACATACATACATACGTACATACGTACATACATACATACATACATACATACATACATACATACATACGTATAATGGTCTTTGAATAGAAAATAAAAACAAAACTGCGTTTCTCTTTAAAGACAAAAGAAACAACATTTAATGTCTTTAATTCAGGTCTCTTTATTCTTTAACAAATACGGGAAAATTCTCTCAATAAGTAGTTATAATAATTGAATGTCACTACCATCAGTTGTGACTTCTTTGTCGATAGCCAATATTCTTGTCGACCAGTTAGCGGTGACGCGGCAAATACAAATTGGTGAAAAGCACACAAGTGAGGTGATTTTCTTTACATACATACATACATACATACATGACGGCCTATTAAATTCCACTACAGGACATAAGCCTCTCTCATAGGGAGGATTTGCCATAATCCTCCCTACAGGTATCAGACACCTCGCACCTCAGACGCTGCTGCTCATCTTCGTTCTGATTGTTTTGGTCTGATATTCTTGAGATGGTTATCCCGCTATGTATCGGTTGCCATAACGATATTCAAGACTGTTTCCCTTCGTCGCCTCTCACGAAATCCTCGTGGACCACCAAAAAGTACCACACGGAAACTTTTTTCAAAAACTTATGTATAATTTATAGTGTTGGCTTGAACATAAAGACAGCAACAGGCTCACCACCTGTCACGTTGTCCCAAAAATTGTCTTCGGTAGAAGTTGGGTCGAAAGGACTTTACTGTGTAGACCTCTGTTTATCCCTGTGTTGGGAATGGCGTGAATATATTTTTTTACATATATAATTATAAACATTTGTCTAAGTAAAAAAGTATCGACTGGTCAGCCGAGTGGTTGGGTGAGTCGAGAGACCCCGAGTTCAATCGCCAGGTGGCATACTCGTACCAATGGGTTATTTCAAACAGTTAAATGACTCAGGCGTTACTTTGCGGAAATTCATTGTTAAGTTTTTATTGAAAAAGTTACTTCGCTACAACCTGTATGCAAATATAAAAAGGTATATGTTACCTGGTCCGAAGAGAAAAAGCGCACCACCCTCTCTCCCACCGATGCGTGCACTAATTCCACTGTACGCACCACCACCACTACACTCAAACTAGGTAACATATACCACCAACGAAAACGCGACACGTGTTTCGTCTCAACACAAGGCATTATCAAGCGAGTATCAATAATCATCAACACCTGCAATTTTAAATGTTACTCGATTCGCAGGGAGCGAAGCCCCCGGTAGTGAAAACACGTCAGCAGCTCGAGCAACCAAAGCAGCAGTTCGAGAGACCAACGCAGCAGCAGTTTGCCCAGCTGGAGCCCGCAGAAATACAGGCGTTGGGTGAGAGGTTTTTTACCGTAGTATTTAGTCTGTAATACAACTATTTTTATGTCTATGTATAGTAGGCCAAGTCGAAAAAGTGTATAAGGCGAGTGTGAATGGAAGTGTAGGAATGGAATGACCTAGGTGGACGTTTCGAGACCTAATCAGGGACGTCCTGAAAAAAGGCCAGGGCCCAGAGTACCCTGAATAGAAGAGAATGTGGGCGAAACGAAACAAGTATGTAAGGATCGTAGCAAGTGGAAAGAAGTGGTCTCTGCCTACCTCTACGGGAAAGAGGCGTGGATATATGTATGTATGTAAGTATGTCCAGGTCCAGAGTATCCTGAATAGAAGAGAATGTATGAAGGGAATAATGAAAGTGGACGAATCGAAACAAGTATGTAAGGATCATAGCAAGTGAATAGAAGTGGTCTCTGCCTACCCCTACGGGAAAGAGGCGTGAATATATGTATGTATGTAAGTATGTACATACACATATATTGGCCTGTTAAACTCCACTGCAAGACATAGGCCTCTGCCATAGGGAGGATTTGCCATAATCGCAACGCTTGAAAAGCGGATTGGCGATTGCTGTACCAGACAACTTGCACCTCAGACGCTGCTGCTCGTCTTCGGTTTGATATTTTTAGAATAGAATAGAATAGAATAACTTTTTTTGCGCATATATAACAGCAATTTACAAAAAAAAAACAGTACAACTTAAACAATACACTACACAGATTATTTCGTAAATAAAAAATTTAAATTTTAATTTTGACAAAAAAAAAATATCTTCACGCAATTCCCAATACAGGGGTAGACAGAGGTCGAGTCTAGACAATTAAGTCCCTTCGACCCACCTTCCACCGAAGACATTTTCGGGACAACGTGACAGCTGGTGAGTCCGTCGCCGTCTTTATGTCCAAGCCAACGATATTCGTACATAAGTTTTTGAAAAACCCATTGGTACGAGCCTACCAACTAGGGATCGAACTCGGGTCTATTGACTCGAAATTCCGACCACCCAACCACTCGGCTATCGTGACTTACATCGTATCGTGACATACAATTTTGACAAGATGTACATTTTATACTGCAGCATATACACAAAAACGCTCTCACTCAGCATTAGCTGCAAATACAGCACTGATTTTCAGTGAGTCCTTGGAGTGTACTCTTTAGAGATGGTGATCCCGCCATTTATCGGTTGTCATAACGATATTCAAGGCTGTTTCCCTTAGTCGCCTCCTACGTCATATCCTATGGAAGAAAGAGAGTGTTAATATTCTTACGCCGTTACCACACGGAAATTTAAGTATGTAATTTATATTTATTGCATATTTAAATGCTAAATTTAGCTACAGCTCTGATTATTGTTTCACTGATCCAGGCGGCGGCGACGGCAACGGCGTGGTGCGAGTGCGCAGAGCCGGCTCCGGCGACGTGACTCTGTCGCTGGGCGGGCGCGGCTACATGTCGCTGGTACAGCTGCTGCAACAGCAGCAACAACAGCAGCAGCAACAATAACAACAGCAGCAACAACAACAGCAGCAACAGCAGCCCGGTGCGTGCCGTTACATTCTGTCCATGGGCTGTTGAGGCTACATATCGCTGGTACAGCTGCTGCAGCAGCAGCAACAATAACAACAGCAGCAGCAACAACGGCAGCAACAACAACGGCAGCAGAAACAACAGCAGCAGCAACTACAGCGGCAGCAGCGCGGTGCGTGCCGTTACATTCAGTCGATGGGTGGGCGCGGCTACATGTCGCTGGTACAGCTGCTGCTGCAGCAGCAGCAACAATAACAACAGCAGCAGCAACAACAGCAGCATCAACAGCAGCAGCAGCCCGGTGTGTGCCGTTACATTCAGTCTATGGGCGGGCGCGGCTACATGTCGCTGGTACAGCTGCTGCTGCAGCAGCAGCAACAATAACAACAGCAGCAGCAGCCCGGTGCGTGCCGTTACATTCAGTCTATGGGCGGGCGCGGCTACATATCGCTGGTACAGCTGCTGCAACAGCAGCAACAATAACAACAGCTGCAGCAACAACAGCAGCACAGCAACAACAACAGCAGCAGCAACAACAACAGCAGCAGCAGCAGCCCGGTGCGTGCCGTTACATTCAGTCGATGGGCGGGCGCGGCTACATATCGCTGGTACAGCTGCTGCAACAGCAGCAACAATAACAACAGCTGCAGCAACAACAACAGCAGCAGCAGCAACAACAACAGCAGCAGCAACAACAACAGCAGCAGCAACAACAACAGCAGCAGCAGCAACAACAGCAGCAGCAGCAGCCCGGTGCGTGCCGTTACATTCAGTCTATGGGCCGGCGCAGCTACATGCCGTTGGCACACCAGCTGCAGCAACAGTAGCAACAACAACAACAGCAGCACAGCAACAACAACAGCAGCAGCAACAGCAACAGCAGCAGCAACAACAGCAGCAGCAACTACAGCGGCAGCAGCGCGGTGCGTGCCGTTACATTCAGTCGATGGGTGGGCGCGGCTACATGTCGCTGGTACAGCTGCTGCAGCAGCAGCAGCAGCAGCAACAGCAACAACAACAACAACAGCAGCAGCAACAACAGCAGCATCAACAGCAGCAGCAGCCCGGTGTGTGCCGTTACATTCAGTCTATGGGCGGGCGCGGCTACATGTCGCTGGTACAGCTGCTGCAACAGCAGCAACAACAACAGCAGCAGCAACAACAATAACAACAGCAGCAGCAGCCCGGTGCGTGCCGTTACATTCAGTCTATGGGCGGGCGCGGCTACATATCGCTGGTACAGCTGCTGCAACAGCAGCAACAATAACAACAGCTGCAGCAACAACAGCAGCACAGCAACAACAACAGCAGCAGCAACAACAACAGCAGCAACAGCAGCCCGGTGCGTGCCGTTACATTCAGTCGATGGGCGGGCGCGGCTACATGTCGCTGGTACAGCTGCTGCTGCAGCAGCAGCAACAATAACAACAGCAGCAGCAACAACAACGGCAGCAACAACAACAACAGCAGCAGCAACAACAGCAGCAACAACAGCAGCAGCAGCGCGGTGCGTGCCGTTACATTCAGTCGATGGGCGGGCGCGGCTACATATCGCTGGTACAGCTGCTGCAGCAGCAGCAAAAATAACAACAGCAGCAGCAACAACGGCAGCAACAACAACGGCAGCAGAAACAACAGCAGCAGCAACTACAGCGGCAGCAGCGCGGTGCGTGCCGTTACATTCAGTCGATGGGTGGGCGCGGCTACATGTCGCTGGTACAGCTGCTGCTGCAGCAGCAGCAACAACAACAACAACAACAGCAGCAACAACGGCAGCAACAACAACGGCAGCAGCAGCAGCCCGGTGTGTGCCGTTACATTCAGTCTATGGGCGGGCGCGGCTACATGTCGCTGGTACAGCTGCTGCTGCAGCAGCAGCAACAATAACAACAGCAGCAGCAACAACAGCAGCAGCAGCCCGGTGCGTGCCGTTACATTCAGTCTATGGGCGGGCGCGGCTACATATCGCTGGTACAGCTGCTGCAACAGCAACAACAACAGCAGCAGCAACAGCAACAATAACAACAGCTGCAGCAACAACAGCAGCACAGCAACAACAACAGCAGCAGCAACAACAACAGCAGCAGCAGCAGCCCGGTGCGTGCCGTTACATTCAGTCGATGGGCGGGCGCGGCTACATATCGCTGGTACAGCTGCTGCAACAGCAACAACAACGGCAGCAACAACAACAGCTGCAGCAACAACAACAGCAGCAGCAGCAACAACAACAGCAGCAGCAACAACAACAGCAGCAGCAACAACAACAGCAGCAGCAACAACTACAACAGCAGCAGCAGCATCCCGGTGCGTGCCGTTACATTCAGTCTATGGGCGGGTGCGGCTATATGTCGCTGGTACTGCTGCTGCAGCAAAATAACAACAACAGCAGCAGCAGCCAGGTGCGTGCCGTCACATACTGTCAATGGGCTGTTGCGGCTACATATCGCTGGTACAGCTGCTGCAGCAGCAGCAGCAACAGCAGCAGCAGCAGCAACAACAACAGCAGCAGCAACAGCAGCAGCAACAACGGCAGCAGAAACAACAGCAGCAGCAACAACAGCAGCAACAGCAGCCCGGTGTGTGCCGTTACATTCAGTCGATGGGTGGGCGCGGCTACATGTCGCTGGTACAGCTGCTGCTGCAGCAGCAGCAGCAACAACGGCAGCAACAACAGCAGCAGCAACAACAGCAGCAGCCAGGTGCGTGCCGTTACATTCAGTCTATGGGCGGGCGCGGCTACATGTCGCTGGTACAGCTGCTGCTGCAGCAGCAGCAGCAGCAACAATAACAACAACAGCAGCAACAACAGCAGCAACAGCAGCCCGGTGCGTGCCGTTACATTCAGTCTATGGGCGGGCGCGGCTACATATCGCTGGTACAGCTGCTGCTGCAGCAGCAGCAACAATAACAACAACAGCAACAACAACAACAGCAGCAACAGCAGCAACAGCAGCAGCAGCAACAACAACAGCAGCAGCAACAACAGCAGCAGCAGCAACAGCAGCCCGGTGCGTGCCGTTACATTCAGTCGATGGGCGGGCGCGGCTACATATCGCTGGTACAGCTGCTGCAACAGCAGCAACAATAACAACAGCTGCAGCAACAACAACAGCAGCAGCAGCAACAACAACAGCAGCAGCAACAACAACAGCAGCAGCAACAACAACAGCAGCAGCAGCAACAACTACAACAGCAGCAGCAGCAGCCCGGTGCGTGCCGTTACATTCAGTCTATGGGCGGGTGCGGCTATATGTCGCTGGTACAGCTGCTGCTGCAGCAGCAGCAACAACTACAACAGCAGCAGCAGCAGCAACAGCAGCCCGGTGCGTGCCGTTACATTCTGTCCATGGGCTGTTGCGGCTACATATCGCTGGTACAGCTGCTGCTGCAGCAGCAGCAGCAGCAGCAACAGTAGCAACAACAACAACAGCAGCAGCAACAGCACTAGCACCAGTCATGCTTTTACCATTTCACGACCTTGTCTCCTCTCTTAAAAGAATTAGTTTCCCCACCCAGTAAAGGAAACAACATGTGATTCCAGCGGCGGCGAGCGCGGCGCGGGCGGAGGCGCCGCAGCGCAAGCAGACCTGGGAGCAGGCGCTGGCGCACATCAACCAGCTCGCCAAGGGCGGCAACAAAGAGAAGGTGCTTTAATCCTTACTGAAGATCTTCACACCGTTCCCGGAGTAGACAGTAGACAGAGGTCTGGACAGCTAAGTCTTTTAGACCCACCATCCACCGAAGACAATTTGGGTGGTGAGCCCGTTGCCGTCTCTATGTCCATGCCAACGATATAAATCTTACGAAGGTTTTTGTAAAAACACATTAGTACGCGCCTTGGGGATCGAACACGGGTGTCTCGACTCTAATTCCAATCACTCAACCCCTTGACTATAGGGACTCTAAAGAGACTAAAAAATCATGTAACTTCAGACTGCAGAATATTAGACTTTCTGTCTACAGATTACAGTTTTAAATCGATTTAGTTTGATTTGAATGCGAAACTGTATTCGAAATCAAACAATGAACTGTGTTATGGAGACAGGTTTTACTAATGACGTTCTATTGTTCTAACTATGTATTGAATTATATATTCAATTAGACACTCTTAATTTTTTTATCTTCACTGAATTTGCTAAGCCGGGGTAGGCAGATTTTTAAACAAAGAAATCGTTTCGATTAACTTTCTACTGAGGCGACTTGCGACAACAAGTAATGGTAAGTTATTCAATAGTCAAATAAAGAAAATACAAATATACTGGTAATTCGAATTTCAGAAGAAGCAAAAGGAAGCGCAAGCGGCAGCGGAAGCTAAGAAACAGAAGGAACTGCCGAAGAGTGAACCGGTTTCCGAGACCCCAGCTCTGTCCAAGAAGCAGAGGAAACTGTTGGCGAAACAGCAGGTAACTAACTCATTGCTAAGTTAGAGGACTCCGATATAGACACGATAACGGAGTGCTTGGGTGGGTGGGGGTGATCGGAATTCGAGTCTAGACACCCGAGTTCGGTCCTAAGGCTCGTGCTAGTGGATTTTTTCAAAACTCAAGTACGATTTATATCGTTAGCTTGGACATAAAATCGGCAACGCGAAAAGAGAGGTAAAAGTCACATAAATATGTATATAATATTGAAATAACCGTTTTTGCTGCATAAATTAATAATAATAAATATCTTCACGCAATTGCCAATACACCAAAACAAAACATACACCAAAACAATATTTTTTAAATTTTTTGTCTGTTTGTTCCGGCTAATCTCTGAAATGGCTGAACCGAGTTTAACAGGACTTTCACTGATAGACAGCTCATGTTATAATTAGTAACTTAGGCTACTTTATTTTAGAAAACAATTAGGGTTCCGTGTTAAGTGTTAAACCGCAAGCAAAATAAAGCAGCGAGAGGCAGCTAGTATTTAAATAAATGGACAGGGACAATACTTTCCCTGAATAAGTTGCTGAAGCATTTGTATTATCTAATTGAAAATAGTGGAGGTACCACAGACACACATACCTGAGACAATCTAGAAAATATGATTTTCTTCATTGACCCCTTCTATAATCAAACCCGGGACCTCAGAACCGGCGACACTATGAAAACCCGTGTGTAAGTTCGCCACTCGTCCATGGAGATCGTCATTAACATATTTTGTTGTCTATTGGTATGTTATAATATAGGTACCATAATTATATTCCGACAACCACATCATCTGGTTCCAGTGATAAGATGGTAATTTGAAGAAAGTATGAATATGTCACCCTCTGTCTGATTGTCGCCCTCGGAAGATGTTACTAAGGGAATGCTATAAAAATATCTCCATGCCACACCCAATACTGGGGTAGACAGGTCTAGGCAATGAAGTCTTTTCGGCCCACATTTCTCAGAAGACATTGTTTGGAACACATTCAATGATCTACACAAGTATTGCGGTTACACAAGGGAATCGAACTTTGGTCTCTTGATTTGAACACCCAACCTGACTATAATTAAACTGCTGTGAAATTATTATCTATACAATTTAATTTTTAAAGGCGGAAGAAGAAGAGAGAAAAAAACAGCAGCAACAGCAGCAGCAGCAGCAGAATGAAGCTAAAAAGAAAACAGAAAAGAAAGCGGACCCGCCTAAAGCTGAAATAACAAACAAGAAGACTGACAAAAAAGTTGAAACATCGAAAAAGCCGGAGGACAAGGCTAAGAAGAAGGAAGAGAAGAAGGAGTGCAAGAAGCAGGAGAAGGTGACCGAGAAGAAAGGGAAAGAAAACAAACAGGAAAAGAATGGTGAGTTCTTTAATGGATGCCCACATTTTGGGTTTCGCCAGGAAATATCTACAGAAATCGTGAGTTTGTAGCACACTGTACAGTAATTGACTGTGTGGTATTAACATAGGAATAATACCAACAATACCATTCCTCTCTTGTCGTGAGTGTAAATAAATAAAATAAATAAATAAATATCTTCAAGCAATTCCCAATACAGGGGTAGACTAAACAATTAAGTCCCTTCGACCCACCTTCCACCGAAGATATTTACGAGACAACGTGATAGGTGGTGAGTCCGTCGCCATGTTTATGTCCAAGCCAACGATATAATTTGTACATAAGTTTTTGAAAAACCCATTGGTACGAGCCTGCCACCTGGGGATCGAACTCGGGTCTCTTGACTCGAAATTTTGACCACCCGTGCCACCACTCAATCTACTCACTGAGCCACACCAACCACTCAGCTATCGTGGTCGTGGGTGTCCACGTTAAGTAGGGTTATGTTCGTGTCAGTTTTTTGGTGACTTCTATGTCTCCACATAAGAAGCTGGCTCGTGGCGGATTCTGGAAACACATCAACATTCTACATCGCGCTATCGAAGTTCGCACGATTGCACGTATATATACTAGTACCGAGCACACTGGCGGAGGACACGTCCTCTCTTGGACACGAACACAAGACCTGGCGGGTAGCTACACTATTCCTGCAGCACATCGTCCCGCCACACATGTGCTTCTGTGTGGTATTGGCGTAAGAATATCCCAACCATCCTCTTTGTGCTCGCTCGTGCTTGTCATACGAGACGACAAACTACTTCTCTCTCCCCTTGAAAAACACACGATGAATTTAATGTTAATTTGTCCCCTTAGTAATTTAAAATTGAAGTTATGGTATCTAGCTCGCAAATAATGCATAATTTGCGATAATTTGAAAGTCTTGACTTCCCCACTTTTTAATTTGGAGATTTATCATGCACGAACCTTTCGCTTGTTTACATAGATGAGATGGGATCGGAACAATGTATGTAATGTTGTACCTATTTATGTATTTATTTATTTATTTATCCGAATATCTTCAGTAAAGGTGAGTCAAGTGACTTAATTGTCTAGATTAGACCTCTGTCTACCCCTGTATTGGGATGGCGTGAATATACTTTTTTTTATAATAAATCACGAATTTTGATTAAACTACTATTCACTTGACTGCCCCTCCCCCTCGTGGTTATTTAAACCCATGTTATTTTGAACACTTGGTAATTTGGTAATTTGAAAATTATCTCTGGTCCCTGGAGATTCAAATATTCGACTGTACTTACAATATACAAATAATATACTTACGATTGGGTATACTATGACCACGACAAGCTCACAACTTGTCACTGCATCCAAAATTTACCTGTAAATGTGTGTGTGTAAAAAAAAATATCTTCACGCAATTCCCAATACAGGGGTAAACAATTAAGTCCCTTCGACCCACCTTCTGCTGAAGATATTTTCGGGACAACGTGACAGGTGGTGAGCCCGTCGCCGCCTTTATGTACAAGCCAACGATATAATTCGTACATAAGTTTTTTAGAAAAACCCATTGGTACTAGCTTGCCACCGGGGATCGAACTCAGGTCTCTCGACTCGAAATTTTGACCACCCGTGCCACCACTCAATCTACTCACTGAGCCACACCAACCACTCAGCTATCGTGGTCGTGGGTGTCCACGTTAAATGGGGTTATGTTCGTGTCAGTTTTTGGTGACTTCTATGTCTCCACATAAGAAGCTGGCTCGTGGCGGATTCTGGAAACACATCAACATTCTACATCGCGCTATCGAAGTTCGCACGATTGCACGTATATATACTAGTACCGAGCACACTGGCGGAGGACACGTCCTCTCTTGGACACGAACACAAGACCTGGCGGGTAGCTACACTATTCCTGCAGCACATCGTCCCGCCACACATGTGCTTCTGTGTGGTATTGGCGTAAGAATATCCCAACCATCCTCTTTGTGCTCGCTCGTGCTTGTCATACGAGACGACAAACTACTTCTCTCTCCCCTTGAAAAACACACGATAAATTTAATGTTAATTTGTCCCCTTAGTAATTTAAAATTGAAGATATGGTATCTAGCTCGCAAATAATGCATAATTTGCGATAATTTGAAAGTCTTGACTTCCCCACTTTTTAATTTGGAGATTTATCATGCACGAACCTTTCGCTTGTTTACATAGATGAGATGGGATCGGAACAATGTATGTAATGTTGTACCTATTTATGTATTTATTTATTTATCCGAATATCTTCAGTAAAAGGTGAGTCGAAGTGACTTAATTGTCTAGATTAGACCTCTGTCTACCCCTGTATTGGGATGGCGTGAATATACTTTTTTTTATAATAAATCACGAATTTTGATTAAACTACTATTCACTTGACTGCCCCTCCCCCTCGTGGTTATTTAAACCCATGTTATTTTGAACACTTGGTAATTTGAAAATTATCTCTGGTCCCTGGAGATTCAAATATTCGACTGTACTTACAATATACAAATAATATACTTACGATTGGGTATACTATGACCACGACAAGCTCACAACTTGTCACTGCATCCAAAATTTACCTGTAAATGTGTGTGTGTAAAAAAAAATATCTTCACGCAATTCCCAATACAGGGGTAGACAGAGGTCAAGTCTAGACAATTAAGTCACTTTGACCCACCTTCCACCGAAGATATTTTCGGGACAACGTGACAGGTGGTGAGCCCGTCGCCGCCTTTATGTCCAAGCCAACGATGAAATTCGTACATAAGTTTTTGAAAAACCCATTGGTACGAGCCTGCCACCTGGGGATCGAACTCGGGTCTCTCGACTCGAAATTCCGACCACCCAACCACTCGGCTATCGTGACTTTTTGTGTGTGTGTGTTAAATAAAATAAATAAAATAAAATAAAATAAAATAAAATAAAATAAAATAAAATAAAATAAAATAAAATAAAATAAAATAAAATAAAATAAAATAAAATAAAATAAAATAAAATAAAATAAAATAAAATAAAATAAAATAAAATAAAATAAAATAAAATAAAATAAAATAAAATAAAATAAAATAAAATAAAATAAAATAAAATAAAATAAAATAAAATAAAATAAAATAAAATAAAATAAAATAAAATAAAATAAAATAAAATAAAATAAATATCTTCACGCAATTCCCAATACAGGGGTAGACAGAGGTCAAGTCTAGACAATTAAGTCACTTTGACCCACCTTCCACCGAAGATATTTTCAGGACAACGTGACAGGTGGTGAGCCCGTCGCCGCCTTTATGTCCAAGCCAACAATATTCGTACATAAGTTTTTGAAAAACTCATTCGTACTGCCACCTGGGGATCGAACTCGGGTCTCTCGACTCGAAATTCCGACCACCCAACAACTCGGCTATCGTGACTTTTTGTGTGTGTGTGTTAAATAAAATAAATATCTTCACGCAATTCCCAATACAGGGGTAGACAGAGGTCAAGTCTAGACAATTAAGTCACTTTGACCCACCTTCCACCGAAGATATTTTCGGGACAACGTGACAGGTGGTGAGCCCGTCGCCGCCTTTATGTCCAAGCCAACGATGAAATTCGTACATAAGTTTTTGAAAAACTCATTCGTACTGCCACCTGGGGATCGAACTCGGGTCTCTCGACTTGAAATTCCGACCACCCAACAACTCGGCTATCGTGACTTTTTGTGTGTGTGTGTTAAATAAAATAAAATGTAAATCAAAAACTATGTACATAAAATGTAAATAATGTTTCCAGCACCCACCGCTAACACGAAAACGAAGCAACCCGCCCAGCCGCAGCCTCAGCCGCAGCAGAGCAGCAGCAAGAAGGAGAAGAAGAAAGAGCGGCAGCAGCAGCAGCAGCAGCAACAGCAGCAACAGCAACCGCTACTGCAGCCGCAGCAGACCTCGCAGATCATCAACATTACACCGGATACAACCATAGAAGTTGTCAGCAAGAAGGTGTGCTCCGAAAAAATATTTTCACGCCATTCGTGTTCAAGTCACGATATAAGTCGTACATAAGTTTAAAAAAACCCATTTGTGCGACCTGGGGATCGAACTAGGGTGACCCTTGACTTGAATACCAATCACGTAATCACTCGGCTATCAGTGTGTACGGATATTAAAAAAAAAATCTTGTAATATTACTTAATTAAACTGTGTAAGAATATACCGCTCCTATTCTTTCCGTGGGTTCCTTAAGAGGCGACTAAGGGTTTAGGGACTAAGGGTTAAGGCCTTCAAAATGAAAATGGACACCGAGACCGACAAATGGCGTGTTAACCATCATTAAAAATTAAACAGACTGGTGACGTGCAAAAAAAAATTAAGGTGTGGTATGTCTGATACTGCGATCGTCAATCCGCTTGCCAAGCGTGTCGGTTATGGCCAATTCTCTCTTATGGGAAAGGCCTCTGTTTGGTAGTGGACTTTACGAGTTTGGTGGAATTTCGAGTCAAGAGACCGGAGTTCGATCCCCAGGTGGCAGGTTCGTACCAATGGGTTTTCAAAAACTTATGTACCAATTACGTCGTTGGGTTGGACATACAGACGGCGACGGGCTCACCACCTGTTATGTTGTCCCGAAAATGTCTTCGGTGGAAGGTGTCTAGACTATACCTCTGTCTACCCCTGTATTGGGAATTGTGTGAAAATATTTATTTTATTTTTACATTTAATTGACATTTAATTGAAACATCGCTCATATCCTAATGTAAAGCTAAAACACCTGCGTTATGCAATTGGAAACAACGGAACGAACGAATTAGAAACATCGGTACCACAAACACTACAACACCCGTGACAGCAGAAAAAGTGGTTTCTTATATTGTTCCGTCGGCGGATTCGAAATCGGGACCTCGGATCTGGCGACACCATGAAAACCGGTGTGCACGCCACATAGAGGTCGTCATAATTAATACATAAAAATATTCGTTTCAGAGCCCGTGCTCCAGCGACGGGGATAAACCAGCATCCTGCAGCATAATGGAACAGCTCAGCAGTGGTGTCCAGGTGAAGACCTTAAAATATACATACACACAAACATACATACATAGATAGGGACAACATCACATACATTGCTTTGATCCCGAAGTAAGCAGCTTTTGCAACTCAACCTGTGTTATGGAATCGGACACAACAAAGGACCCACAAACATCCTCATTCGAGACAATGTAGAAAAAGTGGTTTTTCTACATTGATACAAAAGTTGGACAAAAAGAAGGTCCCACAAACACCCTCATTCCAGACAATGTAGGAAAAGTGGTTTTTCATTCAAAAGTGGTCATTGACAAATAGAACCCGGGACCTCGGAGACCGCGACATCTTGAAAAACGGCGTGTTCGCCTCTCGTCCCCGGAGGTCGTCAAAGACACACAAAGACATGTTCATGGGAAACAGTTGTTGATGCAATCATGGAATAATAAAAAAAAAAAAAATCTTCACGCAATTCCCAATACAGGGGTAGACAGAGGTCGAGTCTAGACAATTAAGTCCCTTCGACTTCGTCTTTATAGCCAACAATATTCGTACATAAGTTTTTGAAAAACCCATTGGTACGAGCCTACCAACTGGGGATCGAACTCGGGTCTGTTGATTCGAAATTCCGACCACCCAACCACTCGGCTAACTTTTTATGTTTATTATTTTTATGTTTATTAGATAAAATACTATAATAATATACTATATTCTATACCGAATAAGTCACTATAACATGAGGCATGAGACCCGAATTCGATCCCAAGCTAGTACCAAGGTAGACTAGTACCAAAGGCATGTTTTAAAATTATGTATGACATAAACATGGCGACAGACTCATCACTTGTCTCAAAAAAAAAATGTCATCGGTGAAAGTGGACCGAAAGGACTTAATTGTTCAGCCCTCTGTCTACACCAGTATTGTGAATGAAGATATTTTTTAAATTGGTTACAATCAACTGATTATAAAATGTCATCATTTGAAGGTTGCTGATCTGAAACTGCCTCCGGGCATAACACTGACGCGAGTGCAGCCCAGCGAGAAGAAGGAGGCACCGCCCATCAAGTCTGTGGTGAGTTGGCACAACCTTTCATTTTTCTTGTAATCTCTCTGTCTTCTTTCTTCTGTCTGCCCCAGTATGGGGTCATCCCCATACTGATGCAGACGGAAGACAGAAGATTGCGTGAAGATAAACTCAATGTTTTATAGATAATAAATTCATTTCATTTAATGTATGAACTTTATAAACCAACCAAAAACGTAAATCCTGGTTTGATGTACTTGTTCTTATTTATTTTGATGAAATATTATATGAATGGGTTCGAATTCCGCTAGATGCAAACATTTTTGTAATAATATGAATACTTGCACTTAAATCATGGATGTTTATATACATTTATTTAAGAATATAGTTATGATTGTTATATCATATAACGCATGTTGCAGTCTCAGTGTCCAGCCAATTGGGATTGGCACAGCAACATTCTCACCAGCCATCACCACTACCACCACCAGCTATTGCCACTACTATTCTCTCTACCCCAGTGTTGGGAATTGTTGAAAGAAAATAAAAGTTTTGCTCCCCATAGGTTACCTCTACGAAATAACCTTCATTGCTAAAAGTGTATTTTTTGCGTTAACAATATACCTGTCCTTTTCTGCGGTTCAAGCTCCTCCAGAAATAAATTTATCAGCATTGATGGGAGACAAATGGTACATACATGTTGTAAAATAGGTGGGCAATGCTGTACTTATCTCAGAGAGCTATTTATATGCTGGTGTAATTTGAGTGTTTGATCCTTCCTAGCGCGAAACGATTAGCCACTCTGTCACATCTCGTATCTGTCTGCTGCAGTGCAGGCTTTAAACCTGGGCGCCGGATGCTGAGGTGTTAAACACTTTGTCCCTTGAATAAGTGTGAAATGAAGAATGCTGGCAAGTAGTTCTCAATGTTAGGCTGCTGCGTACCCTATACGCACGAATGTGTAACCGTGGCGATGTGGATTGCAGCCGCTGTGGCGCTGCTCCGCGCTGCCCGCGGCGCCCACGCCGCCCGCGCGCCCCGCGCCCGTCATCAACGCGGACCCGGCCGCCGCGCTCTTCTCCGCCGCGCAGCCCGGTACGTGCACACGTACACACGTACACACGCACCTACACAAGCACGCACACACGCACTCACACACCCACGCACACACGCACACACGCACGTACACACGTACACACGCACGCACACACGCACACACGCACGCACACACCCACGCACACACGCACGTACACACGCACACATGCACGCACACGTACACACGCACGCACACACGCACGTACACACGCACACACGCACGCACACACGCAAGCACACACGCACGCACGCACACACCCACGCACACACGCACGTACACACGCACACGCACGCACGCACACGCACGCACGTACACGCACGCACACACGTACACACGCACGTACACACGCACACACGCACGCACACACGCAGGCACACACGCACGCACGCACACACCCACGCACACACGCACGTACACACGCACACACGCACGTACACACGTACACACGCACGCACGCACACACGCACACACGCACGCACACACGCACGCACACACGCACACACGCACGCACACACGCACGCACACACGCACGCACACACGCACACACGCACGTACACACGCACACACGCACGTACACACGCACTCACGCACGTACACACGTACACACGCACGCACACACGCCCCGCGCCCGTCATCAACGCGGACCCGGCCGCCGCGCTCTTCCATTCTTCTCTCTCTTCCCTCATCTTTTTACCATTTTCAAGGCCTATCCTTAAGTTGTCTCTTTCGAGATCCCTGTGAAGCAAGCGTTGGTAAATTTTCAATCCAATTTCATAAGGTAATCACACGCACGAGTTTGTTAATGTTTCTGTTAATTCCTTTCCAGAACCGCCCAAAACAATCATCATACCAGAACCACCGCCACCGCCGCAGCCGCAGCCGCAGCCGCCGCCTACCGGCAAGTCTAAAAAGGCGAAGAAGAAGGCGAAGAAGGCTGCCGCGGCCACCGAGAGCGCGGACGCGAAACAAGACGGCGCCAAGATGGTCACCCTCAGGAACCCGATGTTCCATCCGAACCTGCCGCCCGTGCAAATCACCAACGCCCCCGCTCAGAAGAAGGCCGAGATACGAATCCCGGATCCGATACCCATGCCCCCCACCGCCTGTCAAGCCACCATCACGCCGACTTCGAATGGGATGTACACCATCCGTAACCCGCTGATGTCGATGATGCACCAGCAGAGCCTGATGGGCCTGAGGAATCCCAGCGCTCCGCCGCCAATGAACCCGATGTTCAGCCAGCCGCAGTACACGTACGTCAATCCGAACGTCTACAACCCGGTCCAGACCGGCCCGGCCCAGACCTACGTTCTAGATCCATCTAGAAACTCGCCCAAGAACCACGAGAGCGACTTCCAGAGCAGGATCCTCAACCTCGCCTCGTTCACACAGAAGAACGAGGAGGGTTACTCACTGTTCAAAACGCCCGAAGACAACAGTCAACCGAAGAGTTTCCTAACGCCGGAATACTACGTGGAGGATCCGTCACCGAAACCGGTGGTGTCGCCCAATCCGATAGGCACTAGGCCCCACGTGGACGGCAGGAGCTTCGAGGGCGAATCTCTCTTCGCCAATCCCATACAGAGACCGGAGCCGGTCGGCACGCCGCTGAGGCGGGACGAGAGCTCCGGCTTCAGCGGGAGCCTGTACACCCCGTTCGGCCAGGAGGACCGCAACGTGTTCAGGGACGCGCTGTTCAGCGACCGGGGCGACTGCGGCGCCGGTCTCTGCCGGAGCGGCGACCACCCGGGCGCGACCCCGATGGTGAACGGCGATCCGCTGCCGTATTTCCAGCGTCTGCGTGTGGGTTCGAAGCTCAACAGCGAGGTGACCATACACCACGTGACCGAGTCGAAGTTCTACAAGGGGCAGGTGGGTTGGGTGTTGATGAAAAAAAAAATATCTTCACGCAATTCCCAATACAGGGGTAGACAAAGGTCAAGTCTAGACAATTAAGTCCCTTTGACCCACCTTCCACCGAAGATATTTTCGGGACAACGTGACAGGTGGTGAGCCCGTCGCCGCCTTTATGTCGTATACGTAAGTGTTGATGTAGATAGTCATAAATTACTGGAAAAAGTCACCGATAGCCGAGTTGTTGGGTGGTCGGAATTTCGTGTCGGGAGACCCGAGTTCGATCGAGGTGGCAGTGCCAATGAGTTTTCAAAAACTTATGTACGAATTTCATCGTTGGCTTGGACATAAAGACGGCGACAGGCTCACCACCTGTCACGTTGTCCCGAAAATATCTTTGATGAGTTTGTGACTCGATAGGACTTAGTGTCTGCACCTCTAACCCAGTATTGGAAGTTGCGTGAAGATATTTTTTATAGTTATAAATTATGCAATTTTATTGATTTTTAAAGTATATTTATGCTGAAATTTTATGTTATTAAATTAAAGAGAAAAAAGTTAAAATTAAAACTAACACGGGCGGGATTTCGAACCCGCGACCTTCGCCGATACGTGGCGATGCTCTTACCTCCGAGCATTTGAGCTCTTGAGCATCGCCACAGATTGCATAATAAAAATTAAGTTTGCGTTATCTTATTGATAATTCCTAACTGAAAAGTCAAGATTATCAAATTTTCACTTGCAAAAGGGATAATAGATGGCGCCTATGCCAATAAACAAGGCATATAAAAAAAATAAAATAAAATATCTTCACGCAATTCCCAATACAGGGGTAGACAGAGGTCGAGTCTAGACAATCAAGTCCACCTAGGCCACCTTCACCGGGCTATTTCGGGTTTCGGCGGGTGGTGAGCCGTCTGTCAAGCATGCAAGTTTTTAAAAACCGATATTACCGAGCCTACCAACTGGGGATCCGAACTCGGGTCTGTTCAACTCGAATTTCCGACCACCAACCACTCGACTATTAACGTGTTTAACAAACATATAAATAATTAAAGAGAATACAGATTTAAAATTTCAACTGATCCGTGTAAGACACGGTGGCTCGGAGGTAAGAGCGTCGCCACGGATCGGCGCATGTCGCGGGTTCGAATCCCGCCCGTGTCAGTTGAAATTTTAACTTTTTTCTCTTTATTTTAATAAGATAGTATAAAGTTAGGTAGGTCGTCTACCTAACTTTATACTGAGCTTACCTATATAACTATAGATATACAACTATATATATAGAGTTAGTATTAGAGTTTATACTGAGTAACCGATAGCTGAGTTGGTGATCGTGCCCTCGATGCTATGGGTTGCTGGTTCAAATTCGACTTGAGGAAAATATTTGTGTGATTGATTCAAATATTTATTTATGGAAATGTATATGTATGTAAGTATGTGGTAGCTTGGACACAAGACGGCGATGGGCTCGCCATGTGTCACATTGTCCCAAACAAACCTCGTTGGAAAGTGGGTCGAAAGGACTTCGTTGTTTTAAACTGCCTACCCCAGTTTGGGAAATTTGAAACTTTATGTGTTCTACTTTATATGCTTTAGCCCGATTCGGATTCTTTAGCCATATTATAATAAAATGAAAAAAAAAAACAATTCATATAACCGAGTATTACTGAATAATCGGTTGGGTGGTCGGAATTTCAAGACGAGAGACCCGGGTTCGATCCGCAGGCGGGCAGGCTCGTACCAATTGGGTTTTCCAAAAAAAAAAAAAAAACTGTACGATATATATCGTTGGCTTGGACATAAAGACGGCGACTGGCTCACCACCTGTCACGTTGTCCCGAAAAATATCTTCGGCGGAACGTGGGTCGGAGGGACTTAATCGTCACGACCAGACCTCTGTCTACCCCCGTATTGGGAACGGCGTGAAGATATTTATTTTCTAACCGATGTCGTCTGCAGGACGAGCCGCAGTGCGAGGACGGGCTGAGAGCCGAGGAGTCTCTTTTCTCCAGGCCCTCGCCCCCCGTATGGCCGGAGGCTCTGTACCAGCACACCAACAGCCACAGTCATAGCGCCGGTGAGTTGCTTTTTAAAACTCTCTTCTCTTCTTCTTTACAGTGATTTGAGGAGCAGCGAGCTCTTTGTTGATTATTTTGTTATATATGGAGATAAACCATGCCGTCCACTAAGAGTAGAGGTAGAGATTGTGAAAGTCTCGATAGCCGGATTGTTCGGTGATCGGAATTCAAGTTAAGAGACGCGACTCCCCTAAGTGGCAGGACCGTAGAATTTTTTTTTTTTCAAAATTACTTTAGCACGATAGCCGAGTGGTTGGGTGGTCAAATTTCGAGTCAATAGACCCGAGTTCGATCCCCAGGTGGCAGGCACGTTCAATGGGGTTTTCAAAAACTCATGTACGATTTATATCGTTCGCTTGGACATAAAGACGGCGACTGGCTCACCACCTGTCACGTCGTCCCGAAAATATCTTCGGTGGAAGGTGGCTCGAGAACTTAATTGTCTAGACTCGACCTCTGTCTACCCCCGTATTGGGAACGGCGTGAAGATATTTATTTTCTAACCGATGTCGTCTGCAGGACGAGCCGCAGTGCGAGGACGGGCTGAGAGCCGACGAGTCTCTTTTCTCCAGGCCCTCGCCCCCCGCATGGCCGGAGGCTCTGTACCAGCACACCAACAGCCACAGTCATAGCGCCGGTGAGTTGCTTTTTTTTTTTTAAAGGAAACTCTCTTCTCTTCTTCTTTACAGTGATTTGAGGAGCAGCGAGCTCTTTGTTGATTATTTTGTTATATATGGAGATATACCATGCCGTCCACTAAGAGTAGAGGTAGAGATTGTGAAAGTCTCGATAGCCGGATTGTTCGGTGATCGGAATTCAAGTTAAGAGACGCGACTCCCCTAAGTGGCAGGACCGTAGAATTTTTTTTTTCAAAATTACTTTAGCACGATAGCCGAGTGGTTGGGTAGTCGGAATTTCGAGTCAATAGACCCGAGTTCGATCCCCAGGTGGCAGGCACGTTCAATGGGGTTTTCAAAAACTCATGTACGATTTATATCGTTCGCTTGGACATAAAGACGGCGACAGGCTCACCACCTGTCACGTTGTCCGGAAAATATTTTCGGTGGAAGGTGGCTCGAGAGAACTTAATTGTCTAGACCTCTGTCTACCCCTGTATTGGGAATGGCGTGAATTTAATTAAGCATCAAAGCCATAAGCATCTCTCAGACTATATACTACATATAGTCTGAGATTAACTATCAAACTTTCATATGGAGATTTATGTGTATATGTTATTGTTTATAATTCCCTTATCCTTAATGAAAGTCACTGCGGTGCCGGTGGTTGGGTGAATTAGTTTCAGTCAAAACCGAAGATTTTGATCCCGGGTGGCAGGCACGTTCAATGGGGTTTTCAAAAACTCATGTACGATTTATATCGTTCGCTTGGACATAAAGACGGCGACGGGCTCACCACCTGTTACGTTGTCCTAAAAATGTCTTCGGTGGAAGATGGGTTAAAGGTACTTAGTTGTCTAGACTAGACCCCTGTCTACCCCTAATATATTTTTCATTATTTATTCCCTTTTGTTTTGAATGTTCGCATTGCTTTTCGTTCTAATTTTTTTTTGTTTGTTTTCCTTCAGGCTAATCTAGTAGATACTGAAATAACGAAAAAGACAATTTGAAACAGGGATGGACATATGCCGAAATTCTACCTATTATACCACACATATATATTTATATAGAGTTGATTGTAATAAAATAGTTTAATCATACTATGTTTTGATTTGTCGATGTTAAGTCGCGATGGCCGAGTGGTTGTGTGATCAGATTCCGAGTCGAAACCGTATTCTATCTCAGGTAGAGGCTCGTAAGAATGGGTTTTCAGCTTTATTTTGATTTATATTGTTGGCTTCAACATAATAACGACGACAGGCTCACCTCCGCGTTGCCCCAAAATGGCTTCGGTGGAAGGTGGCTCGAAAGAACTTAATTGTCTAGACCTCTGTCTACTCCAGTATTGGGAAGGGCTTGAAGAAATGTATCTTTTATTTTATTTTTTATTTTATTTTAACAGACGTTGATACAGACCGCGCGCGAACTCCGCAGGGTCTTGGTATTGACGCGCGTTTACGTAGTGTGGAGATATAGTCGACGTTATTTTATCGATGTTAATTAGTAATGTGACAACTCGATTGCCGAGTAGGTAGTGACTTCGAAGCTGAAGGTGGCGGGTTCGAATCCCGCTAGAGGTAAATATTTGTGTGATGAATATGAATGGCCAACAAGTCATGATAGCCGTGTGGTTAGGTGGTCGAATTTCAGATCAAGAGACCCGAGTTCGATCCCCAGGTGGCGGGCTCGTACCAATGGGTTTGGTGTTAGCGTGGACGTAAAGACGGCGATGGGCTCACAATCTGTCACGTTGTCCGGAAAATATTTTCGGTGGAAGGTGGCTCGAGAGAACTTAATTGTCTGCACCTCTAACCCAGTATTGGGAATGGCGTGAAGATATTTATTTTATTTTACTTTAGCACGAATTATGTCGGTCGACGTCACCGGTCGCGTAGTCCAAAAGATGTCTTCGATTGAAAGTGGATCGAAAGGACTTTACTGTCTGAACCTCTACTTTACCCCAGTACGAAATAGCATGAAGATATAAAAATTGAGAAGGTATGCGGAGATGGTTTAGCCATGCCGAGAGAATAGATGAAGAAGAACGATTGACGAAAAAAGGATATGGCGTCAGATGTAGGAAGAGGAGGAGGAGCCTGAGCGGACGTTTCCGAGACCAAATCAGGGACGTCCTGAAAAAGGCCAGGTCAAGGTATCGGTGTGAAGGAAGTGTGTGAGGAATAATGAAAGTGGACGAAGGGAATCATGTAAGGACCGAAGCAAGTGGAAAGAAGTGGTCTCTGCCTACCCCTACGAGAAAAAGGCGTGAATGTGGGTTTTATAAAAGTAGGATATTACTTAGTTCTATAATGGCTAAGGATATCAACTTTCATTTTATTCTTTGAGCTCTGTATTTCATCCTTCCATCCTTCAAAATTTGTGTGTATTATTTTGAAATAAGAAAAGGAGATTTATCCGTTGCCACAAAACAATACATATAAAAGTTATAACTGAATCTCTAAGTAAATGGAATCAAATTACGGGATTGCAGCATCTAACAGAAGAAGGAAAAAATATATTGTTTCATGTATACTAAAAATCTTTTTCTAACACATATTTAATTTAGGCTAGTATAAGACTCTTATCAACATCGTCGTCAATGATGCGACAGCAGGATTGCTGGGTGTTGATCGAATTCGAGTCAAATGACCGAGTTCGATCCCCAGGTGGCGGGCTCGTACCAATGGGTTTTCAAAAACTCATGTACGATTTATATTGTTGGCTTCAACATAATAACGACGACAGGCTCACCACCTGTCACGTTGTCCGGAAAATATTTTCGGTGGAAGGTGGCTCGAGAGAACTTAATTGTCTGGACCTCTGTCTACCCCTGTATTGGGAATGGCGTGAAGATATTTTAAAATTTTACTCTTCATATTATCGGCAAATGTCAGCAAAAGCGGTTTGTACGTACTTTATAAGTTCGAATAAATAATAAATATCGGCCTTTCAAAGTACACTGCGACATAGGCCTCTCCCATAGGGAGGATTTGCCATAAACGCCACGTTTGGCAAGAGGATTGGCGATCGCATTACCAGAGCGCAGTGCTGCCCAACTACGGTCTTCTAATTTTGGTCTGATATTTTTAGAGATGGTTATCCCGCCATCTATCGGTTGACATAACGATATTCAAGGCCGATAGCAATAACAAATAATAATAACAGTGATTTTATCCGTAATGAGAGATTTGACTAACAGACATAACTCACAAACTCAACTAAATAATGAAAAAAATATTGAAACTACCCTCCTTTTTGAAACTACCGCCCCCACACACACGTTTTTCTCTATTTACCGTGTACCTATTTGTCTGTATGTGCTAATACTTTGCTATTTTGTCGCATGCTTCCTTTATAACTGCCTCGACATTTTTTTTTTTGTTTAACGTTTCCCAGCTGTTATTGTGTATTTTGAAATCATTTCTCTGTGTGTTTTATTTTAATTTAAACTGTCATACACGTTCCAACTGAAGATTTGATTGAGAGAGACAGAGCTATACCCCAGGGCTCGTACCAATGGGTTTTCAAAAACTTATGTACGAATATCGTTGGCTTGGACATAAAGACGGCGACGGGCTCACCACCTGTCACGTTGTCCGGAAAATATTTTCGGTGGAAGGTGGGTCGAAAGGACTTCGTTGTTTTAAACTGCCTACCCCAGTTTGGGAAATTTGAAACTTTATGTGTTCTACTTTATATGCTTTAGCCCGATTCGGATTCTTTAGCCATATTATAATAAAATGAAAAAAAAAAAAAACAATTCATATAACCGAGTATTACTGAATAATCGGTTGGGTGGTCGGAATTCGAGTCAATAGACCCGAGTTCGATCCCCAGTTGGTAGGCTCGTACCAATTGGGTTTTGCAAAAAAAAAAAAAACTGTACGATATATATCGTTGGCTTGGACATAAAGACGGCGACGGGCTCACCACCTGTCACGTTGTCCGGAAAATATTTTCGGTGGAAGGTGGGTCGAAGGGACTTAATTGTCTAGACTCGACCTCTGTCTACCCCTGTATTGGGAATGGCGTGAAGATATTTATTTTCTAACCGATGTCGTCTGCAGGACGAGCCGCAGTGCGAGGACGGGCTGAGAGCCGAGGAGTCTCTTTTCTCCAGGCCCTCGCCCCCCGTATGGCCGGAGGCTCTGTACCAGCACACCAACAGCCACAGTCATAGCGCCGGTGAGTTGCTTTTTTTTTTTAAAGGAAACTCTCTTCTCTTCTTCTTTACAGTGATTTGAGGAGCAGCGAGCTCTTTGTTGATTATTTTGTTATATATGGAGATATACCATGCCGTCCGCTAAGAGTAGAGGTAGAGATTGTGAAAGTCTCGATAGCCGGATTGTTCGGTGATCGGAATTCAAGTTAAGAGACGCGACTCCCCTAAGTGGCAGGACCGTAGAATTTTTTTTTTCAAAATTACTTTAGCACGATAGCCGAGTGGTTGGGTGGTCGGAATTTCGAGCCAATAGACCCGAGTTCGATCCCCAGTTGGTAGGCTCGTACCAATGGGTTTTTCAAAAACTTATGTACGAATATCGTTGGCTTGGACATAAAGACGGCGACTGGCTCACCACCTGTCACGTCGTCCCGAAAATATCTTCGGCGGAACGTGGGTCGGAGGGACTTAATCGTCACGACCAGACCTCTGTCTACCCCAGTATTGGGAATGGCGTGAAGATATTTATTTTCTAACGATAATAATGCAGGACGAGCCGCAGTGCGAGGACGGGCTACGAGAACCGACAAGTCTCTCTTTTTCTCCAGGCCCTCGCCCCCATGGCGGAGGCTCTGTAACACACCAGCAGCCACAGTCATAGCGCCAATTGAGTTGCTTTTTAAAGGAAACTCTCTTCTCTTCTTCTTTACAGTGATTTGAGCAGCAGCTCTTTGTTGATTATTTTGTTATATATGGAATATACCATGCCGTCCACTAAGAGTAGAGGTAGAGATTGTGAAAGTCTCAAATCTGGCCAGGATTTCCGGTGATCAGATTTCAAAGTTGAGGGCATGACTCACTAAGTAGCAGGATCAACAGAATTTTTTCAAAATTACTTTAGCACGATAGCCGAGTGGTTGGGTGGTGAATTTCGAGTCGGCCCGGAGCCAAGTTCGATCCCCAGAGCTCGTACCAATGAGTTTTAAAAAACTTATGTACGAATATCGTTGGCTTGGACATAAAGACGGCGACTGGCTCACCACCTGTCACGTTGTCCCGAAAATATCTTCGGTGAAAAGGTGGGTCGAAGGGACTTAATTGTCTAGACTCGACCTCTGTCTACCCCTGTATGAATTTGCGGGAATATTTTATTTTTTTGCGCTTTAGCACGAATTATGTCGGTCGACGTCACCGGTCGCGTAGTCAAAAAGATGTCTTCGATTGAAGGTCGGGATCGAAGAAGGACGCAATTCCCAATACAGGGTAGACAGAGGTTTAGTCTGAACAATTCCTGTTCTAGACAATTCAAAGTCCTGTCGACACAGCAGCTGCGAATGTTTTCGAGACAACTGTGAACAGGTGATGTACATCCTACTAATCAAGCCAACGATATAATTCGTACATAAGTTTTGAAAAAACCGATAGTAAAACCTACCTTGAAATTCCAGACAGATCTCTACTCAAATCACTAATACTATCATTTCTAATCTCTAATTAATTGATTGTGAATATTTGAAAACAAAATAGGAACATTTGAAGATAGCAAAGAAGAAAAAATGAATATAATGTACAAAACAATGGTTGGTAGACTTGTCAAAGACAGGGTGGTAGACTCGTCAAAGAGTTTTTAACAAAATTAATTTACGACATACAGACGGCGACAGGCTTATCACCTGTCACGTTTTCGCAAAAAATATATTTGATGAGTTGTGACTCGATAGGACTTAATTGTCTGCACCTCTAACCCAGTATTGGGAATGGCGTGAAGATATTTTAAAATTTTTACTCTTCATATTATCGGCAAATGTCAGCAAAAGCGGTTTGTACGTACTTTATAAGTTCGAATAAATAATAAATATCGGCCTTTCAAAGTACACTGCGACATAGGCCTCTCCCATAGGGAGGATTTGCCATAAACGCCACGTTTGGCAAGAGGATTGGCGATCGCATTACCAGAGCGCAGTGCTGCCCAACTACGGTCTTCTAATTTTGGTCTGATATTTTTAGAGATGGTTATCCCGCCATCTATCGGTTGACATAACGATATTCAAGGCCGATAGCAATAACAAATAATAATAACAGTGATTTTATCCGTAATGAGAGATTTGACTAACAGACATAACTCACAAACTCAACTAAATAATGAAAAAAATATTGAAACTACCCTCCTTTTTGAAACTACCGCCCCCACACACACGTTTTTCTCTATTTACCGTGTACCTATTTGTCTGTATGTGCTAATACTTTGCTATTTTGTCGCATGCTTCCTTTATAACTGCCTCGACATTTTTTTTTTTGTTTAACGTTTCCCAGCTGTTATTGTGTATTTTGAAATCATTTCTCTGTGTGTTTTATTTTAATTTAAACTGTCATACACGTTCCAACTGAAGATTTGATTGAGAGAGACAGAGCTATACCCCAGGGCTCGTACAATTGGATTTTTTAAAAAAACCTTATGTACGATTTACATCATTGGCATGGCCATAAAGACGGCGACAGGCTCACCACCTGTCACGTTGTCCCGAAAATATCTTCGGTGGAAGATGGGTTAAAGGTACTTAGTTGTCTAGACTAGACCCCTGTCTACCCCTAATATATTTTTTTCATTATTTATTACCTTTTGTTTTGAATGTTCGCATTGCTTTTCGTTCTAATTTTTTTTGTTTAACGTTTCCCAGCTGTTATTGTGTATTTTGAAATCATTTCTCTGTGTGTTTTATTTTAATTTAAACTGTCATACACGTTCCAACTGAAGATTTGATTGAGAGAGACAGAGCTATACCCAGGGCTCGTACAATTGGATTTTTTAAAAACCTTATGTACGATTTACATCATTGGCATGGCCATAAAGACGGCGACGGCTCACCACCTGTCACGTTATCGAAAATATCTTCGGTGGAAGATGGGTTAAAGGTACTTAGTTGTCTAGACTAGACCCCTGTCTACCCCTAATATATTTTTTTCATTATTTATTACCTTTTGTTTTGAATGTTCGCATTGCTTTTCGTTCTAATTTTTTTTGTTTAACGTTTCCCAGCTGTTATTGTGTATTTTGAAATCATTTCTCTGTGTGTTTTATTTTAATTTAAACTGTCATACACACGTTCCAACTGAAGATTTGATTGAGAGAGACAGAGCTATACCCCAGGGCTCGTACAATTGGATTTTTAAAAAAAACCTTATGTACGATTTACATCATTGGCATGGCCATAAAGACGGCGACGGGCTCACCACCTGTTACCATGTCCCAAAAAATTTCTTCGTCGCAAGGTGGGTCGAAAGGGCTTAATTGTCTAGAGCTCTGTCTACTCCAGTATTGGGAAGGGCTTGAAGAAATGTATCTTTTATTTTATTTTAACAGACGTTGATACAGACCGCGCGCGAACTCCGAGGGGTCTTGGTATTGACGCGCGTTTACGTAGTGTGGAGATATAGTCGACGTTATTTTATCGATGTTAATTAGTAATGTGACAACTCGATTGCCGAGTAGGTAGTGACTTCGAAGCTGAAGGTGGCGGGTTCGAATCCCGCTAGAGGTAAATATTTGTGTGATGAATATGAATGTTAACAAGTCATGATAGCCGTGTGGTTGGGTAGTCAGAATTTCGAGTCAAAAGACCCGAGTGCGATCCCCAGGTGGCAGGCACGTTCCAATGGGGTTTTTCAAAAACTCATGTACGATTTATATCGTTCGCTTGGACATAAAGACGGCGACGGGCTCACCACCTGTCACGTTATCCCGAAAATATCTTCGGTGGAAGATGGGTTAAAGGTACTTAGTTGTCTAGACTAGACCCCTGTCTACCCCTAATATATTTTTTTCATTATTTATTCCCTTTTGTTTTGAATGTTCGCATTGCTTTTCGTTCTAATTTTTTTTTGTTTGTTTTTTTCGCTTCAGAGCTAATCTAGTGAATGCTGAAATAACGAAAAAAGACAATTTGAAACGGGATTGGACGCCGCGCGAAAATTCTACCTATTATACACACGCATATATATTTATATAGAGTTGATTGTAATAAAATAGTTTAATCATACTATGTTTTTGATTTGTCGATATTAAGTCGCGATGGCCGAGTGGTTGTGTGATCGGAATTCCGAGTCGAGAGAACCGTATTCTATCTCCAGGTAGAAGGCTCGTAAGAATGGGTTTTTTCAAAAACTTTTGTACGATTTATATTGTTGGCTTCAACATAATAACGACGACAGGCTCACCTCCGCGTTGCCCCCAAAATGGCTTCGGTGGAAGGTGGCTCGAAAGAACTTAATTGTCTAGACCTCTGTCTACTCCAGTATTGGGAAGGGCTTGAAGAAATGTATCTTTTATTTTATTTTAACAGACGTTGATACAGACCGCGCGCGAACTCCGAGGGGTCTTGGTATTGACGCGCGTTTACGTAGTGTGGAGATATAGTCGACGTTATTTTATCGATGTTAATTAGTAATGTGACAACTCGATTGCCGAGTAGGTAGTGACTTCGAAGCTGAAGGTGGCGGGTTCGAATCCCGCTAGAGGTAAATATTTGTGTGATGAATATGAATGTTAACAAGTCATGATAGCCGAGTGGTTAGGTGGTCGGAATTTCGAGTCAAGAGACCCGAGTTCGATCCCCAGGTGGCGGGCTCGTACCAATGGGTTTTGGTGTTAGCGTGGACGTAAAGACGGCGATGGGCTCACAATCTGTCACGTTGTCCGGAAAATATTTTCGGTGGAAGGTGACCCACCAAAAGGGACTTAAGTGTCTAGACTAAAAAAACTTACGTACGATACACATCGTTGGCTTGGACGTACTCGTAAAGACGGCGACGGGCTCACCACCTGTTACGTTGTCCTAAAAATGTCTTCGGTGGAAAGTGGGTCGAAAGGACATTTTATCTGGACCTCTGTCTACCCCTGTATTGGGAATTGCGTGAAGATAATATGAATTAGATTAAATTAAAGAGAAAAAATGTAGAAAAATGTTCTACATTTTTTCTCTTTAATTCAATCACATAACAGTACAGCTTAAATATGCTTTAAAAATCGAAACAATTGCGAAAAAAAATTCGTTGGCGTTATCTTATTGATAATTCCTAACTGAAAAGTCAGGATTGTCAAATTGTCACTTGCAAAAGGGGAAATAGATGGCGCCGATACCAAAACAAGGCATAAGTAAAAAAAAAGGAAATACAGATTTAAAATTTCAACTGATGCGTGTAAGACACGATAGCTCGGAGGTAAGAGCGTTGCCACGGATCAGCAGAGGTCGCGAGTTCAAATCCCGCCCGTGTCAGTTGAAATTTTAAAAACATTTTTCCTCTTTAATTTAATCACGTAAAAGTTCAGCATAAATAAATACAATAAAATTGCGTAATAATATGAATGTTTGTACTCGAGTCATGGATGTTTGTATGTATGTATGAATATGCATCTATGTAAATATATATGTAATTATATTGTACCGTTAGCTTGAACATTAAAACGTCAATACGTGACAAGTTGTCCTAAATAAGTTTCGGTTAAAAATGGATCGAAAGGACTTTACTGTCTAGACCTCTGCCTACCCCAGTACGAGAAATAGCATGAAGATATAAAAATTGAGAAAGGTATGCTGAGATGGTTTAGCCATGCCGAGAGAATGAATGAAGAACGATTGACGAAAAATGGCGAGTCCGAATGTAGGAAGAGGAAGACCTAGGCGGACGTTTCGAGACCAAATCAGGGACGTCCTGAAAAAAGGCCAGGTCAAGAGTATCCTAAATTGAAGAGAATGTGTTAAGGGAATAATGAAAGTGGACGAAGGGGAATCATGTAAGGACCGAAGCAAGTGGAAAGAAGTGGTCTCTGCCTACCCCTACGAGAAAGAGGCGTGAATGTAGGTTTATAAAAGTAGGATATTACTTAGTTCTATAATGGCTACAAGGATATCTTTCAGTATTTTATTCTTTGAGCTCGCCATTTCGTCTTCATCCTTCAAAATTTTGTGTGTATTATTTTGAAAGAAAGAAAGAAAGGAGATTTATCCGTTGCCACAAAACAGGCCATATAAAAGTTATAGCTAAGAATCACAAGTTAAAATGGAATCAATTACAGGATTGCAGCATCAACAGAGAGAAAAAAATACATATTTGTTTTTGTATATACTAAACAATCTTTTTTCTAACACATATTTAATTTAGGCTAGTATAAGACTCTTATCAACATCGTCGATAGTAGTCACGACAGCAGAGTTGCTGGGTGATCGGAATTCGAGTCAAAAGACCCGAGTTCGATCCCCAGAGCTCGTACCAATGGGTTTTCAAAAATGTACGATTTATATGCATGTATGCTTGGACATAAAGACGGCGACAGGATTACCACCTATCACGTTGTCTCCAAAATGTCTTTGGTGGAAGGTGGGTTGAAAGGACTTAACTGTCTAGACCTCTGTCTAGCCAGGGCTAGACAGAGGTCTAGACAGTCATTCCCAATACAGGTATTGGGAATGACGTGAGAAGATATTTATATTATTTATGAATATCATAAACTGCACCTGTTGTTGTAACTAGACTTTCTCAGATAACTTTTTCAGAGAACAATTCCAAATTCTGTATTACGTTTACATTTTATAAATGTTTTACAGTTTATAAATATACTTTGTTGTTTTATAAAACAACAAAGTATATTTATAAACTGTAAAACACTTACATTCTATTATAAAGTAAATACATGCCAATTTCGATAAATATATGTCAAAAGTAAAATATTTTCTTTGATTGTCTAAAGAGGCACGGTCAATGAGGGAAATAAAACTGTAGAAGATATTTCCTCAGAACAGTTTCCTCTCTATACTTTAGTAAGCCTATTTAAGTAGTATAAAGAGCATAAAATATGAATAGCTGTTTGTGTACTTAAAATTACTTAATTGTACTAAAAACTTTAATAGTGACAATATAATACTGCATTAAATGAATAAATACATAGATAGGGACAACATCACATACACTGCTCTGACCCCAAAGTGAGTAGCATAAGATCTTGTTTTATACAGAAACAACGAACGTACTACAAATATCTCGACTTTGACGACTTCCGTGGACGAATGCCGTAAACACTGGTTTTCAAAGTGTCGCCATCTCGAGGTCCCGGGTTCGATTCTCGGTCGGGTCAGTGTAGAAAAACCACTTTTGCTACACTTTCTCGGGTCTAGGTGTTTGTGGTGCCTTCGTTGTTTCCGATTCCCATACCGCAAGTGCTTTAGCATCTTACATTGGGATCGGAGCAATGTATGTGATGTTGTCCCTATCTATATATGTATATATATATATATATATATATATATATATATATATATATATATATATCTTCACGCAATTCTCAATACAGGGGTAGACAGAGGTCTAGTCTAGACAGTGAAGTCTCTTCGACTTACCTTCCACAGAAGAAATTTAATAATATTTATATTTGGTTAATATAAATATTATTAATTCATCAAAAATATTTTTGTCACCATAGCCAGAGTGGCTGGCTGGTCGGGATTCGGTACTGAAGCTACCAAGGCTATCGGTTAGACTGTCTGTGTTTATTAGGGATTCCCAAACAATTTTGGGCAAGAGGCACCTTTTCTAAATGTTTTCGGTGAAAGGTGGTTTGAAAGGACTTAAATGTCTTGACCTCTGTCTACCACAGTATTGCGAATGTCGTGAAGATATTTTACTTCTTTTTTAAATTTTGCTTTCGCTAAAGTGAGTAAACTTGACATCATTTTCTCTCATCAAAACAAATGTCAGAAGCATGTTTAGTCAGGAGTTGTTTGTATACTTAATAAAAAGTACAACAATGCTATTCCCTACTAAAATATCAGTCATTTTTATAACAAGTAAACAAATTATACAGAATCTCGAAAGCATTTCAAATAAAACCCTATATTTATTAAAAGGGATCGATTTTAAGTCTCCCTACTCCTCGTAGAATCAGTTTTCGTTATATCGACTTTGTCAAACCGATATCGACCAATTTGGAAATAACTCGTCAATCAATTCTTAAAAATAAGCAGACTCGCGACCGGAAGCAGCATCTAAAGTGCGAGTTGACTGGATCAAGTTCTCCGAACCGCTTGCCAAGCGTAACTGTTAAGGAAAACCCTTACAACGTGACCTCGTGTACAAATAATTCATGATGTCGCCATGTACCTGTTTTATGATGTCGCCAGCTCTGCAGTGCCGGGTTTGAACCCAGACACTGTAGAAACAGTGACATGCATTGGATCAGTGTAGAAAACAACTTTTTCTGCATTGTCTCGGGGTTTGGGTATCTGTGGTACAAGCTTTGTTTTCGATTCCATAACGAAAATGCCTTAGTTACTATAATAATCACATTTTCTGAATTTTCTCGGATTCGGGTGTTTGTGGTGCCTACGTTGTTATCGATTGAATACCACAAATGCTTTAGGTGCTTTCTTTGGGATCATAACAATGTATGTGATGTTATCCTTATCTATGTATTTGAAGGCTCTCGGAGATGTTGTTGTTTAGAAAGTAAGTTCCAAGGGTCTAAGTAGACGTGAGTAATTGGGCGAGGAGAATAAAATCACCTTTGTTCATAATCACTTGACTATAATGTAACAAATTACTGACATACAATCGCTATCGGATTTAGAACACACAGTTGCCACTCTAGAAATATTCAACACACAGGCCCACACACCCCCCTCCCCCAATTCTGGGGGTGGGGGACACTCTAAGGCCGGCAACGCATCTGCTATGCCTCCGATATTGCGGGTGTTCATGGGCAGCAGTAATCACTTACCATCACGTGAGCCACCTGCTCGTTTGCCTCCTTTTCTATTAAAAAAAACGTAGTGACATATTTATTTACATCATTCCGCAGTGGACTTTCGCAGCACGATTAAATAACTATATTCTCACCCATCGATTCGATTGGTAAATATAAGATATTTAATTTACAGTTATAGCCTCATCGCCGAGTTCACCTACATGCGAATCTAACAGAGAGAGCGCCACTTCACCGTCGCCGACTAGTGAGGGGCCTGGAGCGGTGGGCGAAGGCGCGCCTCACTCCCACCACGGTATTATTATTATATATTCATGTATATTCCCTGACGAGATGGCTAGAGAGAAAAGATTTGTGAGAAGAAGTGAAAAGATCGTGTCACAAACCGCACATACCGCTTTTATCAGTGTGTTTATGCTTTGGTTATCGGTAGGCCAAGGTGATGCCGCTCGTTCTCGTGTGGCAATCTCGTTTAGGCTGTGTCGGACGAACTCCCAAGAGATGGTGCTCGACCTGCAAAATGTTGCGGGAAGTCGATGGATGCAGGTGGCCGAGGACCGTTCATTGTGGAAAACTTTGGAGGAGGCTTTTTTTTATTGTATTAAGGTGACAAAGGAGATGAGTATTAACTGGATAGTTAATAATTTCTGTAATAAAACAGACGGCTGCAACCTTAATAAATAGCCTGCAACGGAAAGTCTCATAGCACGTAATAATATAAATAGAATAGACGGAGACAACATTACTTACATTGCTCTCATCCCAGAGTAAGTAGCTGAAGGACCATTGTTATGGAATCGGAAACAACGAAGTTACCACAAATGCTTTAGGTGCTTTCTTTGGGATCATAACAATGTATGTGATGTTATCCTTATCTATGTATTTGAAGGCTCTCGGAGATGTTGTTTAGAAAGTAAGTTCCAAGGGTCTAAGTAGACGTGAGTAATTGGGCGAGGAGAATAAAATCACCTTTGTTCATAATCACTTGACTATAATGTAACAAATTACTGACATACAATCGCTATCGGATTTAGAACACACAGTTGCCACTCTAGAAATATTCAACACACAGGCCCACACACCCCCCTCCCCCAATTCTGGGGGTGGGGGACACTCTAAGGCCGGCAACGCATCTGC
Source organism: Sericinus montela (assembly GCA_029286605.1). Lineage (NCBI taxonomy): Eukaryota > Metazoa > Arthropoda > Insecta > Lepidoptera > Papilionidae > Sericinus > Sericinus montela. Next base: position 1,393,795 of record JAGSMR010000132.1, read on the forward strand.
TATGCCTCCGGTATTGCGGGTGTTCATGGGCGGCGGTAATCACTTACCATCACGTGAGCCACCTGCTCGTTTGCCTCCCTTTTCTATTAAAAAAAAACGTAGTGACATATTTATTTACATCATTCCGCAGTGGACTTTCGCAGCACGATTAAATAACTATATTCTCACCCATCGATTCGATTGGTAAATATAAGATATTTAATTTACAGTTATAGCCTCATCGCCGAGTTCACCTACATGCGAATCTAACAGAGAGAGCGCCACTTCACCGTCGCCGACTAGTGAGGGGCCTGGAGCGGTGGGCGAAGGCGCGCCTCACTCCCACCACGGTATTATTATTATATATTCATGTATATTCCCTGACGAGATGGCTAGAGAGAAAAGATTTGTGAGAAGAAGTGAAAAGATCGTGTCACAAACCGCACATACCGCTTTTATCAGTGTGTTTATGCTTTGGTTATCGGTAGGCCAAGGTGATGCCGCTCGTTCTCGTGTGGCAATCTCGTTTAGGCTGTGTCGGACGAACTCCCAAGAGATGGTGCTCGACCTGCAAAATGTTGCGGGAAGTCGATGGATGCAGGTGGCCGAGGACCGTTCATTGTGGAAAACTTTGGAGGAGGCTTTTTTTTATTGTATTAAGGTGACAAAGGAGATGAGTATTAACTGGATAGTTAATAATTTCTGTAATAAAACAGACGGCTGCAACCTTAATAAATAGCCTGCAACGGAAAGTCTCATAGCACGTAATAATATAAATAGAATAGACGGAGACAACATTACTTACATTGCTCTCATCCCAGAGTAAGTAGCTGAAGGACCATTGTTATGGAATCGGAAACAACGAAGTTACCACAAACGCTCCGACCATAGACAAAATGTTACCGTTTCTATAATTTATAAACATGGCAGAGGAAGAATTCCTAAAGTCTTAAACTGAGTTTTACATTATACGTTACAGATAACATACCTCCCTTTACACTATGATTATATGTTTAAAGCGACCAATATACACTAGTTTAGTTTAGTTTATGGCAGTCTCCTTATGTCAGCTTACTGTTCACGCATCACAGAGAGCAGCGTGTTCCTACCGGACCGCAGCATCACGAATCTCTCGGCACTGGAGGCTGCGGAGAGGGAGATAGAGTCGTTCAAGCGCTTCGACTTCTATTTCGAACCGCCCCGCCACAAGCCGCGCGTGCGTCTCGACGTGAACGCGCTTCGCCCACAAGTAGACACTGCGAGAGCAGAAAGCGTAGCCACAAGAAGACCTGGACTCCTTCTCGCTCACACACACCGAAATATTTTAACCTGACAAATGTTAAGAGTAGCGTGGCTTGACTGTACTAAATATGTTCCTTTTAGTGTATTATTTTTTGAAAACGTTTAATGAAATAATGTTATAAACCATAATATGAAAGAAACTTGTTCGGAGGTATGTTCAATGATTGTTTTATGATGTCACATTTTATTAAAGATTTGGTGCTGTTTTTTTTACTGAATTGTGGCTTTGCTGAAATTTGTAAAACTTTCATAAACAGAATTCAATACAAAGTTATTAGCGACTTCCAGAGTTAGGTTATAATTTTGGACTGTGACGTCATTTCGGTCACGTGACGCGTGCGAAGCGTTTGCGACAGTTTCATTTGTTTGTAGATTCTTGTAGATTTTGTCTATGGATTTTTATTTAAAATTTTGAGTAATATTAAACATTTACCTTTGTTAACTTGATTTAAGCCTAATAGCATTAGATAATTTTCCGAAAATAGTCAAACGCCCTATTATTAAAAGTTTCTACTTGTATTTCCCATATGCACAATCCAAAAATCGTACTACAGGTTGATTGTTGTATCATGTGAGCATTTATTTAGATTACACATCGATTTATAGTTCAGTATAAAACGAGAGAAATATCTAAACATCGTACAAGATTTGTGGAGATTGACAGATCATTTGTGAACAACGTTTGGCGTCCACTAGGCGGAACTAAATTGACTTAAATTGACGGAACTATTCCAATCAGCTTAGGCGGGAAATTACATCGCATAAAGAGGTCGTAGTGAAGTTCCTGAATCGTTTTTAATAAATTTAGGTAAATGTCATCATTTAAATAAAGTTAAAACACTTGAATCATTTCTAGATTCAAAACTATTTAGAAAATGATAATAATTTTAAATTTAAGTTTGAAAGGATTATTTGTATTAAAACATTATGCAGAATGCGCATGGAAGTAGAAATCGATGTGTTTTTAAAGCGATGTTACACAAGCAATGTTCAAGTAAATTGTGCTTTATTGCAAAATGTTTAACATGTAAAATATATTGACGACTTTTGACTTAGATCTGGCGGGAACCAGATTCCGCAAAAGTGGTTACCTACAGCATATTTTTAAGAATGCTAATTACTTGCCTACGCGTTTCAAAGATTGGTCGTACTGTATCAATGTTTGTAATGCGTTATCTGAGAGGATATAAAGAATTTAATTGTGACAAACATTTGACGAAAACACAAATGTTGCTGATAAATTCCGTGATAAATGATGACGTGTTTTGTAATAAGTGATAGGATAAGAGCGAGTAATGTAAAACTCGATTTTTTGTAAGACATTTTGACACCAAATTGACATAAGTAAAGTATGTCAATAAATATTAATTCAATGTTCTAAAGTGACTGAACTTGGAACATGATTTATTAATATAAATTTCTTATGTTAATAGAATTGGAAATTCCTTATGCAGGATAACTTTATTACGTGAATATCAGAGGAATATTAGTCACTAGCTCCGACTGTAACCACTTATCTCGACCCTAAAGCTTTCTCTTTCCCTCGACTGTCGCGTGTAAAAGAGAAGTGCAATTAATTACTCCCAGTATATACTAGACACTTTGATATTGTTTTACTTGCGATACGAAATATTGCAATATAATGTGTGTATGTCCTTCTTTATGTAAGTGGAAATTCGACATTGTATGAGAATAGTCACAAAATATTTGATGTGCATCAATAAAACGTCTAAGCGAATAATTAATTTGTTTTATTAAACATGAACTTACTGCGTAAGATAATTATAAAATATGAATTTTATTCACTCACACCTTCCATACATACATACTTACTATTAAAGTCCACTGCAGGACATAGGCCTATTCTATAGGGATATTCATTTGCCTCAATTGCCACGCTTTGTAAGCAAGCCGATTGGCGATCGCAGTAGCAGACCACTCGCACCTGAGACGCTGCTGCCCATCTTCGGTCTGATTAATTTGGTCCGATATTTTTAGAGTGGTTATCCCGGTATCAGTATCGGTATTAACGATATTCAAGGCTGTTTACCTTCGTCGGCTTAACGACATCCACAGAAAGGAAGGAAAAATATAAATATCTTCACGCAATTCCCAATACATTGGTACGATCCTGCCGCCTGGGGATCGAACTCTGGTCTCTTGACTCGGAATTCCGACCACCCAACCTCTCGGCTATCGTAACTTTTTATCGGGAAGAAAGGGAGTGGCAACAAAATCACCCATGCCTTATCCAATGTCAAAAACACCTCTCTGTCTGCTCTTTTAATTGGTTTATTATGAGTGAACAGCTTAGAGATGTTATGTTAACGTCCAGTAAAGGATTATCCAAAAACTTATAGCACCGTTAAATCTAAAATGAAATACCAGATATTTGTAAAATATTGTATTTGATATGGATACTTAAAGCTACTACAACATTAATTATTCTCTGAAATACATACTCACACACACACATCTGACTTTGGACGTAAATTAAATGCAATAATTCAGCCGCTGTCAAAACACAGTGACGTGTGAGTGCATGTCATCAATAATTGGAAAGTAATCTTTGAATGAAACGTGTTTGTGCACGCCGGGCTGCTCGCCGCGGCGGCGCGGCGAGCAGCCGGCGTGCGCCTGCGCGGCCAGCAGCATGCCCAGCTGGCACTGCGCCTGCGCGGCACGCGCCCGCGGCTCGTTACACATTTACTGACGACGCTAGTAACGCTTCATTCCTATTGTCCTACTCAACTAAGCCGCAAGCAATGCTCGCATTTGGAAATTTGTACAAGACGCACGGAAGTAGAAAACTATGTGTTTTAGAGCGATATTACGCAAACAATGGTTTCAGTTATTTAAAAAGAATCTCTCACACAGTAAAGACGCACCAAAACGAAATAAGTCATTCAATTGATTAAGCAATCACTGGTGAACATTTGATGTATGTTGTCTCTGGATATACGCTATTAAAAGGAATTCCCAGTCCTTCGATAAGCATAAAAACGTGTCAATTACAATAATGTACGCAACAAATAAATTAAATTGTTGTTTCTGTTTGTAATGTCAATTTTTTAGCGTATATCTGGCTGACTGGCGACGGCTGGGACCTGTTATCACGTCCATTTGGCACCAAATGTTGTGAGGATGGATGATATGGAATAGAATAGAATAGAATAGAAAAAAATTTATTCAGCACAAGCAGTTCATACACATGAAAGTATAAATATATATTGAGTTTAAAATATAAAAAGCTCGCATTGTGCCGAAAAGGGGTTGGCTTTGTATTGTGTGAGTATGGCCTCACACAGCGCTGATTTTCAGCCAAGAAATCTATTCATTGGCGTCACGAACGTAGCACAGCTGTTACCTGTAGTCTAGTCCTTCGATAAAATGAAAAAAGCCTAAACTTTCTATATAATTATAACACAAAAATTAAAATAAAGAAAAAGCAGCAAAAAATACAATATAAGACATTAAATATAACCTTATTAATTAAAGTATTATATTAATTAAATTAACCGTATATATAATAATATGGTTTAAGCTATTATGTTTAAGAAATAAAGGTTCCGCGTTGATGATTGGTAAAGACGCCGGTCGCAGTTAATGATTTCAACAAAATTGTGGCGACACCTATGTCTCGGAAATCCATCTAGAAAACATACCCGACTGAAATTCAGCGTCTAAGGTGCAAAGCGCTCTGACACTGAGATCGATAAACCGCTTGCCCAGCGTGGCTATTGCTGGCGTGGATATTGTTTTACTTGCGATACGAAATATTGCAATAAATGTGAATAGTCAATAAATATTTGATGTGTATCAATAAAATGTCTAAGCGAATAAATCATTTGTTTTATTGAACATGAACTTACCTGCGTAAGATAATTATAAAATATGAATTTTCTTCACTCACACCTTACATACATAAATACATACAAACATACTATTAAAGTCCACTGCAGGACATAGGCCTATTCTATAGGGAGCATTTGCCTCAATTGCCACGCTTTATAAGGAAGCGAATTGGCGATCGCAGTAGCAGACCACTCGCACCTAAGACGCTGCTGCCCATGTTACGTTTGATTATTTTGGTCTGGTATTATTAGAGAGGCTATCCCGCCATATATCGGTGTTAACGATATTCAAGGCTATTTACAATGGTCGGCTTTACGACGTCCACAGGAAGGAAGGGAAAATATAAATATCTTTACGCAATTCCCAATACAGAGGTAGACCGAGGACTAGTCTAGACAATTAAGTCCCTTTGATCCACCTTTCACCGAAGATATTTTCGGGATAACGTGACTGGTGGTGAGCCCGTCGCCGTCTTTATTATGTCCAACTCAACGATATAATTCGTACATAAGTTTTTGAATAACCTATTGGTAGGAGCCCACCACCTGGAGATGGAGTCAGATTTCGAGTCTCTTGACTCAGAATTCCACCACCCAACTCACTCTGCTATCGTGATATTTTATCCGGAAGAAGGGAGTGGCAATATTCTTACACCGTTACCACACGGTTTATCACTTTTAATATGTAATTATTATAAAACAAACAATACGGCCGGGGTTCGAACACACGACCTCCGTGTCTTATTGCCAATGAAAATTAGTATTAATGGACTGCTTTAATATTTAAAACTACATAAAAACCGCAACGTGGGTCACACAGTGAAATTATTTAATAATGTTCACGTTATCATATAGTATCGGCATAAGAACTTGCCATTCCCTATCTACCCGCGTGTGTTGCAAGAGGCGACTGAGGAAAATGCTTTATAAATGCGATTGGCGTCCGACAGATGGCGGGATAACCATTTCTAAAATACCAGACCAACGTCAGTAGCGTCTTACGTCCGATCGTGCATCAACTGTACTGGCGGGTTAGATTGTCTGCAGAACATACATACATTGCTCTGATACCAAATTAAGTAGCTAAAGCACGTGTAATGAAATCGGAAACAAGGTATCACAAACAACCCGACCCGAAATAATGTCGAAAAATGGTCTACGACTTCGATCCCTCAGGAATCTAACTCGGGACCTCTAACATCTCAAACACCGATGTGTACTCGTTCACGGTGGTTGTTATGTTAACGTCCAGTAAAGGATTATCCAAAAACTTATAGCACCGTTAAATCTAAAATGAAATACCAGATATTTGTAAAATATTGTATTTGATATGGATACTTAAAGCTACTACAACATTAATTATTCTCTGAAATACATACACACACACACACACACACACACATCTGACTTTGGACGTAAATTAAATGCAATAATTCAGCCGCTGTCAAAACACAGTGACGTGTGAGTGCATGTCATCAATAATTGGAAAGTAATCTTTGAATGAAACGTGTTTGTGCGCGTGCGTGCGGCGGTCAGTGGTGGTGGCGCTTGTGCGCGTGCGTGCGGCGGTCAGTGGTGGTGGCGCTTGTGCGCGTGCGTGCGGCGGTCAGTGGTGGTGGCGCTTGTGCGCGTGCGTGCGGCGGTCAGTGGTGGTGGCGCTTGTGCGCGTGCGTGCGGCGGTCAGTGGTGGTGGCGCTTGTGCGCGTGCGTGCGGCGGTCAGTGGTGGTGGCGCTTGTGCGCGTGCGTGCGGCGGTCAGTGGTGGTGGCGCTTGTGCGCGTGCGTGCGGCGGTCAGTGGTGGTGGCGCTTGTGCGCGTGCGTGCGGCGGTCAGTGGTGGTGGCGCTTGTGCGCGTGCGTGCGGCGGTCAGTGGTGGTGGCGCTTGTGCGCGTGCGTGCGGCGGTCAGTGGTGGTGGCGCTTGTGCGCGTGCGTGCGGCGGTCAGTGGTGGTGGCGCTTGTGCGCGTGCGTGCGGCGGTCAGTGGTGGTGGCGCTTGTGCGCGTGCGTGCGGCGGTCAGTGGTGGTGGCGCT
>JAGSMR010000133.1:0-469851 GCA_029286605.1 Sericinus montela
ATGTAGAAGGTTGCGTACGTTTATTTATGGAAAAGCATATGTAGTTGGATTTTTAGTATTTAGTGTTAGTGTATTGTGTTGTAGCCAATTAGCAACTTTAGCCAAACCCGTTTCTGCCGTTTTATGTATTTCTTCCATGATTTACCAGAAAACACAATTGCGGTATCATCAGCATATGAGTATATATGCCCGTTACCTAGTTTATAATTACATAAATCATTAATGTAGATAAGAAATAAGGTTGGCCCCAAAACACTACCTTGCGGGACACCATGGGTCACGGGAGCGTCGTTACTAATGAAGTCACCTATTTTGATTCTTTGTGTTCGGTCAGTTAGGTAATTTTTAAATAAACACAATTGTGTACCTCTAATGCCGATTCTTTCCAACTTCTGTAATAAAGTTGGTATGGAAACGGTATCAAAAGCCAAACATTTATTTTTACCATCAAGTTGTTCAACTATATTTGATGTTAGATCCAAAATGACGTCCTGAGTACACTTTTTTTGCCTAAAACCATACTGAGAATCGGATAAAATATTGTACTTATTAAGATAATTTAATAGTCTGATATTTATTAATTTTTCTACTATTTTAGAAATAAAATTATAAAACCTTGCCTCTATAAAGATAAATTATTTAATGATTGGAAAAATGATAGCAACAATAAAATAAAACGATTAAAATACAATCAAGCTAGGAATCACGCTAATAAGCTAATAGAAAAATCAAAAAATTTGTTCTTGATAACCAACATAAATAAAAATAAATCTAATCTTCAAAACTTATGGAATATTTTAAACAATATGACAGGAAGGGTTAAGAAATCAATTGACGATATTATTCTGAACAACTTTGAGAACAGTAGAACAAACTTAGTACAGATAGCTAATAATTTTGCAGATGAATTTAAAAATAGTGTTCATAATATATTGACTAACTGCAGAACTCCGTTACTTCAAAAATTTTCATACCGTAGGCCGGTAAATTTAACATTTAGATTTCAGAAAGTAAGCTCAGATACGATAAATAAAATAATAAAATCACTAGATGACAACAAGTCTCCCGGAATAGATAATATTCGTGCACGTGACCTAAAAATCATTAGACATAAAATTGCACCAGCTATAGCCAAATTAACAAATACCAGTATAACAACTGGAATACATCCTGATGATTTGAAAACTGGAATAGTAAGGCCAATTTTCAAAAAAGGAAACCTTAAGGAGTATGGAAATTATCGTCCCATAACCATATTACCCACCTTAGACAAAATAATTGAAAATTGTCTGTCAAATCAATTCCTAAAATTCTATGATTCTAATAACATTCTAAATGATAAGCAATACGGATTTCAACCACACAAAAGCACCACTAAGCTCCTGGGCAACTTTACTAATTCGATGAACAAACATTTGCATAGTAAAAAACACATCCTAGTAGTCTTTATTGACTTTAGCAAAGCGTTTGATACACTTCAACACGAGACATTGATTGAATCACTGGACGAATCGGGAATTAGAGGACCTATCCAGAAATGGGTTAAAAATTATCTGGAAAATAGACGTTTTAAAGTTAAGATCGCTGAAAATTGGAGTTATGAAAAGACTGTAACTGAAGGAACTGCACAGGGATCAGTACTCGGACCTTTACACAACTTAACATATGTTAATAGTTTAATAAATTTAATTGACAGCTGTGAAATTTATCAGTTTTCCGACGACACGTGCCTAGTAGCGGCTGATGCCGATCTTGGAGTCTAATTATACGTTTGCAAAAAGATTTTACATCTCTTATTAAGTGGTCTCACGATGTTGGTTTAGTTTTAAACTATAAAAAAAACTAAAGTAATGTATATCAGCTCTTCTCATAACCGTGCTAAAACAGTGCATAATCTCATAGCACACTCACACTCATGCTTACATTCATGTCAAATAAAATATATGTGCTATTGTCCGTCAATAGTTTATACGGACAACCATAGGTACCTAGGTCTCATAATTGATAGCCGACTAAATTGGAAAAAGCATATAAGTAACGTCTGTGACCAGCTAAAATCAATTCTGACAAAATGTGTACTAATTAAAAACAAAATTGACTTTCCAATTAAATTATTATTATATAAAGCTTTAGTTGAATCAATAACTTCGTACGGTTTGAGTAGCTATGGATTCACATTCAAAACATACATAGACAAAATTTTTCAACTTCAATTAAGGTTTCTAAAGATAATCGTCCCTCCTAAAGTAAAAAGTAAATATAACAATAACTACCATACGTTGTTAACGTATTGTAAAATAATCCCAATTCATGACAAAATCAAATATGTGCTCTTAAAAGAACAGTTTTTTAACAAAGACCTGCAAACTCTAATATCACATAGCAAAGGTACTCGCGCTTTCTCTAATAAAAAATTATATGTGCCTGTGTATAATAAGAATAACTATGGAAAACGCACACTCGAATTTATGATTCCAAAATTAATAAACGAATTACCACCCGCATTACGTTACGAAATAAACCCAAACAACATCAAATCTAAATTAACTAACTACTACTTAGCTTTGCTACATGATAATTGATATGAAATAATTGATAATAATGTTGACACACCCTTAGGACACTCGAACGCATTTGTTTCTTTTTCTTTTTTTATGTGCTCGTCATTGTTATAACGACAAAAACATTCGCACCTAATCTACCTTCACTAAAAATTCCTATATCATGTTCGTAATTATTAATGTAAACTATCTGGTTTATAATAAGTAAACTGCTAAATAATGTTATCTGTATGGACGAACTCCATTGTACAAAAAAAACCACTTGGTTTTATAGTACAGTGTATTGTTGTTTTCACTTGTAATTTGTTTTTTTTTCTGAATATAAATAAAATAAAAAAAATATTGATGATATTTCTTAAATTGTTGTATTAGCAAAAAGAATGAAACTTTTAAAGTGGGCATCCCTAGTGCAAAAAAATATATAACATCAAAATATTTGCTTAAAATGAAACCGAAACTCATACCAATGTTTATTCAAAAATGTCATCAATAGTAAATACGCACCGCATAATTTCTTCTGCTCGGCTAAGCTCTTTGTTATTTGCGTGGCAAAAACGTTGCGATCCTGAAAAATAAAGATCGCATTTTAGCGTATTCAATATTTGTTTATTATATATATTAACGTTAAAAAAGTTTGATTGGTAGAAATATTTTGATAGGATATTTGGCTTTTTTAAGGGAGTGCGGAATTCCATCTGAGTCATAAGTGATAACAGCGAATCTCAAGACTTCTTCGATAAAAATTCTTTGCATGCCTCCCATACAACCCAATTATCAATCGTTAGTGTGGAGACATAAATGTCGCTACCGTTAGTTCGTTTTTCAACACAAATAAATAAATAATATAATAATACTTATAATAACATACGCATATAAACTCACCTTCGGATGAACGAAGTCTATGAAGGACCTGCCGACCCACATATCCTTTGGATAAAACAGCGACGACGTGATGGTGGAAGTTGTATACATAACAATACCATCGGTGATTGAAATCACACACGAGAATCCATTCTAGAAAAATGTATACAAAACATTTTCAAATAATAATAATAATTAAGCTCCATCGATTATGTTTTAGATCATACAACCATCGAGATGCAGACCGTTATTGACTATTTGAAAGAGCAATGAAACTTCAAAGTAAAACATCTGACGCAATTAGGTAACCGCGCAAGAATATGCCAGCTCGTTTCTTCCCGTGGATATCCTAGGTGGCGACTAATGCCTTCGTAACCACTTCAACAACTGACAGATGGAGCTAAAACAGCTAGGCACTTTTAAGTTAGCAGGAACTTTGCTATGTGGCTATTATTATTAAAAAATTACTAAACCTTATAAGTATATATAAACTTAATTTATGATATCTCGAAACGACATTTACATTCCTAGTTATAAGTGACATCTTAGAAAATTGGTAAAAGTATATTATGTGCAAAAATGGGACTAGTCCATCGGATTAAAGTACATATAGTAAGGAAATTATTTTCGTATCTATTTTAAAAATTACGTACTGTTTTTGATGGATTGTTCGAAGTAATGATGATATGTGTAGTTTCTGGTTTTTGCTGTAAAAAGAATATATATTGAAATATTATATTCAGTTATGTTAATACTAAGTAAAATATTAATATTTTGACGAGGAATAGGGCACTATTATTGTAGTTTGTAATTTTAAGTTGTTCCAAAAAAATTCGGCGACGAAAGGACTTAATTGTCTAGACATTCCCAGTACAGGGGTAGATAGAGATCTACCCCTGTACTGGCATGTCGTGAAGATTTTTTTTGTTTTATTTCATAATTATGACAACAATCTTTCGATTAACAGTTATTCCTAATGATTCACAGTCCATTAAATATTACCCTAACATTAACGTCACGAAGATCCTGATTCATGACTATTTCCAGGACGTGTTACAGCTTGTATAAAGAGTTTTCGCGAAAATATTACAATAACCAAATCAAATCAAATAATTTATTAATCAAAATAAGGAAATACATTCGTTAATCGATAGTGACTTTTTAATCTACCACCGTTTTATAATAAGATTTTAACGTATAATAGACTGGCGAGGGAAACTTCATAGATATCCCTCTTTTTGTGGTGAATCTTTTTTTTTAAGTTGATACAAAAATACTGTCTTTAATATATTGATTTATATTATAATAACCTTTCCTATAAAGTTCTTCTTACTATAAATATAAATAAATTTCTTAAACATGTTAATAGGCAGTTTTTTGTACGTAAAAGGAATAGAACGAAGACGAAGAAATTTTGAGAAAAAATAATTAAATGGATACTCTTGTAAGAAAAAGTCATTATTAAAAGTAGATGATGTATGTATATAATGTAAAAAATTCTTAATACCATATTGTTCTTTTAAAAAAACACACACAAATTAATACCTTAATGTCCATCTCATACCGAGATAAAGACATAGTTCTGCAATATACTAGCAATAATATACTAATCGCATTTGATTAGATAGCATTTGAAAAAGGGAACTAAAAAGTCACTCCTGGTTGTGAAATGGTCGAATTCTTGGGTACAAATACAACCTCACGCACATTGAACGCGCACACAAACACAGTGAAAGAATCCCAGAGAAATTTCTAGTCATAAAAAAAGAAATGGTACTCCCGAGTCAATCAACGAATCACAACTGTACTGTCACAAAGTTAGCATACTACTCAAAAACGCTATAGCCCCTATGCTAAAAGTTTGTTTTTACTCCCCTTCCAATTTTGCATTACGGTTTTAGTTATCCACAAGACAAAAGAAAATAATAAGGAATGTACTCACGGGGGTTTTGCCATCCTCTTTTGTGTCTTCGGTTTCAGGCGCTGAGGTTGTTTTAACTTTCTCTTTTTCAGGTTCGACAGAAGTTTTCTCCGGCGATGTCGTTGGCTTAACTATACAACAGAATGAAGAAAGCGTAATTTTCAGATGGAAAATAATAGCAGGGTAAATTACTATTATACAATTTGATGATTATGAAAACATGACATAATCGTAGAAAAATACATTAGTACAAAAATACCTGGGTTTATACAACGGTGAAATTCAATCTATGTACATATTATAAAAAGCTATCGATTTTATAAATTATTATATACAATTTATTTTTATAAAAAAGAATCCATTCTTTAGCGTTTTTTATTATTTACCTCCAAGTCTAAAATGCGACTAAGTCACGATAGCCGAGTGGATTGGTGGTTCAGTGGTCGGAATTTCGAGTCGAGAGACCCGAGTTCGATCCCCAGGTGGCAGGTTCGTACCAATGGGTGTTCAAAAAACCTAAGTACGAATTATATCGTTGGCTTTTGCATATAGACGGCAACGGGCTCACCGCCTGTCACGTAGTCCCGAAAATACCTTGGGTGGAAAATGGGTCGAAGCGACTTAATTGTCTAGACTAGACCTCAGTCTACCCCTGGAAGTGGAATTGCGTGAAGACATTTACATTTATATTTTTTTACCTATCTTTATGGGAATTTCAACGAAATTAACGCGAATAAAGTAAAACATGGTAGTTAGAATTTTATCACCGTGCTCACTCCTCCGCCCTAACAATCGACGCTATGCACTATGCATTTGGATCAGCATTCACCAAGTTTCATTTATTTTCCGAGTATAGTAAATAAAGAATGTTCTAATGCCCTGTTACTTACCCTCACTAGTGTCTTCCTTTATCGATTCCGGAACCGGCGCAGGTTCAGGTGTATCGGTTTCTTCTTCAATTTTAGTTATTTTAATCGATGGGATCGTTCCCAGTGGCAATTGCTTTTTCTTTTTCCCATCTTTCTCTTTTAATCTTTTCTCAGGTGGTTGGTTGAAAGCGTCACTGCTAGATTCAAAATACACACTTTACACATCCATAATCAGGGTGTCTAAAATATAAAAAAAAAAAGAAAACTGTAGCAAGATGAAGGATCCATCATAAAAATAGTTTTTGATGACATTTGTAAAAATTATACCTCATGTAGTTTTTAACATCTACTTCGATTGAGTAAACTATAATACTTAATTCGTGATGTACCTTATGCAAATAGCAAACGTGGTGAACAACTCATGGAAACTTCCCGTTCCCAATCCAACGCTACCCAACGCAAATCCGGTCGTACAGGCGGAGTATAGACGTTATGTATAGTAATTATATAAAATAATTTACCCTTACCCAAAAAATATGCGTGCAAACATTTGTCCACTAGAAGTTGTACTTTACTTACTAACTTTATATTATGTTGACTACTAGTCACGTTATTTAAAATGTGGAAGAAAATTTAAGAGTGAACAATATACTGTTGTTTAATTTTATCCTTACCCCATCATTTGGATAAAATTAATGAAAACATAATGTAAACAGTTTTGTTAATAATATTGTGACTATTGTTAAAACATAACTGTAGAATTGATTTCGTGTTTACCTTTGATCAATTGCTTAACTTGCCCCTCATAACTATGAATTGCAAACGCAGAACATTGTCGTTCAAGAGTACCTATTTCGATGCATATGCAATGTATGTGCAAGTCAAACAAGAATAATCTCGTACACGGATTGAACCTTTTTTTATATTCCCTTCACTGGATGTTTTTTAGCAATTTCATCGTATCATTGTTTGCATTATGATCACACCAGAATTTATATAAAGGAGATAAATGGATATTTATTGTTTTCTAGTTGCTTCGATATTTTGTACGTTAAACAATCACAATAACAGCAGAATCCTTCACTGAATCATCACTGCGTCTTATAATTAAAAGTGCGCTTTACAATTAAAGGGATTATATAATTACTTGGTGTAATTGCATGTTAAGAAAATTTATTGTTGCACACAATTTGCTTTTTAATTATACCGACCGGTTTCGCCTTACGGCATCATCAGGGTATCCAAATGCATCAAAGGGATTCGACAGAGTTTCCAAAAAGTAAAATAACATTATGGTAACACAGAATTCATGAAAATTATTTTCTTGAAATTATCGCTTCGAGTATATTCGGTTAAAATTTACAAGTTCTACAGAGTTAAACATTACACGAGAGTTCGACAGACTTAAACGAGATGAATATCGGAGGACATTTTATGTTAAATTGAATGTAATTTAATGTATACTAATCAATAACTTCGTCATTTTTCTGTTTATAATCTGTTAATAATCCATTCTGTTAATAATCCATAACGTTGCCCTTTTGTTTTAAAAGGGTTTACTCTGAAATTGGCCACCAAGTAAGAATCTGATGAATTTTCAATTTAAATAATAAAAATCCAAGTTCAACGGAGGACCACTTGTTGAAGTATCTGTTTACATAAACTTAAATGTTTATGTATATACATAAGCAAAACAAATGAATAAATAATACTTTCATAGTTTTTATCATTTATAAAACCAGTATTATAAATCCAATTTGAAAAGACTAAACATTTTTACATGTTCTAACGATCATTCAATGGAGAGTTTATATAAATTTATAGAAAACAAAACAGAAATTTATTTTTAATTACCCGTAATCAGGTTTTCCGCCATAACCACTGCTTCCGCTTGAATTGCTCCCCGAATGAGTTGATTTTGAACTACAGAAAAATTATAAATAAAAATAACACACTACATATGATATATGATATTAATAATCATATATACATACATATATATATATGTATATATATATATATATATATGTATATATATATATATATATATATATGTATATATATATATATATATATATATATATATATATATATATATATATATATATATATATATATATATATATATATATATATATATATATATATATACATATATATATATATATATATATATATATATATATATATATATATATATATATATATATATATATATATATATATATATATATATCACGTAAGAATTTTCCATATTTAAAGATATTTTATGGGAATTACAGAAGAAAAGATAATGTAGCATAGCAATTTGAATTTATATTAATAAGTTCTAGATTCGATCGTTTTTACAAATGATATGGTTATTAGATAACGCAATATGAAACCTTTTGTTAAAAACAATATCTTTTCTTATACAATATCTTTTATTATAACAATATCTTTTATTATAATAATGTTTTCCCGCATTACTCCAGTTGATATAACTCGAGTAAGGCGGGAAAACATTATTATAATATATCTAAATATATAATAAAATTAATCTGACCTGATGTCTGTTATGGCTTAAAAATACCCATATTTGTTTCCATACTGGGTATTATGAAATTAAATATTATATGCTCTATTCTTTGAAAGTACGGTAGCTACTGTGTCCTATTTTAAGGGAATGGAGTGAAAACGAAGGTTACTGAAGCCCATTGACACATAAAAGAAGCAAACAATGAAGTTTACAGATTATCACACCAATGGTAAAGATAGAACGCCTGTGATTATACAAACAAATCGAAACACGTTTTTGGGCTACAGCTTTGTGTAATACTGCGGTTTTAACTTACACATCTAATCATCACTCATCATCATTACAGTCTGTCTAAAGTCCACTGAAACATGAGAACGGTCTTGTGTCATCAGCATTCATCGCCTCCCCGATACGATAGAATGAAAAATACGATACGATAGAGTGAAGAAATGTCTCCAACCTTGGAAGCTTTTTGATAAGGCTCTAAGCTAGTAGTTATGTTAATTTAGAGGGGAGAGATAGAGACTTCGTAATTTACTCTTGCTGTAATAATGCTACATACAAAAAAGAACGTATTGAATGAATGCTTACCTCCTTCTAGATTGACTGTTGCTGCAGCTATTTGAGTACGCTGAATCTGATATCTTGGCGTTATTTTCGGAACCTTCCATTTTGTGCAGACAGAAACACTCTTATCCTATAACATTGCAAAGGAAAAGCTTTTTAAATTAAAAAGTGTAAAGCTTCAACCACGTTACAAAAAAACGCACAGCGTTATTTCTACTTCTAACTACGATTCTAAGTTTAAACTTATTGGGTTTACTTAATGAGTTTAAACTTATTATCCTTAGGATAAACTTTAATTATTTTTAGTTGTATAATTAATTGGCTAGTATGAAATTGAGCCTCATTTCAATCCTCGTTTCCGTGAGCATTTAAGTGCTGTTGAAGAGCTTTTTGTTTGTGCTTTTTTGGTTAAACAGTTGATATATTTTTCTTTGTCTGTTGACAAATAAGCTGTCTAAGGCATGCTGGTCGCTTGGGCACCGAACTCAGTTTTTAGAATGGCGTCTACCATTTACATTATCAATAATTTTTTTACATGTTAATTTTTTCCAATACATTAGAACTTGTATTTGATCGTTTTCACATTGCATTTGGATAACCCGATGGCCTAGTTGTTAGTGATCCTGTCTTCGAAGCTAGTGCGACTTATTCGTGTCTGATAGTTAATTGACTCAGGCGTTACTTTGCGAAAATTCATTGTAAAGTTGTTATTGAAAAAATTACTTCGCAACCCTCCGCATGCAAATATAAAAAGGTATATGTTACCTGGTCCGAAGAGAAGAAGAGCACCACCCTCCCTCCCACAGATGCATGCACTAATTCCACTGTATGCACCACCACCACCACTACACTCAAACCTACCTGGTTAAAACAATCGCCTCGCTTGATAATGCCTTGTATTGAGGCGAAACACGTGTCGCGTTTTCGGTGGTGGTATATATTACCTGGTTTGAGTGTTTTGGTGGTGCATACAGTGGAATTAGTGCATGCATCTGTGGGAGGGAGGGTGGTGCTCTTCTTCTCTTCGGACCAGGTAACATATACCTTTTTATATTTGCATGCGGAGGGTTGCGAAGTAATTTTTTCAATAACAACTTATTCGTGTCTCGCAAGGGCTGTGATGAATATGAATGTTTGTATTGGAGAAATGTTTACATGGATATATAAGTATTCTTCTACCTAAATATGCATTTAAGTAAGTATACTGTACCATTGGCTTGGAAACCAAGACGGCGATAGACTAACCACCAATCACTTTGTCCCCAATACGTTTCAATAAAAGGTGTTTTAAAGGGACTAAATTGTCTTGACATCAGTCAACCCCAGTATTGCGAAAACGCCAGACGATATAAAAATATTATATTGACTTTTAAAACACACTTAACAATCCTGATTAAAGATATCACGATAGCCGAGTGGTTGAGTGATCGGAATTCGAGTCAAGAAACCCGAAACGATGGGTTTTTTCAAAGAGTTATTTACGATTTGTATCGTTGGCTTACACATAAAGACGGCGACGGGCTCACCACCTGTCACGTTGTCCCAAAAATGTCTTGAATGGAAGGCGAGTCGTAAGTATTTGTCTAGACCTCTGCCTACCCCTGTATTTGGAATGGCGTTATGATAATTTTTTATTGTTATTGATTATAGACCGTATTCCAAAAAATTCTTAGAAACTTTATAACATCGATCGAAGTCACGTTGCGTTACAGATATTGGAAAAACGTGACTGTGTTTAAAGGATTGGTAGGAATCGTTAAGATATTCTCGAAGAAGTTTCAATTCTATTTAGATAATATATAGTCCGTGACCTTCAGGGAACTAGACATACGTTAATTTACTTAGCACAAATAACTATACAGAATTTGTTCACAAAAAGTAAACCTAAATAAAAATTTTGAGACATATTATAAATAAAAATACAGCGTATTAATGTATCAGCCTCCTACTTCCCGTGGGTTCTGTAAGCCGTCGTTAAAGGATAAACACCATATAATAGTAACGACTTGTAGCGAACTAAACATCTCAAAAATACCAGATCAATACTAAGCAGAGCAATGAAGGGCAAAATTGTATGTAGCATACTACCCGACGCGGCTTCAGCCGCCGTTAAACACTTACAACACATATTCAAAAGGTACGAAAACGCTGGCCTGTTGCCATGCCGCAAGGCGAAACACCGTAAAGTTTCTGTCGACGTTTTTCCTTTGTTCTAATGTAATTCACGTGTAACCAACACGTGAATATCGTTTCCACGTGAACAAGATTATCACACTATTTTTTAAAGCTAAGCAATACGTATACAATTATTTTACATATAAACGACAGATGTTTATCTATAAAAATATCTTCACGCTTATTTCCAGCCTAGACAAAGGTGTAGACAATCAAGTCATTCGACCCACTTTCAACTGAGGCCCATTGGAGACAACGTGACGAGTTGTTGAATCTATCGCCGTCTTATCGTTTGTTAGTGTCTAAGCCAACAGTACTATATGCTAACATAGATATATACTTCCATAAATAAATATTCATACATAACTATAGAAAGATGACCTTATCACTAAAATGGATAAGGGTGTGCTTCGATGGTTTGGGCACGTTGAGTGAATGAGCTAAGACCGAATGGTGAAGAAAATATATAGCGCGAAAGTTAATATTAAAAGGGGTCGAGGTAGGCTGAGACTAACTTTTGAAGACCATGTGAGCAAATTGCTCGAAGACGGGAGGGTCAAGAGTACTCGGATACCTCGACATGCATATATAAAGAAAATGATGAATCTGAATGAAGCGAAAGAGGTATGTAAGGATCGTGACACTTGGCGATCTGTTCTCTCTGGCTACCCTGTCAGGGATTGTGCGTGAAGATAAATAATACATAACTATAAACATCTAGGACTCAGTACAATCATTCACATTTGTCACATAAATATTTGTTTTAACCAACTAGGCATAGCTTTAAAGGAAGTTACCAACAGGGTTATTGGAATGGTAAATATTATTTCATTTTATAAATTATTAAGGTTATTAAAAAAAATTAAATAATTTTCACGCCATTCCTAAAAGATAGACAGAAGTCTAGACAATTTAGTCGTTTCAACCCACCTACCATTGAAGATATTTGTTGGGACCTGGTTAAGGTTAACTTTTAAAAAGAAACCTATTTCTTACATAAAAAACTTAATTTGAGCAAAGTGCAAATCAGTTGCCAGCATTATTTCAAAATATTCCAAATATGTGAATTCATCTGAAGCTGATTTTTGGTTTTTTACTTAGATATGTGTTTTTTATTTTGGCAACAGTATAATAATACTCTGGCAAAGACGGATACTGAAATAAAGCTTTTAAATGATATATAATAAGGAGATGATATTTTTAGCCATAATAGTAGTAACATGGTGAAAATAATTTCCTATCATTTGAGAAGTAGCTGGGAGGAAAGTGTGGGAACATCGCTTGCACTCTCTGCTAAATTTTAAGTCTCTAACCTAAAATGTTTCACTTCTGACACAGAATTCCACACACCTTTATTCTATATATCTATTTGTATGCCTATTTCTGTGTTTTAGTGTATGTAATGTAATGTATCTTCACGCAATTCCCAATACAGGGGTAGACAGAGGTCGAGTCAAGACAATTAAGTCCCTTCGACCCACCTTCCACCGAAGATATTTTTCGGGATAACGTGACAGGTGGTGAGCCCGTCGCCGTCTTTATGTCCAAGCCAACGATATTCGTACATAAGTTTTTGAAAAACCCATTGGTACGAGCCTACCAACTGGGGATCGAACTCGGGTCTCTCGACTCGAAATTCCGACCACCCAATCACTCGGCTATCGTGACTTACTCGGCTATCGTGTTTTAGTGGTCACTGCATTCACCCAATACAGGGGTAGACAGAGGTCTAGTCTAGACAATAAAGTCCCTTCGACCCACCTTCCACCAAGGATATTTTCGGGACTGGTCACTGCATTGCAAATGTCGATACAAATGTAAGAAAGAGAATAGATCAACAAGAGCACCAGTACAAGTTCTCAGAATGAAGGATTCCCTACAACTTCTTCATGAACAATTCAGTACTTAAAAATTATGTATAACAAAAGTACTATGTACATTATGTTGTGGATCTAAACTTGATCACTGGCCAAATTACTTCACATCTTAAAATTGATTATCCTCTTCAAAAAAAAAGTCACGATAGCCGAGTTGTTGGGTGGTCGGAATTTCGAGTCGAGAGACCCGAGTTCGATTCCCAGGTGGCAGTACCAATGAGTTTTTCAAAAACTTATGTACGAATTTCATCGTTGGCTTGGACATAAAGGCGGCGACGGGCTCACCACCTGTCACGTTGTCCCGAAAATATCTTCGGTGGAAGGTGGGTCAAAGGGACTTAATTGTCTAGACTTGACCTCTGTCTACCCCTGTATTGGGAATTGCGTGAAGATATTTTATTTTTTATTTTCTCTTCAAATAATAACGGAACAATTTCATTATTTTAAGTGATTTTTAAAAACAAAAAGAAGACCAAAAATAAAGAATTAACTAATTAAAACAAATAAAGAATTTTGTAATAAACCAAAAAGAATAAATAGTTTTCAATTGCATAATTCTAGTACTTTCTGCTGAAACAACAATGTATGTACATTTATGATTGTTACATTAAAATAAATAAATATCTTCACGCAATTCCCAATACAGGGGTAGACAGAGGTCTAGTCTAGACAATTAAGTCCCTTTGACCCACCTTCCACCGAAAATAGTTTCGGGACAATGTGACAGGTGGTGAGCCCGTCGCCGTCTTTATGTCCAAGCCAACAATATAATTGTTACATAAGTTTTTTTTTGAAAAACCCATTGGTACGAGCCAGCCACCTGGGGATCGAACTCGGGTCTCTCGACTCGAAATCCCGACCACCCAACCACTCGGCTATCATGAGCTACTTGTTACATTAAAACCCTTTTTAATAAGGTATTCATGGATTTTTACCAAAAATTTACTGGAATTTTTTAACATTTCTAAAACACAATTCAGTATAAATATCAAAAATATATTGATATGTATATGTATTTTTTTTTTCATTTATTTAAGATACAAAAAACCATTACAAAAATTCGTAGCATCCTCACAAAAAAGCCTCGCAGGGCTTATCTTAGTGACGGCTGGTCGTTCACATACAGTTCTTAAAGTTTTTTCTTCAACATATTTTTATTTCCAAGCATGTACAATGATTGTATATCAGGTAATATTTCGTTCAGATAGTAAGGCGTGAGGTAAATAGAATTTCGGACTCCGTATATATTATTATATCTAGGTAAAGTATATTTGCTACAATATGTTTGTTTTCTTAAGTTATTTGGTCGAGATCTTTCTTCTAAATACTCACTCTGATTACTATCTAATAACAAATGGTATTTAATTTTATCAAAAACATTTACTACTTTACAATATTTGAAAATTTCTTCATTAATTTTTTTAGGTATTATTGTTTTTAAAATTCTTAATTGTAAGTTATAAATTTCCTGTATATAAGTTTTATAAGTTCTTCCATAACTACTCAATCCATAACTTATAACCGAGTCCGCAAGCGCCATATATAAAAGTCTGAGTGTACCATAGGGAAGTTTGGGTCTCAATATTACGATTTTGCTCAAGATTGACCTAAGTTTTTTACAGACATAACCTTTATGGGGTCCCCAGTTGAATCTGTTGTCAATCTTGAGCCTTAGGTACATGTGTTGGTCTACCAGTTCCAACTCCGGACACGAGCAACTCATGGCGCACGTGGAGAAGGCAGAGTGGAGGCAGGCGTGGCTATGAGTCTTTACAACTGGCTGTGTCTCTGTCTTATTATGTGATGAGTGCATGTGAATTATTTTTGTTTTTTGTTCATTTATTTCTAATCTTATATCTTGTGACCATTTACAAATTAAGTTATAATTCTCCAGTATCATAATTTGCGCTTCCGAGACTTCCCTGTGTACAACAAGGATGCAGGTGTCATCAGCGAACTGGTATACGGAACCCTTGGTTATAATGTTTAACATATCTTTACATACAACAAGTATTCTGTCGGACCAAAAATGAAGCCCTGTGCAGTGCCTTTAGTGGTTAAAATTTTTTGACTCTATGTATTTGCAATTTTTACCGTAGTGAATCTGTCTTTGTGATAGTTTTTTATAAGTTCCAGCAAAGGTCCTTGTATACCATTTCGTGATAACTTGTCGTACAATATTGAATAGTCTAACATATCAAAAGCACTGGAAAAATCTATAAATAATGCAATCACATGAATTTTATTATTTAAATAACTATTAACTTCGTCCGTAAATTTATAAAGAAGGTGTGTGGTACTTTTTTGTTTTTGGAAACCATACTGATTACAATGAATTACGCAGTTAGTTTGCAGATACCTGTTTATTATATTTCCAAAATAGCGTTCTATAATTTTGTCTATACATGACAGAATTGTGATTGGACGGTAATTATTGTAATCGGCGTGGGATCCTTTTTTATAAATGGGTCTTATTATCCCAATTTTTAATAGGTCTGGGTATATTGTGGAATCTATATAACAATTAATAAGATGCGTTATTACTGGCGCTAGTTTATGGGATAGATACCTTAGATTATAGATACCTTAGATTTCGGATAGATACCTTAGATTTATATCTTTTATCCGAATGTCGTCGTAACCAGGGCTTTTGTTATTATTTAGTGATTTTATAATTTTTAACACAGTGTCTACACGTGCATGACTTAAAAAAATTTATCTGTCAGGCACGATTTCGTAAGTAGATTTGTCTAAAATTGTTAGTTGACATCCGTGATATTTTTAATACTATTATCGAATGCCATTACAAAATTATTGGCTAAAGTTGACAGGTCTAAGTGAAAAGTTCTGAGCAATATGTTATCTATACATTGAATTATATATTGTTATGTATTGTGTTATGTATTGTTTTATAATTATGTATTGTTTGTTAAGTTATTAATAATTGACCATATCTTTCTAGTATTTTTAAAATTATTACAAATTTCTGTCTTAATTTGTCAATTTTTTATGAACTGTAAATATTTGTTTGTTTTATTTCTATATCTATTATACAATAATTTTTTGTGGGTTATTTACATCGTTTAACGAGATTTTATAAAATTCATCTCTTTTATTACACATTTTTTCCAAGTAATGGTTTGCCCATTTACATATTTTTCTATTATTTTTATGTGTATATACGAACATACTGTTGCTATAAGCAGATTTAAATTTTTTACTAATAAATTCAATAATTTCATTAGGGTTTGTATATAGCAAAGGTGTGGTTAAATCCACGCTGTCAAGTTCTGTGCGCAATTTTTTATAATCATAACGAATGCACCGCTGGTTACAGTTTGTGTGTGAGTTACCGACTTCACACAGTGTCCCTACTAAAGCGCAACCTATAATGTAATGATCAGCTGGAGCGACATTAATCAGTCCCATGTAAACACAGTGTTCGCTAGTATTGCGTACGAATATGTGGTCTATGCATGATTTAGTAATTAATTCTCCATATTTTTCAAAGCGCGTGAATTGATTAATCCCTCTCTCAAATCCCATTTGACTAAGTGTATTTAAATAGCGAGTTACGATGGGGTTCGGTTGTTTAATATTAATGTTAACATCTCCCAGAATTAAATAAGTTTTTGTACGTGAGTAACCAGCGATCAAACGAAAAAACTCAAAAATAAATTTATTCCTGTTAGTATTAGGCGGTCTGTACACAACACATATACCAATTCTATCGTTATTGTAGTTAAAAATAATGTCGCCTGTAATGCATTCACAGCATTGGAGATAATTCCTATGTTTTATAAAGTTTATACTTTCATGTACGTATAGTAATATACCACCCCCTTTTCTGTTGAATCTTAATTCTGTATACATAGTATATTTTGGTAAGTTATATAAAGTTGAGCATGCTTCATTTAAGTTAGCTTCTGTAATAAATATTAAGTGAACAATATTTTTTGAAGTAGATATTAAATATTCAAGATGATCATAGTTCTTAGTTATTGAGCGAATGTTAACGTGAAATAATAGGAGGGAACTGTTAACTTTGGGTATTCTTTCAGTAAAGTTATTCCACGTAGAACAATTCAATTCAATTATTTCACCATTTGTATCATACATTTTTGGTGATGCAAGATGGTACTTAGATTAATTTTTTTTTTACACAATTATTACTTTTTACCTACTAGTTTTTCCAAGTCCTTAAGAGAACGTATTGTAATGGTTTTATCCTTTTCGTTTTTTCGTGCCAGAATTGTGCCATTTTTGCACCATATGGAATTAAACAAGCATGTGTCCTTTAGCTCTTTTTTTGCCTTCCACAAGAGAAAGGCCGTGGTTGGCGGGAGACGTTCTCGGAGGTATATCCTGGTATCATTTGAATATCCCAGGTCTTTGCTAGTGATAATGATCTGTTTAGAGGTGTCTAACCATTTGTCCCTAGCACCCGCGATCAGCGTCAGTACTATGGGCGACGGCGATTGTTGCGCGCCCGAGCGATTCACCTTTTTCGTTGACGGTATGCCTTGATTACGTCCGACGTATTTTGATTTAATTTCGCACTAATTTCACTCGCGATATTTTTTATATCTTCATTATCTTTTTCACTTACACCACACACTTCTACACAATTTACTAACTGCGACTGCTCCAAATAGTTGATTTTTGACTCCAATAGCTCTTGTTTTAGTTCATAATTCTTGTGAATATTTCGTAGGTCTAGTCATTTATTTTCGAGGCTTTTAATGTTGCTTTCGTACATGGCGATTCTGTGTTCGAAATCATCAATTTTGTCACTGAAGAACTGCAGCGACCTTTGGAGCTCTTCACGAATGACATCTTGAACCTCACGACGTATTTCGCTGAGTATTTGCTGTGAAACACTATTGGCGTTAAGGTTAGATGAAGTTTCAGTGTCAGAGATATCCTCATCATCAGCCTCCGGCAATATGCAAGAAACTCGCCTGGTTTTCATGCTACCTGCACAACTTTTACACTTCCAATCGACTGAGTCTGTTAAATACAACGCGTTAAGCTGCTCAGTAGTTATTGATGCACAGGAGCCGTGTAACAATTTATTGCATTTACTGTATTGAATACCCGGGTTCTTCTTAGTCACAACTTATGCACACTTACAACATTTGGCCATTGTAATATACTTCACGCGGACCGTGATTTGTACGTACGTCAATCAGAACCGACGGAACGACTGTGACTGACTGTATTGAGAATGACCAACAAAGAAGTATGTCATGTGGCCACCTTAATATGCTTTTATTATGAAACATTCCTTTTTTTAATACAGATTGATTACAATTTCAAATAAAAGAAATCTAATGTTTGAACTAGTTAAAACATTGATTATATTTTGATAGAGGGATCAAAAACCATTTGAAATTTTTTGGTTAAACTTGATGGTGAAAATTTGGAATAAATTTTTTATTCTAAAATAAAATGTTATAACAATGGAACACGGTCATTTAACTGGAGAAGAGATATTAAGAGCACAGGGAATGCTTTAGGCTCATACTTATTAAAGTGATGGACAAAATTTAATTTTACTATGATGAAGGAGCTATGATGAAGAAGGCGGAAATACATAAAAGAATAAGCAGCATAACATTACCAATTAATCAATCCAATTAATTCAACAGGTAGATGGATGAGAAATCTGCACAATGTCAACTGTAAATAGTTCATAACGAGAACATAAGAATTCAGAAGTCACGATAGCCGAGTTGTTGGGTGGTCGGAATTTCGAGTCGAGAGACCCGAGTTCGATCCCCAGGTGGCAGTACCAATGAGTTTTTCAAAAACTTTTGTACGAATTTCATCGTTGGCTTGGACATAAATGCGGCGACGGTCTCACCACCTGTCACGTTGTCCCGAAAATATCTTCGGTGGAAGGTGGGTCAAAGGGACTTAATTGTCTAGACTTGACCTCTGTCTACCCCTGTATTGGGAATTGCGTGAAGATATTTATTTATTTTTATTGATACTATTCACTAATTATTTTCATCTTGGTTTTCAACTTGATTTAAGAAGAAATAAAGGTTTCTAAAATTCCTAACCACAGGCCAGTTTCAACACCCTCATGAAATTCATCCATATCAAGGTAGTGCAATTATATTGTTGGGTTAATAATTATTTTCTTGGAAGAACAGACAATGGATTCAAGGTAAAGGTACTATGCCAAGGTGAGGTGCTGGCCCAGAGGTAGCACAAACAGCCTATTCGCATTTAAATAGATGAGTTAAAAATACAAATATTTAATGTAAGAAATAAAGAGAACTAACTTTTATGTTACCAATAAAAATATTAAATAATAATAACAAAAAGCGGAGAAATAGCAATATAGGTAAATTTGTTTTAATTTAAGTTTTCGCTCAGCAATATTATATGCAGTGCCAAAGTGCAAGCTCAAATTTACCAGACATACATTAACACATAACAGTTTATAGTAACATACAAATAAAATTAATACCTGAAATCATTTCTGAAATAGTCCGTGTTTATCAGTTCAGTTAATCACTTTCTGAAATAATTAGCGAGTTCCATAGATACAATGCAATTCTAATGTAATAAATAGTTCAATGTTTCAAAATTCACACAAATAAGTTGATATCATCAACCACGAGTAATTATAAATCAGCAAGTATGTAAAAAGTTCACTCCGCTTTATAAATTCACTAATTAAAGTTACTCGCGGGTCAACTCTGTGTTAGCTTGGCCTATAATAATTTCTTGAATATATTTTTTCCTTTCAAAGTACTAACAACATTTCATTCTAGTGTTGTTGCTTGAAGAAAATTTTTATCGATGTCATGTTTCAACATGAATATGAAGTTACAAAACGTGTTTCATTTCTAATATTTTATTATTATTTTAAATATTTATTTATATACTGATTTGGTTGGATTATAATCATAAAATATAAACGATTAAATGACAAAAAGACGTAGATCTTCGTTAAGTAAATCATCACACAGTTGAAAGTTCAAATTAAAATTTAAAAAATACTGTGATTATGGATGCGTCTACGTTAATCGTAAATATTTTCTCTCATTGTTTTTCCCTAAAGCTCAAAAACATAGTGCCTTCAAGAAATAGACTTTCATTTAAAAACTACTAATATAGAACAAACCCCTTCTCATCCATAACCAGGGTGGTTTATCTCACAACAATTTGTGAGATAAATGAAAGAATGAATAAAATTGCACATTTATGTCGCTTGTTCTATTGGACATTAAAAAAAATTTTGCAAATTTATCTCGAAGAAACACCGAGATACAGGATTTTAATGGATAGTTTTTAATGTTAGTTACGATAGCTGAGTGGTTGGGTGATCGGGATTCAAGTCAAGAGACCCGAGTTTGATCACCAGGTAGTAGGTACGTACCTATGGGTGTTTTCAAAACTTATGTACGATTTATATTGTGAAATTGGTCAAAAAAGACGGCCACAGGGTCACCACCTGCTACGTTGTCCAGAAAATGTCGGAAGAAGTTGGATCGAAAGAAATTTGTCGACCTCTACTCTACCCCAGTATTTTGTGTGAACCCAGTACTAAAGTCTACCACAGTATTGGTAGTAGCGTGAAGATGTATGATTATCATTTTATATAGATTTTAATTCTTACAGACAACAAAATTGAACCCAGCAGGGGCTAATGTTTTAATGTTTTAATTAATGTTTAAATTTATGTATTCCAGTTTTGAAAATTACACGCACAAGGCACTTATTTAAAATTAAAAACACTATTTAAAATTAAAATATGTCGATATTCTTTTTGCCAACTCTATTTAATCACGCATAATAACACGTGACATGTGAATAGTCAGTGAAAGAAATACAAGATATCGTTGCTTCTCTTTTACGTTTAGCACGTGGCGTAAATAGGGGAGTGTTAATAATGTGACGCAGTTCCCAGTAATTCTGCTAATGAAGCCGTTTAAAGAAATAATCCAAAATATTTAACAACTCAAAAATAGAAATGAACACTTTTATAGGAAAAAATAAACGTGCTATTTATGAAAAGAAAAAGCCCCGATTATGAATAAAAATACCTTTTACTTTGGGAACAAAGTTATGTATGTAATGTTGTCCCTATCTTATATATTTATTTAATATTATTTATATATATAATAAATGACTTAGAATATTATTTTTAAACCGAGATAAATAGTTATAGTGATTAATTAGGCACTCAGTATTTGAAATATTCTTCATCTTAATATGCCTTTTTATCATGAAAATACGCCATTATGGCTTCAGAATAACCGCCGTTGACTTAATGTATTCTTCCTAATAGAACAAGAAAAGTTTTAATTAATAGTGCTCTTGATCGATGGTGGCAATAGGCTTTACGCAAGGCTCGATTCTAAGTTCATTTCTTATTCTCTTTTATGTATATAATTAACTTTACTTACTAGGATATAAGCACTACTAGGCCAATAATGCTACGTCAATAATAGCTAATTGATTTAATAACAATAATTTAAATAGAAATAAGTCCATAATATTTGCAACACTTATTTCCGTGATAACACTGTACTAATAAATGGGGAACGGGGCTGTGGATACGGTTGGTTTTTATGGAATAAATATTGATGATTGAAACTTCAATATATCTAGTCCGGCCATATAAGTTCTATAACAAATGAAAATTCATTTTTAATGAAGTAATGTAATATTATCAAAATTTATATCTACATATTTATTAGACTCAGCAAAAAATCAAAAAATGTTCTATTCGAAATGGCCACATTTGACTGTTATACAAGCCTTTAATCTGGATTTAGGCACTGTTTCCAAGGGAAATTTCGCCACTGCTAGTTGTAAAGATTTTTCGCCGTGTCGTTTAGAGTAGGCCACCTCTAAAGCTGACCATTATTTGAAGACTCAAGGATTGAGGTCTGGGCTTCATGAGTTGGTTGGTTTCAAGCCAATTTTGGGTAGTTTGTGCCTTGTAAACAGGTGTAGAGTCCTGCTGGAAAGTCCACGGTATATTTTTAAAAAGTGTATTGCTGAGTGACTTCACAACATGATCCAATACTGTATCTTGATACACTTTGACTGAGGTTTTCACTTTTCCTTCACAAAAATGTAGTTTTGTGACTCCTTGATTAGACACGTCCCACCAAACCATCACTGACGCCGGATGATGACCACGTTGTACCTTTCCGATCATTTGGCTTTCTCATTTTGCATATTGAAGGGTTCTTCAAACGTAAAAATTTTCTCACCTGTAAAGAAGATATTTCTGTGCCTTTCACCTGCGTAGCGTAAATCGTAAGTATTAGTCATTTTATAATAATCCCAGTGGGAATCTTCATTTCTCGCTATAAGATTTTTTGCTTCCTGATGGGGTTTCGACGAACCCTGGCTTTAATGTTTAAATTTTTTGCATTTATAGTCTTTGTAGTTCTAACAGCACGCAGCCGCCTTGATCTTTGCTGGTCTTCAACTAATGAGATGTTGTTGTATCTGTTTATTGTACGATATACGAACATACGGCTGATACCAAGCTTTTGAAGTGTCTGGAATATGACCAGCGGCTCCATACCCACTTTGTGCAAAGCGATCACTGCAATACTATTTTTTAACACCCCATTTCATATTGTAATTTGATAATGAACACGAAAAAGTATGTGAAATGACGCAAAATCTAAAGAAGTTTTTAAAATAATGTACAAAGTTACATAAAACTTTTCTTTTTTCATGTTTTTAGTTAAACATGAAAAAAGAAAAGTTTTTATGTAAGAGTATTTATTGCTAGGCTAGTTATATCCCAAATTGTTTGCGGACTAAGCTCTACAGCATATGCTGTACGGAAAATAGAATGCCTGATTAATTTATAAACAGCTAGAATTATTTATTTTAGGTAAATTCTATAGTGTGATATGGAAATAATGTTAATATTCAGAAATTAGCAAAACATGCTGTACAGTCTCAATTCCAGAGCATCGCCTAGATAGCGTAGCTTTAATAATTATTAAAGGTTAAGAGTTCGGCAATAATGTACGATATATTGACAGATACTGTCCGGTACATAGATATTTATTTATTTATTTATTTATATATTCTTTATTATACACCACAATTTAAGAAAAAGAACACAATGACAATGAACAACAAAATGGTATAGATATTGGATGATAAGAGCAGAATTTTATGTTTAATAGCTTAGGGCGATTGATTACATAAAAAAATTATCTTCACGCCATTCAAAATACAGGGGTAGACAGAGGTCTAGACAATAAAGTAGTTTCGACTCAACTTCCACCGAAGATATTTTTGGGACAACGTGACAGCCCGTCGGAGTCTTATGTCCAAGCCCACGATATAAAACGACCACAAGTTTTCTAATAAACCCACTGGTACGAGCCTGTCTTACCTTGGAGATCGAACTGGGCTCTCTTGAATCGAATTTCGATCACCTAACCACTCGGCTATCGTAACTCTAACCCAACTTATCGGCTGTTGATTATAAGATTTACGCATATCGTACTAATTATCATCACTATTAAGACCACCGTATTTCATATACTCAAAGTCTATTCCTACAAACAGGGCACAACCCATGCGGTTATGCCTTGCTATTATAATTACGTACTTAGACTTATGCTTTTCTACATTAGAAATGGTAAACAAATTATTTAAATAAATAGAAAAGGAGGTGCCGATATAAGTCTGCCTTATCTGATTTTAATATAAAGTTAAAGTTAAATAAAACACAAATTCATCAATATTTGGGGCCGATTTCAAGCATATCACTAAGTGTGTTTGATTAGATTACTTTATTTAAATTAAAAAGTAACAATTTTAGCTAACAAAACTATTGAGTTGCAGCACTCCTTTCCATATTCTGCCTAACCTGTCCTGATAAACTCTGTAAGTGACTGTCGACATGTGCCTAGCGCAAAGTGCTGAAGTACGCTCAGTGGTACCTATTAGATAATTTTATTACACTTAATAGTATTTCAATTGTGAAAAAAGCATGATATTCAACAAGAGACTGAAAATTTTTCTGAAAAGCAGGCCACTTTACAATTATTTTAATCTCCTAAAAATTTGTTACTTTGTGAAAAAAATACTTGAATGATATGATAAAAAATACCTATAGCTCTGATAGGGTAGCCAGATAACACAGATCGCCAAGTGTCACGATCTCCACATAATTCTTTCGTTTCCTCCATATTCATCAATTTCTGCATACATGCACGTATAGTTATTAGAGTACTTTTGATCTTCCCTCTTACTCTCTCTCCTCTCTACAATTTGCTTACATCGTCTTCGAAAGTTGGTCTCGGCATACCAGGACCCTTTTTAATATCATAACATTCACGCTATTATTTTATTAACCATTCGTTCTTCACTCATTCGCTGAACGTGCCCAAACCAACGAAGTATACACTTGTCCATTTTGGTGATCATCTTTCAAACCTATCGTACTGCGTCATACAATCTCTTTCGCATTTCGGTGACCCATGGTGTTGCCACGCTTAATTTTTTTTAATATTAAAATAAATGCATCGGAATTCTTGTTAATATATTTACTGAGAATAAAACCATGACGCAATAAACAATTGTATTAATAAATAAAAACGGCAAGATTACGCGTAAATCAGCAAAGATTTGACCAATATGATTATTTATGAAAATTCTATATATTATTATTTATTATTTTATGAAAATTCACATATTTATGTAAAATAAATTCTAGTCAAGCGATCCCACTTAGATCTCCAGAAGGAGGGCTTGTGAGTTTTTCCAAAATAGTGTTAAGTAAATATTAAATATCTTCACGCAATTCCCAATACAGGGACATATTTATGTGTAGCAAATGATTTATTGGACGGAAAAATTATAGATAAAATACCTATGTTTACATTACGATATTTTTTTTTATATTATATCTTCATGCCATTCCCAACACTGTGATAGACCGAGGTCTAGACCAATTAAGGCCTTTCACCGAAGACATTTTTTGGGACGTTTGGGTGAGCCCGTCGCCGATTTTTTGTAATCATTTTATATTTCCCATGTACTGCATTCCGATTGAGTGCTAACCTGGTAACAACGGAAATTAGTTTACTAAGGTGCTAGTAGTCACGTAATGGCGGAATAACGGCATCTCAAAACTACCACATTAAAATAAGGCAGACCGGTGATGGGAACCAAGTTTAAGTTGCAGACGCAAAACCCATTCGCTTACCGAGAGTGATTATTACGGCAAATCTTCTAAAGGAGAGATACCTATGACCCGCTGCGAACTTACTGCCGTTGTAAATACTGTATTCTATTATAGATACACGTATTATATTCACTATTATAGTCCCGATAGCCTAATGGTTGGGTGGTCGGAATTTCGAGTCAAGAGACCCGAGTTCGATTCCCAGGTGGCAGGCTCGTACCAATGGATTTTTCAAAACTTATCTACGAATAAATAACTACGAATAAAGAACTACGAATAAAGATATATCATACAGATGAACATTTTGCTAAGACGCTGCTATGCTTAATTTCGCGTTTCGTAATCAAGGCTTTTGTTAATTGCCTCTAGTGAAATCCAGGGGAATAAGGTGGTATGGTATTACGAGGATACTCGTTTTTCAATGAAATGAAATTAAACCCAATGAAAACTGTCGGTTTTCATTGGGTTTAATTTCATTTCATTCCCGGATTCAATTCCCGAAGGGTTCAATAAAGAAAATCTCTTTTTCATCATTATCTTGGGCCTTGGTGCTTGTGATACCTTCGTTGTTTCCCATTCCATACCACAAAGTGGGATCAGAGCAATGTATGTGATGTTATCGCTATAAATATATGTATTAATTTCTGAAAATAGTTTACTATTATTAATAAATAACTAACTGCCTGTAAAACTCAACTGTAGGACAAAGAACTCTCCCATAAGGGAGGTTAGCTCATGATCATCACGCTCCATAAGTGAATTGCATTAACGGACACCTCTCACTATAGACGCTGCTGCTCGTCACCGGTCTGCTATATTTCGGCGTGGTATATTTCGAGATGATTATGCCGCAATCTGTCGGCAGCCGATTGCATTTACAAGTATTTTCCCTTCGCCGCGGGACCACCCTCTTCCTTCCCACGGGAAGGAAGAGGGTGGTATAGGAAGACATTTTTTTATCTTCACGCCGCAATACAGGGGTTGCCCGTGGTGTCGACAATTTAGTTGTTTCTTTTCTTTAGATTATTTTTGGCATAACGTGGCAGATGACGAGCCTGTTGCCGTATTTATGTCCAAGGTAAAGATACAAATCTTTTCCTTAAACCTTCAAACGATACAAACAACAAAAAAAAAAAACAATAAAAAAAAACATTCAACCTGGGGATTGAAATCGGGTTTCTCGAATTACCGTTACCCAACCAGAAGGCTATCGTGACCATTACGGCAAGAGATAGTTCATTATTTTTTTGTACATACATTCTATTGTCCAGGTAGCCTGTGGATATAACTCCGCTTATTGACAGTCGGTAGAAAAACTAATCAAACTTTTGTCTGGAACTGTAACTTACACACATACAAATATACTTTAGTCAAAAGTAACTTTCGGCGAGTGGTTTTGTTCTGTGACAATGAATACAAAAATAGCGAGGGTTTAATTGTTTACTAAATAAAACGCGGCACCTTTAATGCTAAATATTAACGTTTATTGTTAAATATGAAATAATTTTTATAAATAAAGAATTTAAATAAATAAGTATAATTTATAAATAAATCTGGATGTTGTACAAATATATATATTTATCAATCAATCAATAATAGAATCATATATGTTTTTATTATAACTATTGCGATTTATTAGTGCCAAAATAAGCAGTATAGAACTCCGTAGTATTTTATTGGCACTGTCATTATTATCCAGTTACAACTATACGGCTTTTCGTTGCGCGAATATGAAGTGTTACTAACTGTTTACAAGTAGTATATTCGTCATTCAATCTACATCTGTAACACATAACACTTCTGTCGATTTCGTTTTAAATAAATCTTGTGGCAAATTTAGCACATCGATTTGCTTTAAACAATTTTAGTTTAGGTGCCTAATTGAGGTTGTAACCCGGGTCACTTGCGAAACAAAGTGTTCGCTCTGACCGCTTGGCTACCACGCCACTCTGTATACTGCTAAATCTGAAGTTAAAAAAGAAGAAGAAAATTTAATAATTTCTTTGGAAATAAAAGTTGTAACGAAATATTGAAATAAAATGTTCATAAAAAATATAATATGTATCTTTACACAAATCCCAATACAGAGGTTTTTTGAAAAAATCCATTGGTACGAGCCGGCCACCTGAGGATCGAACTTGGGTCTCCTGACTAGAATCGGAATCACCCATCCACTCGGCTACCGTGACTTTTTTTAAAGTAAATAAAAAAATTAAAAGTGTGTTGATTGTATGTAAATAATTTCAAAATGTTGTCATAGAAAAATTAATCAATGATGTTCGAGTTTTAGCAGTTAAACGGGCCACTAGTAAAACATAAAAGAACGTACGTTAAACCTTCTTTTAATTGGAGCTTACTTGTAAAGCAATGAGAAGAAAAAATTAAGTTTCAGAATTTCATTGCCTTGATACGCAAACACAAAATCTTACCCATTACTATTGTAACTCTATAGCTATGGGTTGTGGCCAAAAAATTCAACGTCTTCGATCTTTGCTTTTTTTTCGTGATTTAACAGGATGCAGAATTTCGTTCTAGTAACGTTTTCTTACTAGATGCTGCGCAAAACCACCTTTTCTTCGCATTTTTGGTCTTCTTTTCAAGTCGACACAGAAATTAAATTTAACATTTACAATTATGGACGTACTTAGGTTTAGGTTGAAGTTTTGACGTACTATTTTTTTTTAAGGAAAAGGGAGGCAAACGGGCAGGCGGCTCACGTGATGGTAAGTGTTTACCGCCGCCCATGAACACCTGCAATACCAGAGGCATAGCAGATGCGTTGCCGGCCTTAGAGTGCCAGTACGAATATTTTATATTACATTAAAAAAAGTTTGGACTTTTAGTTATTAAATTAAAGATAATATTCAAAATATCTACTTTTCAGTTCGGCTGGTTACAACAGCGTGTTTTTAAGCTATTATTTATTTTTACTTTAATGATGATAATTTCATAGTAACAAAAGAAGAAGGCTTTTCAAAAGGGTTTTCAGAGTATCATATGTAAACATGTTATCAGGTTGTTCTAACAAATTTTTCAAATTACTGTATCATCGGTCCTTGGTAAGTGTGCGAAGTTTCTATCAAATCAATCCTTCGTTTAAAAGTGGATCGAAATCACGTCCACAACTTTCGTTATATAGATAGGTACAAAGCAAGCTAATAAAAGCGTGTTTAAATAAAAGAAGCATATGTATATACTTAAGTAACTGCCTGTAATAGTCCCCTGCTTGAAATAGTACTCTCCCGTTAGAATGACGTAATCGCCACACTCTGCAAGCGGATTGGCGATCACAGTACCAGACATCTTGTACTTAGACGCTACTACCCCTCACCGATGTGCTTATTTTGTTCTGATATTTTCTCTAGATGGTTATCCCACCATTGGTCGCTTGACATTATGACGGCTTGAATAGAGCTTACATTGTAGTACAGCTTAACATAGCCAAAAACCAACACTAGTACACGTATATACATACGATACTTACATTTCTGTATTGTGCGATTGCCTGATAAATTGACTAATTCAAACCGCAGACGGCAGCTGTCGCGTGGCCCTTGAGTTTTTGTCATTAAACATTCTCAACCGTCGTGAATGAACGCGAGACGAACAAAACCTGTAATAAATCAGGGTAACATACTCAGTTCAGTCAGTCTGAATGTGTTGAGCAAATGACTTATAAAAAAAAGGGAGCTGGGTGTTTTAATTTATTTTTACAATATTAACTGATCTGCTGAATATTGCGTTACCTGATATACGACGATATAAGACGGCCGAGGTGATCCGAAACAACGAAGGATGGCAAATTGGATTCCCGCTAAGGGCAAATAAATATTTGCCCTTATGTTATTATATATATATTTGCCATTATGTATGATGAATTTGAACATTTTTACTTGAGGTATGGATGTTTATATGTGACTATCTCCGACTATCTCAGCATGAAATATGCGTAAAGGTAAAAAAAATATTATATTTATAAAATAATTTATATAATAATATAATATTTTGTAAGTATCAAACTTCACTCTATATTTCTATTGAATATTTTATGTTAAATAATTACTTCAACAATTACAATCACGTCACATACATTACATCATCACAACATCCCACCAAAAGCTCACTGCTGAGCCTTGGCCTCCCCCAAAGATTGAACACTTAGAACGCTCTTGTGTCATTAAAAAAGTTATTACGTAAACGCGGATACGAACGCTTTACCGCAGCTCTGCCGACATGCCCAGACAAGTTAATAGGAGCGAGCCTATCATCATCTCACCTTGCACACGCGGCGGCCAACCGTCAGGTCTCCGAGTAAAAATGGCTGCTGCAAAATAACTTTTAGGCGTAAATTCTTAAAGTATTACTTGTTGAATTTATGGATTTTTACGGTAATTTAGTGAGAAATAGCAGTAATGTAAAAAAATATTATTGTTGTAATATATAATTTAATATTTACGACATAAGAATATACAACCCTCTTTCTTCCGTGTCGTAATAGGTGTTTAAGGAAATACCTTGAAAATACATTTGGCTATCTTTTTTACTATTTGGACCAGTATTTTTCAAGATTTATAACGTATCTTTACGTGATAAATCTTGAAAGTCCAAAGTTCAGCAGACCGGTGACGGGCAGTAGCGTCTAGGGTGCGAGGTGTCTGGTAGTACGATGACCAATCTGGAATGGAAAACCCTCCCTCCGAATAATGATGATGATGACAAAAATATATTTTCCTAAAAACACTTTTATTTCCGCTGATGAAAATAATCCACGGCGTCTAAATGCGAGCTATGCTGAGAGAAGTACGTTGCGGGTCACCGACCCTGTTACTTTTTTCTTTTCAAGTGCTGAATGAATGATCCAGAGTGCTTAACGAGTTTGTATTTACGAAGTCACGATAGCCGAGTTGTTGGGTGGTCGAAAATTCGAGTCGAGAGACCCGAGTTCGATCCTCAGGTGGCAGTACCAATGAGTTTTTCAAAAAACTTATGTACGAATTTCATCGTTGGCTTGGACATAAAGACGGCTTCACTTTTCCTGAAACTCTTTAGGGACAACGTGACAGGTGATGAGCTTACTGCCTTCTTAAAGGTCAAGCTAAGGGTACAATATATGTTTAAATATACATGTATATTTTTTGAACTACCACTTCGGTTGAGAACATTATTGAGAAAAAAAAGAGCAACCAGGAAACTCTGGGCGCGCACACGTTGCCCACCAGTTAAAACCAAACTAAATCGGCTAACGGAGGAGCTGCCGGAAGGGATACAAGCTCACCGGGAACACACATGGGATAGTCGTATAGTAGAGAGCGCTGACTATCCCCCATCTTTACACCAACTTAACCGACAGCTTCTACGGAAACCACCTCCGATTTGCCCACTAGTGGACAACGTGGGCAACCGGTATTACGGAGCCAAGGACCGGGCAGAGATCTTGGCACAATATCTCGAGGGGCAATTCAAGCCTAACACTGCTGCAGCTGTCGCCGCAGAATTCCACAAGCTAGTCGAGCAACGCTTACAGGAGTTCATGGAAGCTCCGGTTCCGCCACTAAGCGGGTATGATTTTATTTCCCCCGCGGAAGTGAGAAAAGTGGCATTGCGCTTGCCACTGCGCAAAGCGCCGGGGCACTACGCTATAATGACCGTCACGTTAAGACAACTGCCGAGAAAAGGATTTGTTGCGCTATCCCGTCCTTACAACGGGATATTGCGCACACAACATTACTCCACGGAGTGAAAAGAATAGTCGTACTGCCGAAACCCGGGAAAGACAGGAAGTCTCCGGCAAGCTACCGCCCTATAACATTGCTATCGTACGTAGCAAAGTTATTCGAGAAATTACTGCTACGGAGGCTCCGCCCACTCGTAGAGCCACGCGTAGAACAACACGGCTTCCGTAGCGGTCATTCTACATCGACGCAACTGGCCCGAGTGTTACACTACTTAGCGGTCGAACAACATCGCGACCGCTGCTGTCTGGGGGTCTTACTAGACATGGAAAAGGCCTTCAAAAGAGTGTGGCATACGGGACTATTCTACAAAATGCTGCAAGAAGAAAAAATACCACCTGCCTACGTACGATTAGTAGAATCGTTCTTAGTAGGGCGTAGCTTCTACGTTACCGTCGAGCAAGCCGATTCGGCGGTACGCACTACAGAAGCAGGCCTCCCACAGGGTAGTTGTCTTTCTCCTTGCCTGTACGCAATCTACACCAACGACATCCCCACGCTCGAGGGTCGCGTCCGAGAGTGGGAAGACGATGTCATGCTCGCACTCTACGCGGACGACTGCGCGTACTTTACGTCGTCCCGTCGGGCAAACATCGCTGCCAAGAAGATACAGCGACTGTTGGACCTACTACCTGAATGGTTGGATAAATGGCGGATGACTATTAATGTCGGGAAGACATCCGTCATAATCACCAATCGCCATGGGCGCGTACCACCACAACTCGAACTGAGAGGACAGAAGATCAAGTGGCAGAGCACCGTTACCTATCTTG
Source organism: Sericinus montela (assembly GCA_029286605.1). Lineage (NCBI taxonomy): Eukaryota > Metazoa > Arthropoda > Insecta > Lepidoptera > Papilionidae > Sericinus > Sericinus montela. The sequence continues at coordinate 32,048 of JAGSMR010000133.1, forward strand.
GTTGCCGGATAGACAAATCGCTACGCCTCACCGCGCAGGTGGACTACGCGATAAGCAGCGCGAGAGCAGCGAGGGTGGTTCTCTATCCGGTACTTTCGACAAAAAAGTTACCTATAAAAACCAAGATAGGTATATACAAGACCTACATCAGATCAAGACTTACTTACGCGGCGCCTGCGTGGTACGCGTTTACCTCAACATATCAACGTCGGCGGCTACAGGTCCAACAGAATATAGCACTACGTACTATAGTTGGAGCGGGTCGCTTTGTACGCAATGATGTCATCGCCAGGGACCTCAAAGTGGAATCGCTGGAAGAATTCGTGGTCCGGGTGTCGCGTGGAATGTACGACCGCGCTGACAACGGGCCACACGAACACCTACATCACCTGGCGATCCAGGACAGACTATCGCTACACGCTCGACCACCGGAGTGGCGACCCTTCCCGATAGATATTCTCTCATTGCCACCCGGCCCGGGGGGGACCGGGGAAGTACAATAAAGTCCCGTACGTAACACGCCTACACAACGCCGCTGAAAGGCGGTACCCAGGACTGGGGGAACAGCAGCCCCCTGAGAAGACGCCCGAGTCATGAGGCAATGCCTCGAAACTCGCAACCCATAAGGGGGGGCCTTTTACACCCCCCTGATATGGATGACCCAAACGTCACGTCACGTGTATATTTTATTATTATATATAGATAAATTATACATAGGTAATATAATATTAGCCATACACATCCATGACTCGAGTACATACATTCATATTCCTAACACAAATGTTTGCCCTTAGCGGGATTCGAACCCGCAATCGTCAACTTAAAAGGCAGGGCACTACCAACTCGGCTATCGGGTCATCAACAGACATGCAGGCGTAATTACTCATTATAGATTACTTACACATTTTTCAATAAGAATTAATATTCCTTGTTATTTTATAGGTGAACTTTTAATAAATTTTTAAAACATTCAATAGTTGTCGTTAGAGGCGACTAAGGGAGTAACCAACGCAATAAGTTAAAACAACAATGGCTACCAACAGACGGTGGGAGAGAAATCTCCAAAAATTCCAATCAAAATTAAATCCGAGCAGTGTCTACTGCGATTGAAAATTCGCTTGCCACGCTTGGCGATTACGACAAATCCCTCATACGGAAAAGTTCTAGATCATGCTATAGAATTATTTCAAGCTGTGTTGTAAGTAAAGTAACTTATACTTATAACATACAAAAGAAGAAGCACTTTACTTTATGGCAAATTATCTTAACGGTAGTCAGAAACAACAAATCGCTAAGTATGTCGACCTATGTAATTCGCTACTACGTAATTCGCAATTTTCTTCATACAGGCACGTTTAGAAATCCGACTACTACTCTTGTCTCTGTTGTCTTCGAGCAATTTGCCCACATGGTCGACCGTTGGCTTCGACACTAAGATGGCGATAGGTTCCCTGCCTGTTACATTGTGCCAAAAAGTCTTCGGTGCAAGGTGGGTCGAAAGGACTTAATTGTCGAGATCTCTGTCAATTAGGGAGGATTGGGAATATGCAAAAAGATATTTATTTACATTTATATCATCAGTGTACTGATACGATTTCTTGTAAGAGTATTGATATATTCTTCTTTAAAAACTGCGCAGCTTTAAGCCCGCGATCCAAAAATACTGTGATATATACGTGTTAATCAGGTAAGCGATGCAATTTCAGACCTGTACGAGTAATTGGCCGCATGTCAATTTCTTAAGTGTGGCAGCTGGTGGTTTGTCTCTTGGTTTTTGCTTAGTAAAATACACGCTAGCGGAGAATGGCCTCGAGCTAAATAAAGGAAATGGACAGGAGTGTAATATAGTTAAAATAGTATCTCAAACGTATTGAGCGAGAAAGGTGAATTATAAGCATTTGTAAGCTGCCATTTTAACGAAATTCAAATAAGACTTAGGTCAAAATACAGTATTGTTATAATAAAATTAGCAAGATTTTTATAATCCTTAAGGGAGATACCTCTACCCTGTAGTGGACTTTTGCAGGTCGTTAAATAAGTACGGTGATGTACGACCAGACACATTGTCCTTCCCCAAAAGAGGATTCCCTGTGTCTTGGCGATTGCACAGGGATACAATTAACTACGTATATATGAAATGAGTACAAATATTCATATACATAGCACAAATGTTTGTCTCTATTGGAACCCGCAACCCTTATCTACGAAGGCAGGGTCATTTCCCACTAGGTTATCGGAGCGTCATTAATAGATGTTTAACCTAGTATAAACAGTTGTAGTAAATGAATAAAAACACGTATAGCCGTTTTGAAAACGGGCTGGCCTCTTCCCAGAAATATTTATTTATTTATTTATTTTATTAAACTTTATTGTATCACCTTAAAATAAGGATAACAATGGCGAACTTAATGCCTTATCGGCATTCTCTACCAGTCAACCCGAGGCGTTGGGAAAAAAATGTTTTAGGTGCTAACATAGTATTAAGAAATTAATAGAATAATAACTAAATACATAAATAATACTATAATTATGAATACTACATACATAAAAGATATAAATAGATATATACATATATAGATACATATACATATATATACAAACATATACATACATACACCTACACACATAATTATAAGAAATATATGATATATCCGTTTTGACTCACTGCACATAGTTACTAGCTTGTTTGATATCTAAAAAGTGTTCACGTACTAACCTTTTGAAACTTTCCTTATTAGGAATTTTTCTAATGTTTTCGGGTAAGGAATTCCAGAGTAATATAGCCTGAACAGTAAATGACTTTCCAAGGAAGTCGGTGAAGTGTTGCGGAATGCTAATCTTGTTATTAGAAGAAGAACGGAGAACCCGATCGTGGGTTGAAGATAGATATAAGAATTTATCCTTAAGATAAGAAGGAAAAGTGGGGTCATTTAATATGGAAAATAAAACTAACAGAATTTTAGAATTGCGTCTCTGTTCTACTGTAAGCCAGTTAAGATGCGAGCGGTATTGAGATATATGGTCATACTTACGCAAACCGAAGATATATCTAATACAACTGTTGAATAGACGCTCTAACTTGAGTAGGAGATCTTTATTAAGGTCTGTGTAGCACACATCTGCATAGTCAATGATTGGAAGAATAAGAGACTGAACAAGCATAAGCTTAGTTTTATGAGGTAAAAAATTTTTCAGACGATAAAGTACTCTCAGCGTAGCGGTAACTTTCCGGCTAACTTCAGTAATATGTTTACCCCAGTTCATAGTGTTGTCAATATACAGCCCGAGATTCTTTACTGAATCGGACAATGGAATCACAATATTATTATAGTGAATAGGAGGAAGTTTTGTCAAATCAACTTTACCAATCATTCTCGAGCTACCAATCACTATTGCTTGACATTTTAGCGGATTAACAGAAACACCAAAGCGCGATGACCAGTCGTATATTGACTTTAAATTACTATTCAAGGAGTCAATCGCACTGTGGAGACTGTCTAATTCCGATTGCACGTAGATTTGCAAGTCGTCGGCGTACAGATGGTACGAACAATCAATTCATGATGTAAGAAATTAATAAAAATTGAGAAAATTAAAGGAGAGAGGATACCGCCTTGCGGTACGCCAGTAACAAGCTGAGTCCATTGTGAGGATTCTTCCCCCAAACGAACAGATTGTTGGCGTCCGCGAAGATAAGTAGAGAACCACTCTAAGGCAGGAGAAGCGAATTTATAGCAGGCCAGAATTGCAATAAGGATATCGTGGTCGACTGTGTTAAAAGCGTTAGAAAAGTCAACTAGCACCAAAACTGTGACCTTTTTATTTTCCATACCTTCTCTTATGTCATCTGTAATTTTAAGTAAAGCAGTAGTGGTGCCGTGACCAGGTCGAAACCCAGACTGAAATTGACTCAGTAGGTTATGATCATGGAAAAATTTTGAGATTCGCTTATGTACACAGGCTTCCAATACTTTAGAAAGAAAAGGTAGAATTGATATAGGACGGAAATGCTGAGGAAGAATAGGATTAGGTACTTTGGGAAGAGGTCTCACGAAAGCCATTTTCCACTGAGACGGATAATGACCCGAATCAAGTGAACAGTTAACAATGTGAGTGATTGCAGGAAGTATATACTCAAGTATATGGGTTATCATGAGACTTGATTGCCAGAACAGCTTTTCTGACCTCATCCTGATTCACAGGAGAGAATTCAAAGACTGGGATATGTGGAAATTGAAGTATAGCTATATAAGCTGTAGTTTGAGATCTAATTGTAGGGTCCAATGCCGAAGCAGAAGCAAAATGAATGTTCATATCATTATAAGAAATAGAAGGACCACAATCCAGGATAGGTTTTCTTCCAACACCGATAGAATTAGGGAATTTCCACACATCACCTAGCGAAGCGTTACTAACATTATTGTGGATATATCGGCGTTTAGCAGTTCGTACCACCTGGTTACATCTATTTCTAGCCATCTTAAAAGCTAACCAATTTTCAGGTGTTCGCTCCCTCTTATATCGCGAAAACGCCCGATTCCGCCTTCCCATTGCTTTAAGAACATCGTCATTCATCCATGGAGCAGGTGGACGCTTAAGTTTAACACTATGAACTGGTGCATGCACATCGTAAAGATTTAGAATAACATTGTTGAAAACATGCACTTTCGCATCAACCGTAGGAGCAGCAACCAGAGTAGAAAAATTTAGTTTAGATGCATCACTCAAGAATTTTTCCATATCTAATCTTCTGAAGTTTCGTAAACTCAAAATAGGTGGCCTACATTTAGGTGGTTTAAGTTTATATGAAACGTAAATGAGGTCGTGCCGAGAGAAACCAGAAGCGGGAAGTTGACCATGTGCTACTACATGGTCAGATGATGCAATTACGATTAAATCAATCAATGAGTCATCAGAGTTGATATTATGATGAGTATATATGAAATATTGCAGATCATTACTAGTCTGAAGGGTTTTAAATTGGCGACTTAGACGGTTTGTTTGGCTATTCGTTTCCTAAAGGCTCGACCTCTAACCAAACCGGGGCATCACGTGCTAGAGAGGAAGACATTTATCGCAGGAAATGATTAAGAATATATTAACTTTACCTTCAACCGAATTCGTTTTATTTAACTGACTTTAAAAGAGAATGTTATTAATTGACATATATGTTTGCAATGTCATTGAAACTGCAATACATTCAGATATGATAACCAATTAGTTTCAAATATATATGATGTTAAAAAAATGTTATTCCAATAGCTGACCGGTTTCGCCTTTATGGCATTATAAAAGGTTTATTATTACATATATTATAGTCTAGTATAAATCATAAGATAGTATAAAACAAAATGGCGGCTTGTTACTGCGGATCAAAGAAGTACTTATGCGCCACATGAAGAAACGTGACTTAGATCCGTCAAAATGAGAGACAATGGCTGATACTGCTACATCTTCAAGATTTCATCGGTAACGAAGACATCCACCGTAGAACCAGCATAACTGATATAGCCGTAAAGATCAGCACCCTGAAGTGATTGCCACTTAGCACTTGAATTGACAACCATTAAGGAGTGGCAACCTCTTACAGACAAACGCATTGTAGGACTATCCCCGACAAGATGGTGCGACAACTTGCGCGATATTGGGAGGAGCCATCAGGCACATCAGACACAGGACCGATCTTTGTGGCAATCTTTGGGGCAGGCCTATGTACGGCAGTAGACTTTTGTCGGCTTTTATGGTTGAGAGAGAAAAATTTAAGTTTAACAGTAACTGGTCAGTAGTTTTCAGGATCTGAAATAAAACGTGTTAAATATGACGGCTTAGCTTATTAGTATAACCGACGGGTCAGGGTGGAGTTAAAAGGAAAAAACCTTTTTTTTGCGTAAATGTAACTTTTTACGTGGGAGCGTAGATTTTTTTTAATAAAATCGATGCATTAATATATAAGTCATGGACTTCAGTGTTGTACAAATTCAAATAAATAATAAATAAATATCTTTCCAATACAGGGTTAGACAGAGATCTAGTCTAGACTCTTAAGTCTCTTTGACCCACCTTCCACCGAAGATATTTTCAGAACAACATGAGAGGTAGTGAGCCCATCGCTGTATTTATGTCCAATGCAACGATATAATTCGTACATACGTTTTTGAAAACCCATTGGTACGAGCCTGCCACACAGGGGATCGAACTGGGGTCTCTTGATTCGAAATTCCGACCACCCAACCACTCGGCTGTCGTGACTTTATGCGAAGTCGTATTAAATTTATGTAACAAATATATTGACTTGTAAGGACTTAGGCTTTGTTTTAGACCTAAGGTGAACGTATTTAGAAACGCTTGCAGCTCGCTTTATTGGTCGCTCCCAACATAGAACTAATTAAAGTAAACTTTCAAAGCGACTACTAATCTTATAAGGTTTTCGAGACTATTTTAGTTAGTTTGGTTTACTATTATAAATGTGACTCATTCGTATTGTTAAATAAATAATAAAAATAATTACATATCCTTCCACCGAAGATATTTTCGGGACAACGTGACAGGTGGTGAGCCCGTCGCCTTCTTTATGTCCAAGCCAACGATATAATTCGTACAGAAGTTTTTTGAAAAACCCATTGGTACGAGCCTGTCACCTGGGGATCGAACTCTCGAATACTGTTAAAAATGAGTTATAAGTCGGGATTACTTCTGCCAGATGTCGACAAATACACGTAAGATCTATGAAAAAAAGAAAGGTAGCCGGGTGGTATACACGGCTACACTTTTTCTTACTTCCACATAATTATTGAGGTTACTAATAAAACAAAATAGGCAAAAATAATGGCAAAGAGATCTTAATTGAAAATCCCGTTTCGATTTCGGTTCATGAATCCACCAACATATGTCGACTCTTTAAGTCGACATATGTTGGTGTAATTAAGTCGCCATCAGTTCGAAACATTAATTGATTTTGTACCGATGTCCCGGTTTTCGTTCCTATCCAATTTTAATTTTGTTGGAATTATTGTCTTTTGAAAGTAACATTGACCTTACATTACTAATATTCAATACTTATTACTACGGACTAGGAAAAAGAGTAAATAAGAAATCATTTATCACTCATTAATAAAAACCTGAAACAAATCCAAAAAATCCTGAAACAATAAAAATTATATACATATATACTATACACAGATAGATAGATACCAGATGAAGATAGATATGGACAATATCACATATATTTGTAAAGTCTCAAAGTAAGTTGCTAAAGTACTTGTCGATTTTTATGGCATCATAAACAAAGAAGGAACCATGAAAACCCACACCCGACACAATGAATAAAAAGTGGTTTTCTACTTGTACTTTGACTTGTCGAAGAATCAAACCCGGAACCTCAGACTGGTGACAGAAACCGGCGTGTACGCTACTTATCCACAGATATCCTCAATTTAATTATGACATATATTAATTACATAAAAAACAAACGTTTAAAAAACTAACACATTAGAGACGCTGAGTACGATAACCAATAGATAATCAGCTTAGCTCAATGTTCAGCAACAAAAATGCTATGGCGTTGATTTTCAGCTGACGGCTGCGAGTGAGATTCACGTATACAGCTTATTAAAATACCAAAAACTATACGACCTTAATATAACATTTCAAAATAAAACATATTGAATAAAAAGTTAACATAATTAAATTATAAAAGAGAAGGCGTAAATAAAAAAAATGCTTCAACTCCTGTGTGACACGCTAAAACAGTTTCTAAAATAGTATCTGTATTAAATAACTATTTTCTAACTTTATAAGAAACTTTTGTAGTAAATTAAACTAGTACAACATATATTTAAAAAAAAAAACTTGTACAACATTGATTCAATGTCTTAATTCCTTCACGAGGTATAGGTTATCTGAGTTAGTAGTAACTTTTAAAACCTTTTGGCGGGACCAAATATCAGTTCAAGAAATGTAGTGTTCCAGGTTAAAAGCTATAAAGGGCCATTGCAATTCCGGGCAAAGAGGCCATTTTCTAGGTGATAAGAACGCATCTGCCTTGTTAATTTAAATTTATTGGCTGGTTTTCATAGGCTATTAGTGACATAAAATAGATTGTGGTGGTGAATAAAACTATTATGAAAAAATCTTCGCATCGAAATAAAAAAAAATTCGGGATTGAATCACGTCCGTAAACCCGGAATTTGTCAGTAAGGTGGATGGAAGAACTCTAATCTGTTTCAAATATTTTTAGAAAAATCCTCTGCCATACAGTGGGCATTTACAGACCGCTACATTGCTTATCAACCTAAATATGGCTTTTAAATATCAATTATCAGTGTCAGTGTGAACAGTAGCGTCTAAAATACGATGTATTACTTTTACAATATTTCATAAAATAGAAATTAACAGGTCCTAGTTCAGGAGAACGAACGAGAACGAGAAAGATGTGCGTATGACTATTGTATTGATTGATTGACTCCAATTAAATCCCAAAAATTAAGTAGTCGAAAATATAAAAAAAAATAAGTTAAACAATATATTTCATTTAACATTAAATAACATGAACAAAGTATGGACGATAATTTTATTGCAATAAGATAATGTAAATAAAAAACAAGCTTTCAGATTTATAATAAACATCGATGAAGTACACAATTTGTCCCTTAGCTGAAAGCTCAAAAACTAACCTTGGTTCTTGTGACATTCAAATATACTAAATTCTAAAACATACTTCACGTACGGTGTACAGCATTAATTACTTTTTATTGCAAAGAAATTATTTTTCAGTTCTTCAATAATTAAATAATGATAGACAGGCAATGACGACCCGATAGCTGAGTTGGTAGTGACCTGCCTTCAAAACTGTGGGTTGGGGATGCGAATCCCACTAGGGGCAAACGTTTATGTGGTGCATATGAATGTTTGGGTCGAATGTTTGAATGGGTCGAGATGTAAGTAGACATGTACGTATAACATTTTTTTTGTAATAATATTGTACTGTTAACTTGGACACAAAGACGGCGATAGGCTCACCATATGATACTTTGTCCTATATAAGCGGTGAAAACTAGGTCAAAAGGATTAATTGTCCAGACCTCTGCCTAACCCAGTATAGACAACTGTGTGAAGACAAAAAATGCAGATAATAATTATTTGTCAATGTGTTACGTAATTAAGGACTCAGTTTCCTGTTTAGATAGAGAAAGCGATATTTACATAACAGACAATAAAGGTACATCTTATACTAAATTGAGAACTTTAGTTTGTCAAAGAGACTACGTTACTCGTCTCTTCATTAAGGAAGTGTCTTTTGCATTAATGAATGTAATAAGAAGTTAGTACACTCAATGAAACATTCCATAGAGTTATTTAAGACAATTTGAATTGATTGAAATTGAGTTTCCGGATAAAGAGATAGTATTTTCCTTCGTCCTAGAAGTTTTTCATAAGTTTATAAAGGAAAAGGATGGAAACCAGCAATCAATTACGGTATGTAGCTTATAGTATGTAATTATGCACTGGTCAAGGAATAGAAAGAAAGTGATATGGGTGATGTCTTCTAATAACCTAACGTACAGGATGACACAATGCTGCTCTTCGCGTCGGTATTGTGCAAAGCCATGGTCCTGCCTCGGCCGACCTGTCTATTTAGCTTCTAAAAACGTCTTCACGATACCACCATCAATAAGCGTTTTCGTAAATTTTTGAAGCATTTAGGCTCCCCTTTAAAATTTAAATTTAGTATTCAAGCCAACAACACAGGTCGTAGATAACTTTCGAACACAATCATATAAGTCAACGATCAGAGCCTCTTGACTGGGAATCGAACTCTAATACGAGTTCTTCTGTCATGAATTTCGATCACCACACAACTCGGTTATCGAGGCTTTAAATGACTAATGACAAATAAATAATAATATTTTCTGCTCCAAATAATGAATCGATAATATTATAAAATAGGTAGATGTGATTCTCAAAAAACTTTGTGTGAAACAAGTATGATTTTGATTTAAGCATGTCCATTTAATTATAATTTTTTCCCCTCCATTTGTCTTCTGTATTCACAAATATCTTTTGTATGGATAAACCTGTAATCGTTATCTAACGAGAACGAAGTTGCGAGTAAAGGTCTTCTAGTTTGCTTGTGAGTGAGCAGCTGTAATATAAATAAAATTTTCTGTAACAAAGGAATTGTATGACTAATATTAAATTTAGTAAAACAACAAACAAAATACATATCTTAGTAAAAAATATATATCATTGTATTGATGTAATTTGTTTCACTCTTATATTTGAGCTTTTGCCCAATTAAATGGAATAATTGCAGGGATCTGACTAAACCAAATTCTCTTGTCTTCTTTTAATAATTGTCTAATGTTCTATTCCGATATGCTAGTAGTAGTGTTTAGGAATTTGAATCAAGAGGATATCCCTTAGGACTGAGAGACACTACCGGACAGCCCCGGAACTTGGGTCTCTTGAGTCGAATTCCGATCACCCAACCCCTCGGCAATCGAGAATTTTACTAATTATTCCTTTAGGATTACAAATATGTAACAATGATAACATTCTTAATCAGGGAATATATTCACTATAAAATTATTCACTATATATTCACTGCATAAAAGTTTTAAAATTATGAGGCATACTTCGGTATAATTAATTTTTATGCAGTTTGTTTTTATTTAAATATACTGTGTGGTGCACATAAAATTAAGTAATGAATAAATACACTATTCACTAAGAAGATATCAAAAGCTAAGAATAAAATCATTCTTACAATCTATTTTAAGCCATTTAGATAAGATAGAAGCGTTCGTCCGATACTTTACCCTAATCAAGAAGTCCACTTCTTTAATCCATTAAAGACAGTATCAGCACAAAGCTTTGCTGTTGTATCATCCAAAAAATGTATTGTAATCGTCATTAATAATTCAATTATTCAATTCAGTTGATATTGTTGATAGACCAGACGTTGCGTTATAAAGATATTAAATGTAGACACATTTGAAATGTGTCTCGTGGAAATTCATTCGTAACTGGAGATAATTATTTCTTCAGTAACAGAAGTTTCACCTATTTATTGGTTTGGGACTTTCCTGAGATTTTTCTGCTTTCAATTCAGATAACCTAAACTCTAAATAATATATTTAATATTTTGTTTCAATACTTTATTCAAGGAAAAAGACTTAAATTTGTATTTACGATACGTATACAGTACAATATGAGTCATTAAAGGAGGACTACCTTCCTTCAAAGACTCATGTTCAAAAAAAATTTGGCGTATGTTACCTATTGTCGTGTGTAGTGGTGGTAGTACATTCACTCAATTTAAACCACCTTCAAGAAAAGAGCACATACCTTTCTCAAAGGCCAGCAACGCATCTGGTATTCCTCTGGAATCACGGGAGCCCCGGTCGTCTGCTCCCCTATTCTAAATCTGAAAAATGCACGCATCTATGGGAAAGAGGCTGATGACTTCTCTTCAGATCAGGTAACATATTTCATTTTTCTTAAAACAAAAAAAAAACGATTTTCGGATTTTATCGAGTTTTTAATTAGTTTTAACAAACTATTTTTTACTTCCCGACGTTTCGGATGCTTTACAGCGCCCGTGACGGTCACGGGTATTATTCGCGTATATTCGCGTAAATACAAAAAAATATTCTATCTATTTTTGCATGTGAAAGGGCATTATATGTCATAGCCTATAGAATTATATGAAAAAGTTAAATTAGAAACCAAAACGATGATTTTCGTCTTGTACTTTACTAAAAATTTGAACACAAAAATTGATGAGTTTTTAATGTAATTTGCTCAGATGTTCCAAAGATTCAAAGCAGTATCCGGATATTTAAATGACATTGTGGCGGCAACAGTTGTATTTTTAACAAAAATATTATTTTTTTTATAGAAGAGGGAGGCAAACGAGCAGGTGGCACACGTGATGGTAAGTGATTACCGCCGCCCATGAACATCTGCATTACCGGAGGAATAGCGGATGCGTTGCCAGGCTTTGAGAAAGGTATTGGCTCTTTTTTTGAAGATCGCTAAGTCGTATCGGTCCGGTAAAACCCCTGACGGCAGCTCATTTCACAAAGTGCAAGTGCGTGGCAGAAAATTCCGCGAAAAACGCACTGTGGTGGAATGCAAAGCATGAAGGTTGTGTTGATGAAATTTTTGGTTATGCCGTAAGGTACAATGGTGAAATTCAGTGGCTGGGATTAATCCGAACAATTCCTCGGAGCACTCCCCGTAGTAGATCTTATAGAAAATGCAAAGAGATGCAACATCTCTTCGCAAAGCCATTAATAAGACAATAAAAACAATTTTGTTAGCATAAAATATAAATTTTGACTAATTAAATGTATCTTTAGCGGTTGTTCTGTGCCTTAACAATAAGATCAAATTAGATAATTATAACTAATAGAAATCATCTATCATGCCTTATATGGTTCGAACGGGAATGCTATTGGTTCTAGAATTCAGCGAAAAATTGAGGCGTATATTATATGAGTTAAATAAATTAATTGATTTGTGTTTGGCCAAGCATGGCCCTGAAACGAATGTAATGATTATTTTATTATTATTATTGAAAAGGGGTCAATCGCATCTGCAGCCATGAACACCTGCGACCTGAATACCCCATACTATAGTATTTTCGACCCCACCTGCGCGGCCCGCCTTATATAACTCCTGCTCGGGAGATAACGCATTCTCTCCACCTTCCTCCTGGGTAGACGCCCCAGAACTCAGATAAGTTAACCTCCTCGGCCTAGTTAGAGTAGTTCATTAATCTTGTGAGCACAATAGGGCTAGCGACATAATAGTCCCTTTATTTAGAAGCTTTCTCAATTAGCTCCTGTGACGTGTAAGTGACCTATTTTTTAAGCATAAACTTTTGTCTGTAATATTCTGAAAAATTACGACCTTACTTGAAATATTACGTAGTCATCATCTCGTTGTCAAAGGCGTACAAAATGTAACATAAAAAGCGTATAATTTAGTTTTTGTGCCGGTTTTTAAGGTGTAGTTCTTAGGTTCCTGACCCTGACCTCGATTCCTTGAATGATGTAGAAAATCACTTTTTCTATATTATCTAAGTACTTTTTTTTCTGCTTTTTTCTGTATGTTACAATTTCTTTGGGCACATTTTCTTTCTAAATAGAAATTGAAAACATCGGGAGGAAAACGGGCAAATTAAAGATGGTTTGGGTTTTCGAGAAACCACCGACTTAACGCCCTGCTTCTGCCCCTAACATTAGCATATTTCCTTAAATTTATGTAAAATCCAGATATTCGAGACGGATCTAGGATGTAGGGGTATGCCAGAGCTATAAAACAATTTGCTATGGCATTTCTTCTTTTCATTACAACCTATCAAAAGTCTTCTGTTGAATATAGGCCGCCACAAATATATATTTTGCTACATTTTTATGTGAAATATAAAGTGGAAGATAATGGAAAATAAATCTATCTGTAGATTATTGTCGTGTTCGAGTTTTATGCTCCTAAGTTCAAAATGTATAGTCACTGAAAAACCAACTATATGATACCGTGAACCTAACACTGTATAGCGAACAGTGTTAGGTTCACGGTACAGTGCGATCAGTAAGCCGCTAGTAAAGAGCAGCGTAGCAAATCTTCGTTACAAAGAATTCGTAACACTTTAAAAAGCTGTACCATAGTTCGTGTAAATGTTAAATAAATAAATACTAAAAAAATCGAAGAAGTTTTATCATAAACAAATTTCTACATCTCGCGATTACATTGTCTTAAAAATGATGCAGAAACATAATTATAAAGCTCTACATATAGTACTATGAAGGTAGACGAAAGATAAAGGAGGTATTTTATCACAGGTTTTAATTTTAGACCTAGTTACTTTGAAAATGTGGAAAAAATAAGCCGCCTGTGTACTATTTTACCAATTTAATTACTTATGGCTCAAGTTCTCCTAACAATGTAAAATAAATAAATAATTATAATTATCAATCATTAATAAATGCCAAATAATTTTTCATGAACTGTTATTTCTTTGACTGCTACAGTTTGTAATAGGTTGTAAAAATACTTAAATATGACATAAACTTGTAACTTTTTAATAAAAACAATCAGAGGCTTAGCGTGTATACGGCCTGGTATGAATTCAAATCAGTATGATTTGAATTCATACCACGCCTTCTCTCCCGCTCTCTATTATCACATTTTTAAATTAAAACGAGCAAACTTATTTTGGAATCGTATTTGCAGTAAATTCCTATAATGATCTCAAAACACACTTCAATACTTAGTTTGTTTTCGAAGACTAATGAAAAGATTCTATTACCTATGATGAAATATGACATAGTGTTTCGGGCGTTACTTTGCAGAAATTTATTTTTATAAAAATATGTGTATTTATATTAATGTGTATTTAGTATATTTGTAATTAGTATATTTATAATAATCCATTTTGTCCTTGTTTATTTAGACAGTTAACGTTAACAATTAAAAATAACAAATTGGTCGAAGGTAGATCGAAATTTAGGGATAGCACCAAAAGCATTGCCTCAAAATTCGGGGAAAATAACTGAATAAAATATCAATAAATAATTAAGTAATGGACTATAATATTTGTTTGAATGAAATTAACAATAAATTAATTAAATAATACTATGAATACATGTGATTTTTAATTGGTATTAAAAACTTACTTACCGTATTTAATATATGCAAGTATCTAGTACTGTTAGCTTGAACACGAATATGCTCACCAATAGTTACGTTGTCCCAAAAAACTTCGGGTGGTCAAAAGAACTTCTTTGTCTAAACTGTCTACTACAGTATTGAGAAAATACATGAAATAAAAAATGCTATTAAACGAATTAGAAAATATTCTATTATTTATCATTTATCACTAGGAAAATACGTGTACTACAACGAACAATAAGGCATTCGTGTACCACACGTATTATAAGCTACGTAGGGAAAATCCTTGGAGATTGATTTGGTTACCGAATGATACAAAGGTAATAATCTCCATAAATACTAAATAAAAATTCAGCAGGCCGGCGACGGGTAGTAGCATCTAACGCGCACGGTGTCTGTAACTACAGTCGCCAATCGACTTGCAAAGCTTGGCTATTATGGCAAACCCTTTCTCATGTGAGAGGCCTATTTAATTATAATAATAATAATAATTGTTGATGAGAGAATAAGCAAATCATAAAAAAACTACGCTATCCCTAACAACTAGGCTATTGTGCTGTCAAAATAATAGCTAATACCTATTATTTACAACAGCGGGAAGACTATGGATACGAGTGATTAACGTGTTTATTGAAATTCTTAGCAAATACCTTTAGTTATAGTAGTGACACTTGTATTAATTAAGATTTGGTTAGAAAATTTGTTTAAAAAATATAATACGCAGAGACGAATGAATATCGAACGGGGAAAAAATTTTGCAATGCAAAAGTGAACAGTAAAAGGGGTCGATGTCAATCTGGGTCGATTTGATTGAGACGATTGATAATCTGTTCTCTTTCGGCACCCCGTTAACTCATTGTTAACGGGGTGCCGAAAGTGCGTGAAGATTATAAATAAAATCTTCAGTATTATAAACTGATTTACGAAACTTAACATTGCTAACACATATAATGGGCATTTGTTTTAAGCAAAAATGTACGGTAATAAAATTTCATATTGGCAAACCTTACGTGGCAAATAAAATACAAATTGCGTTCAACCGCTTTTATTGACTAGACAACAATACACTACGCTGTGATTCGGGTGCTTGTTCGCACTCAATATTGCACGCGATTGCTGGCCGCTCTTCAAAGGCTCATTAATTGGATTAGAAAAACAAAGTCAAATGGTTAAATGTTACAATTTTTTCTGTTATTTTCCAAATTATATATTAGTAATTTTCTAATTTATACTAGTAATTTTCACACATACAAGCGCATTACCTATATTTACATAAGTACATACATACACACACTCATACATATATATATATATATATATATATATATATATATATATATATATATATATATATATATATATATATATATATATATATATATATATATATATATATATATATATATATATATATATATATATATATATATATATATATATATATATGTATATATATATATATATATATATATATATATATATATATATATATGTATAAAAGTATATATATATATATGTATGAGTGTGTGTATGTATGTACTTATGTAAATGTAGGTAATGCGCTTGTATGTATAGATATTCATATAGCGATGTGTTACAAAATATATTTTTTTATTGTACGTAACCGCCTAAAACGAACAGAATGCTTAGCAGTTTGTCCGCCTTTTGATCTTACATAATGGTAATGTTCAATAATGAATAAATAAAAAAATAAGTTATTTACATACAGTTTTATGACATTTTTATTATTAAAAATTGTTTTTTTTCCTCTGCCAGATGTCGCAGCAATTTTAAAAAATACAACCTGATATGAGCATCGCAAATAGTACCAATATGTGTGAAAATTACTAGTATAAATTAGAAAATTACTAATATATAATTTGGAAAATAACAGAAAAAATTGTAACATTTAACCATTTGACTTTGTTTTTCTAATCCAATTAATGAGCCTTTGAAGAGCGGCCAGCAATCGCGTGCAATATTGAGTGCGAACAAGCACCCGAATCACAGCGTAGTGTATTGTTGTCTAGTCAATAAAAGCGGTTGAACGCAATTTGTATTTTATTTGCCACGTAAGGTTTGCCAATATGAAATTTTATTACCGTACATTTTTGCTTAAAACAAATGCCCATTATATGTGTTAGCAATGTTAAGTTTCGTAAATCAGTTTATAATACTGAAGATTTTATTTATAATCTTCACGCACTTTCGGCACCCCGTTAACAATGAGTTAACGGGGTGCCGAAAGAGAACAGATTATCAATCGTCTCAATCAAATCGACCCAGATTGACATCGACCCCTTTTACTGTTCACTTTTGCATTGCAAAATTTTTTCCCCGTTCGATATTCATTCGTCTCTGCGTATTATAGTTTTTAAACAAATTTTCTAACCAAATCTTAATTAATACAAGTGTCACTACTATAACTAAAGGTATTTGCTAAGAATTTCAATAAACACGTTAATCACTCGTATCCATAGTCTTCCCGCTGTTGTAAATAATAGGTATTAGCTATTATTTTGACAGCACGATAGCCTAGTTGTTAGGATAGCGTAGTTTTTATGATTTGCTTATTCTCTCATCAACAATTATTATTATTATTATAATTAAATAGGCCTCTCACATGAGAAAGGGTTTGCCATAATAGCCAAGCTTTGCAAGTCGATTGGCGACTGTAGTTACAGACACCGTGCGCGTTAGATGCTACTACCCGTCGCCGGCCTGCTGAATTTTTATTTAGTATTTATGGAGATTATTACCTTTCTATCATTCGGTAACCAAATCTTTCTCCAAGGATTTTCCCTTCGTTGCTTATAATACGTGTGGTACACGAATGCCTTATTGTTCGTTGTAGTACACGTATTTTCCTAGTGATAAATGATAAATAATAGAATATTTTCTAATTCGTTTAATAGCATTTTTTATTTCATGTATTTTCTCAATACTGTAGTAGACAGTTTAGACAAAGAAGTTCTTTTGACCACCCGAAGTTTTTTGGGACAACGTAACTATTGGTGAGCATATTCGTGTTCAAGCTAACAGTACTAGATACTTGCATATATTAAATACGGTAAGTAAGTTTTTAATACCAATTAAAAATCACATGTATTCATAGTATTATTTAATTAATTTATTGTTAATTTCATTCAAACAAATATTATAGTCCATTACTTAATTATTTATTGATATTTTATTCAGTTATTTTCCCCGAATTTTGAGGCAATGCTTTTGGTGCTATCCCTAAATTTCGATCTACCTTCGACCAATTTGTTATTTTTAATTGTTAACGTTAACTGTCTAAATAAACAAGGACAAAATGGATTATTATAAATATACTAATTACAAATATACTAAATACACATTAATATAAATACACATATTTTTATAAAAATAAATTTCTGCAAAGTAACGCCCGAAACACTATGTCATATTTCATCATAGGTAATAGAATCTTTTCATTAGTCTTCGAAAACAAACTAAGTATTGAAGTGTGTTTTGAGATCATTATAGGAATTTACTGCAAATACGATTCCAAAATAAGTTTGCTCGTTTTAATTTAAAAATGTGATAATAGAGAGCGGGGAGAGAGAGCGTACAGTATGATTTGAATTCATACCAGGCCGTATACACGCTAAGCCTCTGATTGTTTTTATTAAAAAGTTACAAGTTTATGTCATATTTAAGTATTTTTTACAACCTATTACAAACTGTAGCAGTCAAAGAAATAACAGTTCATGAAAAATTATTTGACTTAATTTCGTAAAAATACGAAGGATATTTTTACGTCTTGAAAACTGTTATTACAGTGTACTTCAATAAAAATACATCAAGTGTCTATATGTATAAAATTTTCTAGAGCAAGGAAGTTATTTTGAGAAACTTCAACTATGTCATATTTCATCATAGGTAATAGAATCTTTTCATTAGTCTTCGAAAACAAACTAAGTATTGAAGTGTGTTTTGAGATCATTATAGGAATTTACTGCAAATACGATTCCAAAATAAGTTTGCTCGTTTTAATTTAAAAATGTGATAATAGAGAGCGGGGAGAGAGCGTACAGTATGATTTGAATTCATACCAGGCCGTATACACGCTAAGCCTCTGATTGTTTTTATTAAAAAGTTACAAGTTTATGTCATATTTAAGTATTTTTTACAACCTATTACGAAACTGTAGCAGTAAAAAAGTAACGGTTCATGAAAAATTATTTGACTTAATTTCGTAAAAATACGAAGGATATTTTTACGTCTTGAAAACTGTTATTACAGTGTACTTCAATAAAAATACATCAAGTGTCTATATGTATAAAATTTTCTAGAGCAACGAAGTTATTTTGAGAAACTTCAACCAATTCAAGGAAATTATTTAAATTCCATTCAACAGAAAACAAACAATTACTCAAATACAAGAAGGATATTTTACGTCTTGAAAACTGTTATTACAGTGTACTTCAATAATAATACATCAAGTGTCTATATGTATAAAATTTTCTAGAGCAAGGAAGTTATTTTGAGAAACTTCAACTATGTCATATTTCATCATAGGTAATAGAATCTTTCATTAGTCTTCGAAAACAAACTAAGTATTGAAGTGTGTTTTGAGATCATTATAGAATTTACTGCAAATACGATTCCAAAATAAGTTTGCTCGTTTTAATTTAAAAATGTGATAATAGAGAGCGGGGAGAGGTAGGCTGAATTCAAATCATACTGATTTGAATTCATACCAGGCCGTATACACGCTAAGCCTCTGATTGTTTTTATTAAAAAGTTACAAGTTTATGTCATATTTAAGTATTTTTACAACCTATTACAAACTGTAGCAGTCAAAGAAATAACAGTTCATGAAAAATTATTTGACTTAATTTCGTAAAAATACGAAGGATATTTTTACGTCTTGAAAACTGTTATTACAGTGTACTTCAATAAAAATACATCAAGTGTCTATATGTATAAAATTTTCTAGAGCAAGGAAGTTATTTTGAGAAACTTCAACTATGTCATATTTCATCATAGGTAATAGAATCTTTTCATTAGTCTTCGAAAACAAACTAAGTATTGAAGTGTGTTTTGAGATCATTATAGGAATTTACTGCAAATACGATTCCAAAATAAGTTTGCTCGTTTTAATTTAAAAATGTGATAATAGAGAGCGGGGAGAGAGAGCGTACAGTATGATTTGAATTCATACCAGGCCGTATACACGCTAAGCCTCTGATTGTTTTTATTAAAAAGTTACAAGTTTATGTCATATTTAAGTATTTTTTACAACCTATTACAAACTGTAGCAGTCAAAGAAATAACAGTTCATGAAAAATTATTTGACTTAATTTCGTAAAAATACGAAGGATATTTTTACGTCTTGAAAACTGTTATTACAGTGTACTTCAATAAAAATACATCAAGTGTCTATATGTATAAAATTTTCTAGAGCAAGGAAGTTATTTTGAGAAACTTCAACCATTTCCAGGAAATTATTCAAATTCCATTCAACAGAAAACAAACAATTACTCAAATACAAGAAGATCAATATTGACGGAGTACAACTTTGTCAAATACCTTCTGCGCGACTTCGAATCATCATTAGTTCTATAATGAAATGAAATTATAACTAACAACCCGGTATAACGACGGATAGTCTAGTTGTTAGTGACCCTGCCTTCAAAGACAAGGGTTGCGTGTCCGAATCCCGCTGGAGGGCAAACATTTGGGACGAATGTGAATTTTTAAACTAGAAGACTATAAAACAAAAATATTAGACTATAAAATAATAATATCTTCACGCAATTCACAATACAGGGTTAGACAGAGGTCTAGTCTAGACAATTAAGACCCTTTGACCCACCTTCCACCTAAGATATTTTCGGGACAACGAGACAGGTGGTGAGCTCGTCGCCGTCTTTATGTCCAAGCGAACGATATAATTTGTACATAGGTTTTTTGAAAAACCCTGCCACCTGGGGATCGAACTCGGGTCTGTTCCCATTTTAACAATAAGTAAAATGCGAACATTTTTTTACACAATAAATTTATGCTATATAATCATATAAAGAAGTTTAGTTGAAGTGGGTAAAGTTGGAGTTGGCATTAGAAGGAAGCACACGTAGTAGAACATTATGAAGCCATTACTTTTCTTAGCGATGTACGTGAATATATGAATTAGCCATCCCAGGTTCATGTAATGTGTACCGACTTGAGACTTTGAGCAATCGCATCAAAACTTTGTAAAAGTAAATTTCATTCTATCAATCTCAAATTTTAAAGGTTTACAGTTTTTAATGCTTTTGAACAGCAAATTTACATAATATAACATCAACAAATCAAGTAGAAACTTGAAGTGCTAGAAGTGATGATAAAATTTTATTTTTAATCGCTTGGCTTTAACGCACGATAACAATGCCCTAGTAGTTAGATGAATAATGTTTGACTGAATTTAAACTTCCTTGTGCTTGTAGCTATGCGATGAAGAAAATTATCGTCCATATTTTCAATTACTTTATTTCATTATATGGTTTAAAATTTTAAGCCCCTATTATTTAACGATAACCCTATTATTTAACGATAACCCTATTATTTAACGATAACCCTATTATTTAACGATAACCCTATTATTTAACGATAACCCTATTATTTAACGATAACCCTATTATTTAACGATAACCCTATTATTTAACGATAACCCTATTATTTAACGATAACCCTATTATTTAACGATAACCCTATTATTTAACGATAACCCTATTATTTAACGATAACCCTATTATTTAACGATAACCCTATTATTTAACGATAACCCTATTATTTAACGATAACCCTATTATTTAACGATAACCCTATTATTTAACGATAACCCTATTATTTAACGATAACCCTATTATTTAACGATAACCCTATTATTTAACGATAACCCTATTATTTAACGATAACCCTATTATTTAACGATAACCCTATTATTTAAAAGTCACGATAGCCGAGTTGTTGGGTGGTCGGAATTTCGAGTCGAGACCCGAGTTCGATCCCAGGTGGCAGTACCAATGAGTTTTCAAAACTTATGTACTAATTTCATCGTTGGCTTGGACATAAAGGCGGCGACGGGCTCACCACCTGTCACGTTGTCCCGAAAATATCTTCACGCAATTCCCAATACATACAGAGGTCTAGTCTACACAATTAAGTCCCTTCGACCCACCTTCCACCGAAGATATTTTCGGGACAACGAGACAGGTGGTGAGCTCGTCGGCGTCTTTATGTCCAAGCGAACGATATAATTTGTACATAGGTTTTTTGAAAAACCCTGCCACCTGGGGATCGAACTCGGGTCTGTTCCCATTTTAACAATAAGTAAAATGCGAACATTTTTTTACACAATAAATTTATGCTATATAATCATATAAAGAAGTTTAGTTGAAGTGGGTAAAGTTGGAGTTGGCATTAGAAGGAAGCACACGTAGTAGAACATTATGAAGCCATTACTTTTCTTAGCGATGTACGTGAATATATGAATTAGCCATCCCAGGTTCATGTAATGTGTACCGACTTGAGACTTTGAGCAATCGCATCAAAACTTTGTAAAAGTAAATTTCATTCTATCAATCTCAAATTTTAAAGGTTTACAGTTTTTAATGCTTTTGAACA
The DNA here is from genome assembly GCA_029286605.1 of Sericinus montela. NCBI lineage: Eukaryota > Metazoa > Arthropoda > Insecta > Lepidoptera > Papilionidae > Sericinus > Sericinus montela. The sequence continues at coordinate 54,359 of JAGSMR010000133.1, forward strand.
GCAAATTTACATAATATAACATCAACAAATCAAGTAGAAACTTGAAGTGCTAGAAGTGATGATAAAATTTTATTTTTAATCGCTTGGCTTTAACGCACGATAACAATGCCCTAGTAGTTAGATGAATAATGTTTGACTGAATTTAAACTTCCTTGTGCTTGTAGCTATGCGATGAAGAAAATTATCGTCCATATTTTCAATTACTTTATTTCATTATATGGTTTAAAATTTTAAGCCCCTATTATTTAACGATAACCCTATTATTTAACGATAACCCTATTATTTAACAATAAGTAAAATGCGAACATTTTTTTACACAATAAATTTATGCTATATAATCATATAAAGAAGTTTAGTTGAAGTGGGTAAAGTTGGAGTTGGCATTAGAAGGAAGCACACGTAGTAGAACATTATGAAGCCATTACTTTTCTTAACACATTGAGATTCAGATATTGGAATATTGATGCCTTAAAACATATATAGCATTATTAAACAAGGCATGCCTGAAGAGCAGCATGGATTTGTTCAAGGACGATCAACTACCACAAATCTTATTACTTTTCTTAGCGATGTACGTGAATATATGAATTAGCCATCCCAGGTTCATGTAATGTGTACCGACTTGAGACTTTGAGCAATGGCATCAAAACTTTGTAAAAGTAAATTTCATTCTATCCAATCTCAAATTTTAAAGGTTTACAGTTTTTAATGCTTTTGAACAGCAAATTTACATAATATAACATCAACAAATCAAGTAGAAACTTGAAGTGCTAGAAGTGATGATAAAATTTTATTTTTAATCGCTTGGCTTTAACGCACGATAACAATGCCCTGGTAGTTAGATGAATAATGTTTGACTGAATTTAAACTTCCTTGTGCTTGTAGCTATGCGATGAAGAAAAATTATCGTCCATATTTTCAATTACTTTATTTCATTATATGGTTTAAAATTTTAAGCCCCCTATTATTTAACGATAACCCTATTATTTAAAAGTCACGATAGCCGAGTTGTTGGGTGGTCGGAATTTCGAGTCGAGAGACCCGAGTTCGATCCCCAGGTGGCAGTACCAATGAGTTTTTCAAAAACTTATGTACTAATTTCATCGTTGGCTTGGACATAAAGGCGGCGACGGGCTCACCACCTGTCACGTTGTCCCGAAAATATCTTCGGTGGAAGGTGGGTCAAAGGGACTTAATTGTCTAGACTTAACCTCTGTCTACCCCTGTATTGGGAATTGCGTGAAGATATTTATTTATTATTTATTATTTATTATTTATCACACATGCTCTTCCAGATTAATTTTATTTTTTTGTCAATTTATTTTCAATAAACATATTTAAGTTGATATAGCTTTATCCGTGCCAAATTGCGATTGAACTCAAAGCAAAATTAAGCAAAGTTTAGTTGTTAAAATTCATGCTGCATCCGTAGATGTGCAGTTAGGTAGAGAGCTGTGTAACTAAGGCGAGAAACTATAACAAAAGCGATATACGTAAAGCGACTATAAGTAAAGTTATTATTTAAACCACTAAAATTGTTGTATTTTTGTTTGTAAAGCTGAAACGCTCACTTTGTTAAGAACGAAGGATGTAATATTTGATAATTTATGTAACGCCTTCGAATTTATAAGTAAATGAACTATCAGAGAATTAATGTCAATTATTGTCAATTATTTAATGCGTATGAAAACGTAAATAAAGAGGCATAAAATGGGATTGAATGGTTCAGTATGCCTTCAGCAGTTTTCTTTTTATTGCCAAAGGATAATTACAGAACCACAAAATGCGCCACGCTTTTTGCTATATTTTTAGTTCAAACTTCCGTTCCATAGACTTTTTGTATTTTCAAGCTTTGCCTAACAATCAGATAGACAGAGTTCTTTGAAATTTTTGTTCAGTGTAATTTTTTCTCGGTATGGTAATTTATTCAATATTATCCCTAAATTTGTTACTTTTGGTTCAGTAGTTTAATTTTCTTGGTATACATTATTATATCCGAGGTATATTATATGCAGTACATATTTCCTCTTACACTACTGAAGCCGCTCTAGTGTTGCGAGTGTACCCGGAGGTCGATTGAAACCCCCATCCGGTGAACCGACAACTGCTCGTTTGGTACCTACCATAAAAATAAAACAGTGCAATCTGTGGATTGGGTCTCCATAGATTTGGATAGATTTGGAAAGATTGGAAATAGAGTCGATATAGATTTGGATTTTAGATTTAGATTGTCGATTGTTTGGATGCCTGGAATTCGAATCGAGATATATGCATATATGCATAGATTATATGCTATATGCATATTACTATCCCCCAGAAGGAAGGCTTATACTAATAAGTTGTTTTCGAAAATATAGTTCGTTTTGTTAGGTGTACTTGTACACTAAAAAAGGCTAAATGCCGACAGCGTCGTCCCAAATAAATGCCTAACTTGTTTAGAACTATGATTACCAGTAGTAGGAAAATATTTGATAAAAGATAAAAAACTTTCAATATATACAAAGATGATGATGACGATGTTACCGTATAGTTTAGGCGTAGAATGGACTACCCACTTTCTTCCCGTGGCCTTGAAGATGAAAAAGGCTACCCAAAGGGGGGTAGCGAAATAACCTTCCGGAAAAATACCAGTGGCAGGCAACAGCGTCTAACTTGTCAGGCGTCTGGTACTGTGATCGCCGATGTGCTTGGCAAGCATGAATATTATGATATGAATTCTCCTTATGTGAAGTTTAGTAGAAGTTTATACATAATATTCACTGAAGAACATTATGTTTTTTATTATGTAAACATGTCGCCCCTAAAAATTACTGGCTAGGAATGAATTTCGATATTTAGTCTCCCTTAGGTCGTATTTGAAACGGATCAAACTTTTAATACAGAAAACCACTTTTTCTACACTGTCTTGGGTCTAAGTGTAAGTGTACTTACATTGTCTATTTTGTGTGTTCTAAGATCAAAACATTTAAGCGATTCTTTTCCAATTCAATATATAGTTTGAAACTTTAACAATCATTAGTAAAGGTTAAATTGACGAACTTTCTGTGTGACAGCTCCCAAAGGATGTCTAAGTTTCCCTGTACGCTATAAAGCTACGCTAAAATACGCTATAAATATATACGCTAAAAAGAAAAATCTATCTTTTTACTTTTACCGTTTTATAAAGTTTCATGTATAATTTTTTTATGTATTATTGTCTAGTAAAATATAAGCCTATTTTATTCTATTTTGTAATTTAATATACTATATAATAATTACTTGTAATATATAAGAAAAATACAATATACGAGAACAAAGGCGGTTTTCTAAATTGACCGGTTAGGTAATCGAAGCTGGGAAATCAGAGCTTTGAAAATCGTTGTGTACGCCACTCTGCCATTAATGTCATCATGTATCGTATTATTATAAATACAATGAATAAATAAAATAAATAAATAATAATAAATATCTTCACGCAATTTCCAATACAGGGGTAGACAGAGGTCTAGTTTAGACAATTATGTCCCTTCGACCCACCTTCCTCCGAAGATATCTATTCTCGCAAGAAATTCTCAAAATTAATTTGTGCCAGGCGAACGCTTTGGTTATTTCTTACGCCGCTAATAAGATTAAAGACAATTGCTTTCATTGTTTATTTCGAACAAAATGATATCAACTTTGTATCTAATAACTATTAAATATTCCACATTACATTAAATGTTACTGAGTTTAATGCCCGCAAAAGCATTTTATTGTCGTGATAGTAAAAGTAATCGATACTTTCTTTCTCGAACTAAACAACCATAGATCAGACAGACATAGTCCTCTCTTGTACCGGAAGGTTTGCACTGTTGACTATGCTCGACAAGTGGATTGGAGATCGCAGTTCTATAAAAAACGCAGTTCTTGATAGACACGTTGCTACGCGTAACTGTTTTGCTCAATTGGTGTATTTTGAGATGGTTTCCCACCATCTTGCGATGGCATATTGCATTTTTTTTTCATTCAGGCTTTTTACTTAGTCGCCTTCTACAACGTGCGCAAACGGACAGCGACACCTCGACGATAGCAGAGCATACATTGAACTCACATTGTGTATTCACATTGTATTAGGTTCGATAAGGTAAGATAAATTGTTGGCCTTCAAAATGAATTTTGTGGCACTAAAGCTGTTGGAAACTATTGAAATTTCCTTCTTAATAGTTAATATAGGCTGTATAATAGTTAATAATAGGGGTACTGTCGCCCCCCCCCCCCCTAGAGTGCCCCCGCGACCACCAACGTCGGGAAATAAAAATACTTTGTGAAAACTGATTAAAAAACGCTATAAAATACGAAAATCGTTTTATTTAAAATACTGCAGCGCTGTTATTCTGCCGGTGCCATTTAAAATAGTTCACGCACGCGCGGCCCCAAACATATTTAAAATAATGTAAAATATATGAACTTATATATAAATACTTATTTACATGAACTTATACATAGAACTTATATAAAATAACTTTGATACAAATTATAATTTGATACACAATACATATTAATTAAAATAAGACATATATACAATAAAGGGCAACTGTCAATAAGATGTAAGACTAAGTATAGAGTTTTGCAGTTAAAGTAGTGATCCGGGTATTATATTTCTTTTCCTAAATATACGCTATTCTAAGTATATATAGATACTGAGACGGCGATGGGCTCAATACCTGTCACGTCGTTCCAATTATTCTTTGAAAGTTCAAAAGGACTTAATTGTGTAGATCTAGTTGTTATCCCGGAACTGGGGAAAATACCTGAAGATAAAATAAGTGTCACGTTGTCTCAATTAAGCTTCGGTGAAAGTAGTTCGAAAGGATATAAAGGATTCAAGTCTAGACCATGCATTGTTATGGGGCCAGAACTGCAGAAAAAAAAATAAAGTTAAGATATAAAAAGCATTCGACCGCCATGGTATCCCGGAGAGCGTAAGTTTTGAAATTTTAGTGACTTAAGTTCGATCCTCGGGAAAGCAGTACTAAAATTTTTAAATAACAACTTTAAAGACTGAATTTGCCACGTGTTCAGCAGTGAAGGAACACATCGAGAGTAATCCTGTATGTATGAGAAAAAAATAACAAAAATAGTATATTACTTCCAAGGTGTGTAAAGTGCGCCAACCCACACTGGAGCAGCGTGGCGTTTCAAGCTTTCAAGCTTCTACTGTCTCCCTCTCTCTTTTTAACGAATCCAAAGGAGGGCCTTTTCCCAGTGGTGGGTATTTACAGGCCATTCCTTTAAATTTATGCTTGAATCGATAAAAAATCCATGAAAATTTATTACATTGCTTTACGAATCATATCTTAGAAAGATAGGGGACGGTTTAATCTAAGTGCGTAATTACATGGTTTTATATAGTTTCACTAATTTCGCTACAAAAACAGTAATAATGCTACCACACTAAAATATATGTAAAAGTGTTTTTAGACAGTTGAGTTATTGCTTTTATATGTATTTTAAATTTCATCATTACTTACAATTAACATTCTTTTTCGAGGGTAAATGTTGGTGCCTTATTTCTCTGGGGCCCATAATAATCATTCTTTTCTTCTACAAAAGAGAACATACGACGAATGAGTGTAATATTACATTAATTTTAATAAGATATATATATATATATGTATATATATATATATACATATATATATATATATATGTATATATATATATATATATATATATATATATATATATATATATATATATATATATATATATATATATATATATATATATATATATATATATATATATATATATATCTTATTAAAATTAATGTAATATTACACTCATTCGTCGTATGTTCTCTTTTGTAGAAGAAAAGAATGATTATTATGGGCCCCAGAGAAATTAGGCGAAAACATTTACCCTCGAAAAAGAATGTTATGTCGTATAAATACCAGCACGCCGGGCTTAGGACCCATACGTTATACCCTAAAAAATATTAAAAGTCTCGTAGCTTGATTTCCGTGGGAGATATGAGGACTTCAAGAATTTACATTGCACTCGTTGGTGTCAACCCTAGTAATCATATTAGTCAGCTGACAAAGGCAATGACCCTTCTCCAACACAACTTCTAGTCACCTTATCTGTGCTCCTAGTACGTTCCAACCAATCCACATTCAATAATTTTTCAATTTTTTCAAAATTGATCGACCACTGAATAAAATATTCAAAATGAATGAATAATTTTTGTGAATGAATGCAACCTGAGTACCTACTTGGCGGTTTTTGAAAGAAATGTTTGAAACAAACCGCTATTTGGCGCTATTCGTTTGATGTATTTGCCCTTCCTATTAGTTTCTACGGGAATATTGAGACGTGCGGACGTATCATAAATAAGAAAAATGAGTTATACGAACGCGGAGTATTACGATATGATAATGTGTGTTGGTGCTAGTGACGGTGTGTTAACTGATGCTAGAACCTTTAAAACGAGCGGTACATTTCCGGAAACTCAATTAACCCCCGAGTTCTTTCATCCTATGCTTGTTTTAGGAATTTGGTAAATAGATTACACACAACTGGTACATTCCACCAGCGCCATTTTGCGACTTTGAGCATGGCTATGGAAGACAATATTTTAGAATATTTTGATGAGGACCCAACATCCAGTACTCGCCGTGCTGGACTAGTTTTTTGTGTTAACCATGGAGCAGTATGGAGGATATTGAATAGGGACGGTCAAGATCCGTATCACTACCGCAAGACCCAAGAACCTGTCAAGAGTGACTTCCTTCCACGTTCTATGGGGATATATGAAAAGCAAACAACTTACGCAAATGAGTGTAACAACGAAGAAGAAATGCGCCAGAAAATAGTCGCTGCATTTCAGACTGTAACACCCCAGATCCTGAATAATGCCACTGAGTCAGTGTTTTGCAGAATGCGTTTATGCCTATAAAAAGATGGATTTCATATCGAGCCATTTTTGTGAGGTTGTGTTGGTAAATGCAATGCAAAAAGAACACTGTGTGCTGTGGTACATTAGATTATTCAAAGCAATTTGCTGCTATAAGTGTATGTATGTGACTTCTGCGATGAGTTAACTTTGCTGTTTCCCGCTTTCACATTGTTATCTGCAAACCTCTGCACAGAATATTTCAAGTAAGACTAATTTTTTTCTTTTCACAAATTAGGTTACCTAAACGTCATATTAGTAAATAACAACTACATGTGTCTTATTGAAAATAATTAAGATCAATAGTTATTAGATACCTATGTTTGCACCTACAGCGGTAGGTACTCACGGTTCGAGCGGCGAATCAAACGAGCCGCCGCTTTGGCGCGACGGCGGCGAGGCGGCGGTCTTTCTAAAAGTATTAGGTAGAGAACTGGTATAACATAAACATAAGGGCGTTGTGTGACGAATATAATTACAAGTGAATAGGTAAATATTTTGGGAATAACTAAAGCTATTGGGGTGACATGTAAGTGAATTGGATTTAAAAACCTACTTTTAATTTATCCGATAGAGAGAAACAGTGTCGGAGTTAGGGACGCATTATTAAGACGCATTCAATCGTAGTTAGTATTCAATCGTTAGTATTCCATCGTAATTACATATTAAGACGCATTCAATCGTAGTTCATAAACTGACTTCTGTTAAATAAAAAAATATGTTAAACGCAAGGAGTTAACAAAGTTAACGAAAGGTAGTTGATTTACACATTACACTGCCTTTACTATGAGCGTTATATTTAAAGAAGACTTTTTCACAAATTATTACATAACTAACCGTCGAAAGAATGACGGGCCCGAGATTTTCAAAATTTATTAACGAACTACCCTCGATATTGACAAAAGAAATAAATAATAAAAATATCAAGTGTACTTTTTAAAAATGTGATAGTTAATATCTTTTTTAGTATTATCTTTCGACGTACCAGTATCTAACTTCTTGTTTAATTCACACGTCTACCTTTTTTTTATCAATTAATTATTGTCATTTATACTTCAGTGTAATAATTATTGTACTTATTAAAACCTTTGTTTTTTTTTTAATATTGCTAGTATGCCGACAAGTATCGACTGCAAACATGCATCGATTTTTCTATGAGTTATACACTATGTTAAACATACATTACAATGAATAAAAAAATATTATAGTCCGGATAAGCCCGAATGGTAAATTATTGAATCTCGTTCGAATTTCATGATACTGCACGGATGAATTCGCGGGCAGAAACTAGTACCATGTAAATATAAGAACAGGCTTGCCTTATAAATTAAGCATTATTTTTTTGGCCTTCCATTATTGTTTTGAACTGAATAAAAATGTTTGCAACATGTTAATATTTCAACACAAAACCTCCTTAAATCTGGTTCGTTAAACTTAACTCATTTAAATACAAGCATCTCTGAGCCTTTTATTAAAGTATTATATTTTCGCTCAGTCGTAAAATACAAACTTAAATCGTTATATCTTTTTTATGATCTTTGGCTTAAAAGAAAACTTACAAGAATAATCTATAATTATAATTTAATAGAAGTGATAGAAAGAAGAATTTATAGCTAGACAGTGTAAACCTATTCATTGGCGTCACGAACGTAGCACAGCTGTTACGTGTATCCTACTTCTTCGATAAAAAGAAAAAAGCCTAAACCTAATTAAATAACCTTAATACCTTATTACCTTATACATTATTGTGTGTGGTAAAAACAACTTTCAATTAAAATGGATATATAATAATAATGATGATCAAAAAAGGAAAATGAAAATGTAAATATGAATGCGATGCTAATATGTCCATCAATACGGTTTATATTGATAAACATACCAACACTATAGAAACATACTAACAATTTTGTAAATAATAAATTGCCATGTTGTATTTGTGCATCAATAAGAATTTTTGTGCTTAAATTTGAACTGTCACCACTAAAAGTCTTAATAGTGGTGGGTCTTTACCTTCTTTACTAGATAAAATGATAAACTCCGAGGGCGTTGTATAAATCAGGTCGAGCATTGCCATTATCGTAATATAAGGAAGGAGAAGATTTTGGGCTAAATTTATTTTAGTTTTTAGAGATAAAAAGTTTTGGAGGCATTTTAAAGAGAGGAAAGCGTGTGTTACTTTGTTGCTGACCATGGCAATATGTTTCAACCATGACTTATTTGTATCAAAGGTAACTCCCAAGTTCTTAGCCAACTCAGTATATGGAATTTGAATGTTATTATAAGTTACTGACAGGGAGTTTCGAATAGTCTAAAAGTTGAAGTATGTCAGAGCTGCCAATCAAAATAACTAAACATTTATCAGGCTTAATAGGAAGACCAATGAATTCAGCCCAGCAACAGATGTTATTTAAACCCAAATTAAGCAGGTAAATAGCTTCCTCTAAATTATCAAATTTAAAGTGAGATCGTCAACGTAGAGATGAAAGTGAGAAACATAACAAGCGGGACAAAAATTCATATTCATCACCGTACATCTGCTCCTTGCAGTATTCGAACCCACAACTCTTAACTTCGGAGACCTACATAAACTTCTAAGTCGCACAAACATGACAATTTCAAAAGCAAGACTGTAGAGACTTGAGAACGAAAGCGAAGTGCTTCTTGATAACTTTTTCTTGTCTTCATAATTATTTGGCGGAGTGTTTGATGGTTTCCGTATCTATAATTTGACACATTCAATATTTAATCATTTCAACCAGTATATACACAAAAATAATTTAATACTTGCATTGAAATATATACTCAAATACATTTATAAAATAGCAGGGCTTTGTCCACGATTTAACACTTAACGCAGAACTCTAATTATTTTTCTAAAATAAAAGTATTTTAAGTTATTCCTTTTAACACCAGCTATCTGATAGTGAAGGTCCCGTTAAAATCTGTCAGCCCTTTCCGAGATTAGTTGGAATAAACAGAGAAAAAATTAAATAAAATATTTTTTGCTAGTTGCCCCCGCGGCTTGCGCGCAGTTTAACACTAAACGCGGAACCCTAATTATGTTTCTAAAAAAAACGTAATCTATGTTACTCCTTATAACATTAGCTATCTGTCATTGAAAGTTCTGTTAAAATCAGCCCAGCCGTTTCAGAGATTAGCCGGAACAAACAGTCAGTACAGACAGAAATTATAAAAGAAATTGTTTTGGTGTATGTACCTGTGTGTGGTTATTTCTATATTACAAACAGACACTCCAATTTTATTTATATGTATACATGTAAGTTAATTTTGAATTATAAACAGACACTTCAATTTTATTTTTATATATATATATATATATATATATATATATATATATATATATATATATATATATATATATATATATATATATATATATATATATATATATATATATATATATATATATATATATATATATATATATATATATATATATATATATATATATGTATATAAGAATTTACAAGAAAAATAACTAAATAATAATATTTTTTCAAACAATATATAATTATTAAAAACTGCAAGTGAATACTCGGAAACATCGACAAACTATCGATAATATGTTATCGACCATGCCACAGCAACATGTCTATGCAATAATAATATATTATAAAAGTTACATTAGCTGATAGTCCGGATGATTAGAATTCGAGTCAAGAGCCCAGAGATCGATTCCCAGGGCTCGTACCAATGGGTTTATTGAAAAAACTTATGTACAGTTTATATCGTTGGCTTGGATAAAAATATGGAGACGAGCTCACCACCTGTCACGATGTCCCAAAAATGTCAACGATGGATGGTGGATCAAAAGAACTTTACTGTTTATACTTCTGTCTACCCTTGTATTGGGAATGGGGTGAAGATTTTTTATGTCTATAGCCATCGATTTAATTCGTACATAATTTTTTTTTAAACGCATTGGTACGAGGCTGCCACCTGGAGATCGAACTCGGGTCTCTTGACTCAAAATTCTGACGAAATAATTGTGAATTAGATAATAATAGATTATTTTTCTTATCAAGAAAATCGAAACAAAAATTGACTTCAGTAAATGGTCAATTATTTATTAGATAATTTTTTTACATCTTCACACAATATCCCATACTGAGTTAGGCAGAAGATTTAGACAAAAACAAAGTCTTTGACTCACTTTTCACTTTTTCCATACACTTTTCATGTTTGAGAAAATGTGACTGGTGATGAGCCTGTCATCGTCTTAATATCTTAGATACGGTCTTACGGTACAATATATTTACATACAATTTACAATAATATAATACAATTTATATACATATTTTTTATATAGATTTATAGCATCAGTCAGGGATACTCATCCTAACTTACCTGTCCGGTAGTTGTGGTATGGTATACGGGTATGCGACCCCGGCTTCCCTATCTATTACTGTCCTATCCCTTGCCTTCCTGGGCGGTAATATCCTACCTTTCCTAATTCCCACCCTAACTTACCAATCTTCCTTTTCTCACAACCTATACTTCCCTTTCCTTACTCCTATTCTCTCCGCCAATCCAACGTCTGCCGCGCGGATGCACGGCTAGGGGCAAGCCTAGTCGTTAGCGTGCCACACTGCCCTGGGACCGGGTGACCCAGAATTAGGCTAGCCTTACCCTGGCATGCGGGGCTCTACTGGGGTGGACAAACCTTTCCCTTGCTACTCGTGGGAACGCAATGATGAATTTTATTTACCAAAATGGCGGCGATGTGGTTCGCCACCCATCACGTCTCGTTTCTCGCGGAGGCGAAAAGCGGCCCATGGAGAGCCGCTTCGCTACGTTGAATGTAAGAGGAGGAATGGATGGTGAGGTAGATGAAGTATGTCAGATGATGGACGAACGATGTATAGATATCCTGTGCGTGAACGAAACCAAGAGGAAAGGATGTCACACCACGGTTCATGGTCCCTATACGGCATACTGGTCGGGAGTCCCCCAAACCAGCCGAGGCTGTCAGGGAGTTGGTGTGATTCTTTCCTCTCGAATAGTTGAATGTGTAATAGAGCATGAATGTGTAAGCCCAAGACTCCTCTGGGTTAGGTTAAAAGTTGGACTCACCTGCTTGTTTATCCTTGGGGTCTATGCACCAACGGATCTGCGAGGAGGTGGGTCATTAAAAGCCCAACAAGAGAGAGAGAGGAATTTTGGGATAGCATGAGAGAGGTCTTGAATAAATGCGGAGAAAATGAACGGATCGTGATGTTAGGGGACTTTAATGGGTGGGTTGGAGTAAAGCATGGAGTACTGGGTACATTTGGGGACGAGAGAGTGAACGTAAATGGGAAAGGCCTACTTGGAGTATGCTTGGAGTATGCTTGGAATGGAATCTGTGCGTGGCCAATACAATGTTTGATCACAAAAAGATCCATTTGTATACAAGAATTGAGGGTAAGTCTAGAAGTATGATTGATTTTGTTATTGTGGATGAAAGATTGAGGAAGAACCTGCTAGACACTCGAGCATACCGCGGTGTATGCCTTGACACAGACCACTTCCTGGTCATAGCCCGAATACATGGCCTCTTTAAACGATGGCGACACCGAGGAGCTGAGCCTACGAGTGTTTTGGACAGAATAAAAGTGGAAAATCTCCAAGAAAAAGATAAGAAAGACGAGTATGTAGAGAAACTGATAGAAAGTTTTAAAGGCATAGAAGAGATATGTGTGATTGAAGATTTGTGGGAGACATTTAAGAAAGGAGTCGTGAATGTTGCTTTTGAGGTATGCGGAGTAGCTAAACGAAGGAAAGGAAGAAAGAAGTATAATGTGTGGATGGATAAAGATGTACAAAAGGCTGTGCAAGAAAATAAGAAAGTGTGGTTGGATTGGTTAGCAACAAAAGCTAACCAAAAACTTCAAAAGGCGACGAATGACGAGATAAAGGAAGCGAGAAAGAAGTATAAAAGATTCAAATCAGCTGCGAAAGATGTTGTGACTAGAAAGAAAGAAGAACAAAAGGATGATTTTGATAGGAGGCTCACTGAAGATTTCCAGTCAAACATCAAGTTTTTCTGGAAATCCGTCAATACAGCCAGAGGAAAAACCTCTACCTCGGAGCTGAATACAATCAGGAGTCAAGATGGGAGCATTATAAAAGGAGAAGAATATGTGTTAAAGAGATGGAAAGAGTATTTTGAATGTTTATTTGAAAGAGGTACAACACCCAGCACCGTCCATGGTTAATATAAATGTTGATAACAGTGAGATAAGCGTGGATGAAATAGTAAAAGCGTTGAAAAGTATGAGATTAGGTAAGGCTGCCGGATATGATAGGATTACCGTCGAGATGCTGAGGACTGGACAGGGCTTAGTGGCGACTAGCCACTAAGTCCTGTCCAGTAAGAACATATTTAATTTAAAAATACTGATAACAACCATCTTATAGGACAATCATCTTGGAGAAATATTGACATTGATGTCTAATTTACTTAAGAGCCTGTACCTTTCCCAATAGGAGAATTTTAATTAATTGCCATGCTTGGCATGCAGTTTGCTAATTGCACACCAGATACTTTGCACCTTAGACTGTGTCACAAGTTTAGTTATTTGTCTGATATTTTTTTAGATTATTTGCCTGCCATTAGTCAATAGTCATGAACAGGATGAGAAGGGACGGTGAAATCTTATCCTGAAACCATGTGATTGTGTGAAGTTAATTTAAAATTAAGTGACTTTGTGTAATAAACTACAACTGCTTTATAGTGATAGGAAAAATTTAGTACAAGTAATAGTTATGTAACTAAACTTTTACTTTTTTTGTGTGACAGGTGGTGAACAATATGACTAGTGTCTTTAACCTAATATCTATAGAATAATTAATTCTTACCTAGACATTTGTTTACAATCTGTATATGTTGTTGGAGTGAGTACAATTGGCTTGATTTCTATATCAATTAAATTTATATAATTGGTTTTTACACATTTTTTTTTCATAATTTTCAGGTGAACCAATCGAAACCCCTAGGAATTAACTACCCCATTTTTCTCAATAAGTTTTACCAAAAAACAAAATTGGTAAGTTTTTAAATAAAGTAACATGTGTGTAAATTAAGTTACAGTTTTTGTGTTGGCAGGCTGTTTAAATAAGATTTCCTGATAAGGAATTCAGATTCTGAGTCCTGAATGCTTTGCATACAAAATGTACCTAAATATTGTTATATGTTCTAAACATAAATATTTGGTTCTTTGTTTGTTTGTCTGTCCTGGATGATGCTTGATAGTGTTCTGATTGAGTGACAGAGCTCTTTCTTTCTTTGTTTTATAGTAATGGCTCCATCATTGGATTGATGATTCTCTGCCAATGTCAAGGTTGTAAAATACAAGGGAAGAGATAACATGTAAGACTTTAAGTTATAGCTTATATATTTAGAGTTTAATATTATAATTCTTTATAAATTTGGCAAGGACATTGACAAAAGCAGAGTTATATATAATGATTTTGCTCAGCTAGAGTTTAAAACTGCTGACAAAAGAAAACTTGCACAGCAGAAAAACATGGATACATATGTTACACATATATTTGTTTAAGTAGTTTTTTATTTATTTAGACAGGTTAACAATTTTTTATAGTATCATTAAATAAATCTATGCAAGGTGGGTGGCACATCAATTGCCCATTAACATGTCAAACATGGCGATAATGACAAACTCTCTCTTATGGGAGAATCCTATGTCCAGTATTTTACAGGCTGTTGATATGTTCAACATGTCATACCGAATTAGAACCGCGACTATGCAAATCTGAACTAGAAATTAAAGCTGCTATAAATTATGGAAATTTTGGTTTTATATTTGACAACAACAAGTTGGTTAATTTCTTGTATGATATTTTTGTGGGAAACGAATGTATTATATTACTATTCTAAGGCATTGTATATGTTTAGTAATGCAGGATTTAACTATAGTTTGTGTAGTTATCTTTTGTTACATCATTATGTGGTATAATGTATTAAACAAAAATTTATATTTATTAATTAGCGGGTCCAAACACCATTTCTTTATATTTTCTTGCCTTTTACCAAGGATCATTTCGTTCATCTACAAATATTTTAAAACCAAAATTAAGCCTTTCCCATTTTTCTGTGAGACTAACAAACTTCAATTTATTTTCATAATTGAGATAAAATGATCCTGTATTTTAATTTGGAACAAATTACACATATTTTACACACATTCTTATTACACATATTCTTTATTTATATCATTCACCTATAGAAACCAAATAACTGCAAGTCTTGACAATATTTGATATTTTCAAAACTTTTGTAAGATTAATTTAGTTGGCCTGGATATAAAGACGGTGACAGGCTCGCCATCTAGCACGTAGTCCCAATAAACTTCTTCGGTGGAAGGTAGTTCAAAGAGCCTGAATGTCTACTCCAGTATTGGGTATGGCGTGGACATAATCTGTATAATTTAACTTCCTCAGCCCAATATCCACCAAATGCTGAATCCTCAATGGCCAAACTCCTCACTGCACTGCAATTGCTGTTGCTGCTGCTCACGACGTCGCACAGGAACTTCCTGCAGAGATTATTAGGGCTCTTACGTCTTGTTGCCGACAATGAAGCCTCTTAACATAATGTCTCCGGACACTTTAGCCACAATGTTCACACCTCATTTACTACGTCCTAGAAAGGTATGTTTTTTTCTTATTTCTATATATTTCTTTGTCCACATCTTTTCATAACATCTTCTAGCTAGATAATATTCTTGAAATTGCAGAGCCATATAATACCACTATGACGCAATACCAATGTGAAGTATGGGCATCTTGTGGGTCCGCACTTTGTCTGGAGATTGAGGTAATCTGAAGCCCTTGTTCTCCAGTTTCCTCCTATATGATAGTTAATTAAGAATCTGGCGACACAGATGTTGCTCTTCAACAGTTGCCAATCTAGTGGGCGGCAGTAATAACTACCGTAACTAGTGTAGTCCTAAGTGTTGTACAGTAAAAGAAGTGATGTAGCAGCCTGTATATGCATACGGACAGGTATCCTCACAATATTTCCTTCATAAGGAGCTCGTGTTTAATCCAGCCCTCAAAATTGTTGTTTTATAAGTCACGATAGGTTGGGTGGTCGCAATTCGAGTCAACAGACCAGAGTTCGGTCCCCAGGTGACATGCTCGTACCAATGGGGTTTTTAATTTTAAAAAAAACTTATGTACGATTATATCTTTGGCTTGGACATTGCGACGGGCTCACCGCCAGTTACGTTTCCCAAAAATATTATCAGTGGAAGGTGGTTCACTATTGAGAGTGGCGTGAAGATATTTATTTATTTAGCAATTTATGTACACACAATATAAATGAAAGAAGAAATATAATAAGAGGAAAAGTTTGTACAAAGGTACTGCTTATTTCTTAAGAAATTTCTTCCAGCAGACCTGAGATTGGAGTATGGATAAAGAAAAAGATAGATTTCGCGCGTACAAATATAATACTAATATAGATAATACTTAGAAAAATATATACATACACATATATACAAAAAATACACATAGAATATACTCAAAAACCTACAAACATGTAAATAATTATACATAAGACAACACACATAACATAATAACCAGAAAACTATATTACTAAGGACATATAGTGCTCTTTGACTCTTTTTTTGAAAAGTGAAATAGTTTTGCACTCTCAAATATTTTAAGGAAGAGCATTCCACAATTTTACTGCATGAACAGAGAATGAGTGGGAATATGAGGCGCTATGATGAGGAGGGAATTTAAGTAGGGATTGTATATGGGTTCTACAGGGAAGAGATGATAGACGAGCGAAGGAGAATCGCTCGCGGAGGAAAGGCGGAGATGATGACATGCGCAACATATTAAAAAGCAAACATAAAATCCTAGTGTTCCTCCGAAAACGAATTGGGAGCCACTAGAGATTTTTGCGTCATACATTATTCATTAACATGTGCATGCCACGATAAGTTGGAATCGATAATAACCCAAAAATCCTTGACCGTTTCTGTATACGGTATAACATCGTTACCTAATTTTACTGATGCATCACTGAGGAATCCAACATATTTCGCGCATGTCTGCTGCCTACAATTATAGCCTGAGATTTGCTAGCATTAATTACAAGCCCGAAGGATTTGGACCAATTGTATATCCGACTTAAATCATGATTTATTAGTGAAATGGCTAAATCAGATTCTGTAGGGAGGAAATGACGATAGAGCTGCAGGTCGTCTGCGTAAAGATGGAAGTTGGAAGAAATGACAGAAGTAACGGCTAAAGTAGATATTTTGCTTTTTTTAATTTTTTCATTGATCAGAGGTGTGGATTTATTCAGGTATATGTACCACTGCCTCTTTTAGGAAATAACAGTGTTTCCATTACAATTGATTTCAGTTGTCGCCTGAAACGTTCCACGCGGACTCCGTGGCACTGTTGCCGGTCATAAGTTTTATGATCCGACATGCCAACAGACTGTTCGACGCGCCCACTCAACTGGTCACGGACGCGGCCGCTTATTTCACTATACGCGAACGCAAAAGGGTTATGTCACCGGATTTCGATTTGGACGAAAGCGTAACTGACAAGTTAGTAATAATAATAATAATGGATTTTTTTTGTAATTTTAATTGAATACTGCAACTAATAATGCACTCCAACTAAGCTGCAATGCTTGTGTGTAGAATGGTTTACGACAATGGTCGAATGGCAGACTTGATTCTGCGTCGCAGGGAAGTTATGTGCCATTGTCCACACGCTAAACCATTAGGCTATATTATTTAGCTCTTCCTGTGGTTGTCGAGAGGTTCCAAGTAATAATCAAGATATGGGGACTATTTTAAAAACTTAATCAAGGGAATCAGAGTAATTCCATTGCTCAGTGATTGTTTATATAATATTAGATAGATAAACTTTTAGTAAGATTGTTAAATGGAACAAATTTTGCTACCACCGGTTACCTCCACTCACCAGACGAAACGCAGAAGTTTGTAAGACTTCTACTTCACCCCGGTATTCTGTAAGGTCGTGGTACTTCCCCAGTCGAGCCGGCCCATTCATGCAACAACAAAGCTGATGCGTGGCTCTACCACTGTTATTATATTTACTTATAATAAAATATTTGATGCATCTAAAATGTAAATAATATCAGTCATCATCAGGTAATTTGTTGCTCATGGTCACCATTGCTCCCAAATTGTCTTCTGATGCTTGTTTCAATCTCTCCCAAAGAGTTCCGCTATTGCTTTTGTGTTTTCCTCGCGAGTTTCTCTAATTTCTTTGCAACATCCCTTTCGAGATCCCAATCTAGTTTTCTCGGTGCTAAACTTGAACTTTCTAAGTCTTGTAAGACAACCATTTCCTTGCCTGCCTCAAGTAAATCACCCTTTTTTTTAAGAATACTAGCAATACCGAATAAGATTACTAGTATTCCTGTTAACCACTCAATTAAGCTGTAATGCTTGTGTCTGGAGTTGGTTTACGACAATAGTCGAATGGCGGGGACCGAACCTGCGACGTCATGTTTTGCAGTCCGTACCCTATACCATTAGGCTATTGCCGCTCTTACTTCATTGTCTACCACAGCTGGTTCGGCATCTTTCAATTTAGCATCTCGTAATGTTTCATCTTGGGGTCTATAACTCCTAAATTTGGGTTTTGGAAGAACAATAGCTGTATTTTTTTATTCATTTGTTGATGATAATTCGTCTGAAGGATGTTTACGTTTTAAATTTTTTAGCCTTTCTTTTCTTTTAAGTGCTTGTTCTTCTAAATTTCCAACACTATCCATTACATTAATTATAACCATAGTACGACTGTAGTAACTGGATTCATTGCTTCAGAAGTTAAGCCATTTAACACAAAAAAATTGTTACTAGTAATATAGGAAATATCAGGTAAATATCATGTAGCCGAACTGACCATTCAACAAAATGAGTTCGCAGGGGTTAGGCCCAGGTTCGCAGTGTAAGTGATAAATTCATACTAAGTCGAAACAGTCAGGACGTTTTGAAATTTCACTTCTGCACATGTAAAATAAACATGAATAATGATAAAATTAAAAATATTCACTCATCTTTAGCATTTTAGTACTTTTGTGTTTTTTTATGGAAGTAGACATAAGTTTGCCACTATTCACGTGGTCCTAAAAAAGCTTAGATGAAAAGTGGGTCGAAGGACGTCACTGTCTAGACCTCTGCCTACCCAAGTTTTTTTTTTATAGAAAAGGAAGGCAAACGAGCAGGCTCACGCGATGATAAGTGATTACCGCCGCCCATGAACACCCGTAATACCCGAAGCATAGCAGATGCGTTGCCGGCCTTTGAGAAAGGTGTGGGCTTTCGTTTACCTGCATTTACCAGACGAAAGGCAGAAGTTTGTTAAACTTCTTCTCGCCAGTATTCTGTGAGGTCGTGGTACTTCCCCGGTCGAGCCGGCCTATTCAAGCAACAAAAGCTGGTGCGTGGCTCTACCACTGTTATTATATTTACTTATAATAAAATATTTGATGCATCTAAAATGTAAAAATTAAAACCAACTTATAACAGTTATATGATGTGATTGATATGATATAACATTTATATGATTTGTTTTGATTGTAAGCTGGAGAAATGAAGCATTTTTCATTTTCATGTGATGGCCTGGATGATGGATGGATCAAGTGTTTTCTCTCCGCATGATTACGACAAAGCTTCTGGGTTTTAATCAGAAGATTTTCTGTGCTGTGGATCTTGAGAAGTTATTTGATAAGGTTGTAAGAAAGAAAATGTGGAAACTGATGCCGGGGTATGGTGTGGATGGCCCACTGCTAAGGGCTGTGTTGGCGCTCTATTGTGAATGTAAAGCCTGTGTGCGGGTAGGGCATGACCCGTCACCCATGTTTAACGTCCAAACGGGCGTAAACAGAGTTGTGTCATGTCCTCCTGGCTGTTCATATTTTATTTCGACAGCTGTTTACAAAAGCTGAAAAATAGTTGTTTGGGGGTGAAATTGGGTGACACAAAAGTAAATTGTCTGCTGTATGCCGATGATGCATTGTTTACTACACCATCAGAGGCAGAACTGCAGACATTAGTCACGTGTATGAAAGAGTAATGTGAAAATAAAGGTCTCCGTTTCAATGCTAATAAAACTAAGGTTCTAGTATATGAAAGGGACGAAGTTAGAACAAAGTGTGAAATATGGGTAAATCAGGAATGTCTAGAACAGGTGAACTATATTGTATACTTGGGGAGCACTTTTAGCCGGGATGGAAGATATATGGCAGCGAAACCTGGGTATGCCAGAAGAAGCATAAAGTTAGTTGAATGCAGTGGAGATGCGATGCGATGCATAACGGAATAACGGAAAACAACGGTGTCCTTACTGCGTTAGTCAAAGGCAAGGCGTAGTAAAAAATGCACGCCTTGCGATACATAACATATTGAGTACGACTTGGCTATCTGGCAGCGAAACCTGGGTATGCCAGAAGAAGCATAAAGTTAGTTGAATGCAGTGGAGATGCGATGCGATGCATAACGGAATAACGGAAAACAACGGTGTCCTTACTGCGTTAGTCAAAGGCAAGGCGTAGTAAAAAATGCACGCCTTGCGATACATAACATATTGAGTACGACTTGGCTATCTGGCAGCGAAACCTGGGTATGCCAGAAGAAGCATAAAGTTAGTTGAATGCAGTGGAGATGCGATGCGATGCATAACGGAATAACGGAAAACAACGGTGTCCTTACTGCGTTAGTCAAAGGCAAGGCGTAGTAAAAAATGCACGCCTTGCGATACATAACATATTGAGTACGACTTGGCTATCTGGCAGCGAAACCTGGGTATGCCAGAAGAAGCATAAAGTTAGTTGAATGCAGTGGAGATGCGATGCGATGCATAACGGAATAACGGAAAACAACGGTGTCCTTACTGCGTTAGTCAAAGGAATCAGAGTAATTCCATTGCTCAGTGATTGTTTATATAATATTAGATAGATAAACTTTTAGTAAGATTGTTAAATGGAACAAATTTTGCTACCACCGGTTACCTCCACTCACCAGACGAAACGCAGAAGTTTGTAAGACTTCTACTTCACCCCAGTATTCTGTAAGGTCGTGGTACTTCCCCAGTCGAGCCGGCCTATTCAAGCAACAAAAGCTGGTGCGTGGCTCTACCACTGTTATTATATTTACTTATAATAAAATATTTGATGCATCTAAAATGTAAATAATATCAGTCATCATCAGGTAATTTGTTGCTCATGGTCACCATTGCTCCCAAATTGTCTTCTGATGCTTGTTTCAATCTCTCCCAAAAGAGTTCCGCTATTGCTTTTTGTGTTTTCCTCGCGAGTTTCTCTAATTTCTTTGCAACATCCCTTTCGAGATCCCAATCTAGTTTTCTCGGTGCTAAACTTGAACTTTCTAAGTCTTGTAAGACAACCATTTCCTTGCCTGCCTCAAGTAAATCACCCTTTTTTTTAAGAATACTAGCAATACCGAATAACATTACTAGTATTCCTGTTAACCACTCCAATTAAGCTGTAATGCTTGTGTCTGGAGTTGGTTTACGACAATAGTCGAATGGCAGACTTGATTCTGCGTCGCAGGAAGTTATGTGCCATTGTCCACACGCTAAACCATTGGGCTATATTATTTAGCTCTTCCTGTGGTTGTCGAGAGATTCCAAGTAATAATCAAGATATGGGGACTATTTTAAAAACTTAATCAAGGGAATCAGAGTAATTCCATTGCTCAGTGATTGTTTATATAATATTAGATAGATAAACTTTTAGTAAGATTGTTAAATGGAACAAATTTTGCTACCACCGGTTACCTCCACTCACCAGACGAAACGCAGAAGTTTGTAAGACTTCTACTTCACCCCGGTATTCTGTGAGGTCGTGGTACTTCCCCGGTCGAGCCGGCCCATTCATGCAACAACAAAAGCTGATGCGTGGCTCTACCACTGTTATTATATTTACTTATAATAAAATATTTGATGCATCTAAAATGTAAATAATATCAGTCATCATCAGGTAATTTGTTGCTCATGGTCACCATTGCTCCCAAATTGTCTTCTGATGCTTGTTTCAATCTCTCCCAAAAGAGTTCCGCTATTGCTTTTTGTGTTTTCCTCGCGAGTTTCTCTAATTTCTTTGCAACATCCCTTTCGAGATCCCAATCTAGTTTTCTCGGTGCTAAACTTGAACTTTCTAAGTCTTGTAAGACAACCATTTCCTTGCCTGCCTCAAGTAAATCACCCTTTTTTTTAAGAATACTAGCAATACCGAATAACATTACTAGTATTCCTGTTAACCACTCCAATTAAGCTGTAATGCTTGTGTCTGGAGTTGGTTTACGACAATAGTCGAATGGCGGGGACCGAACCTGCGACGTCATGTTTTGCAGTCCGCACCCTATACCATTAGGCTATTGCCGCTCTTACTTCATTGTCTACCACAGCTGGTTCGGCATCTTTCAATTTAGCATCTCGTAATGTTTAATCTTGGGGTCTATAACTCCTAAATTTGGGTTTTGGAAGAACAATAGCTGTATTTTTTTATTCATTTGTTGATGATAATTCGTCTGAAGGATGTTTACGTTTTAAATTTTTTAGCCTTTCTTTTCTTTTAAGTGCTTGTTCTTCTAAATTTCCAACACTATCCATTACATTAATTATAACCATAGTACGACTGTAGTAACTGGATTCATTGCTTCAGAAGTTAAGCCATTTAACACAAAAATTGTTACTAGTAATATAGGAAATATCAGGTAAATATCATGTAGCCGAACTGACCATTCAACAAAATGAGTTCGCAGGGGTTAGGCCCAGGTTCGCAGTGTAAGTGATAAATTCATACTAAGTCGAAACAGTCAGGACGTTTTGAAATTTCACTTCTGCACATGTAAAATAAACATGAATAATTATAAAATTAAAACCAACTTATAACAGTTATATGATGTGATTGATATGATATAACATTTATATGATTTGTTTTGATTGTAAGCTGGAGAAATGAAGCATTTTTTCATTTTCATGTGATGGCCTGGATGATGATGGATGGATCAAGTGTTTTCTCTCCGCATGATTACGACAAAGCTTCTGGGTTTTAATCAGAAGATTTTCTGTGCTTTTGTGGATCTTGAGAAGTTATTTGATAAGGTTGTAAGAAAGAAAATGTGGAAACTGATGCCGGGGTATGGTGTGGATGGCCCACTGCTAAGGGCTGTGTTGGCGCTCTATTGTGAATGTAAAGCCTGTGTGCGGGTAGGGCATGACCCGTCACCCATGTTTAACGTCCAAACGGGCGTAAACAGAGTTGTGTCATGTCCTCCTGGCTGTTCATATTCTATTTCGACAGCTGTTTACAAAAGCTGAAAAATAGTTGTTTGGGGGTGAAATTGGGTGACACAAAAGTAAATTGTCTGCTGTATGCCGATGATGCATTGTTTACTACACCATCAAATGTAATTACATCATAACGTAAGAGTGAACTTTTTTTTATTTAAGCTGTTAACGCGTGCTAAATTTATACCTATTATTTAAGAGATCTACGAACTGACCCATTGTTCTGAAACTCCTAATAAAAAATATGGAAACAATCTTAGATAAAATACTACGGTTCAAAGCATACGTTTTGGTGCGACTAAAGTGTAAAAATTAAAACCAACTTATAACAGTTATATGATGTGATTGATATGATATAACATTTATATGATTTGTTTTTGATTGTAAGCTGGAGAAATGAAGCATTTTTTCATTTTCATGTGATGGCCTGGATGATGATGGATGGATCAAGTGTTTTCTCTCCGCATGATTACGACAAAGCTTCTGGGTTTTAATCAGAAGATTTTCTGTGCTTTTGTGGATCTTGAGAAGTTATTTGATAAGGTTGTAAGAAAGAAAATGTGGAAACTGATGCCGGGGTATGGTGTGGATGGCCCACTGCTAAGGGCTGTGTTGGCGCTCTATTGTGAATGTAAAGCCTGTGTGCGGGTAGGGCATGACCCGTCACCCATGTTTAACGTCCAAACGGGCGTAAACAGAGTTGTGTCATGTCCTCCTGGCTGTTCATATTCTATTTCGACAGCTGTTTACAAAAGCTGAAAAATAGTTGTTTGGGGGTGAAATTGGGTGACACAAAAGTAAATTGTCTGCTGTATGCCGATGATGCATTGTTTACTACACCATCAGAGGCAGAACTGCAGACATTAGTCACGTGTATGAAAGAGTAATGTGAAAATAAAGGTCTCCGTTTCAATGCTAATAAAACTAAGGTTCTAGTATGTGAAAGGGACGAAGTTAGAACAAAGTGTGAAATATGGGTAAATCAGGAATGTCTAGAACAGGTGAACTATATTGTATACTTGGGGAGCACTTTTAGCCGGGATGGAAGATATATGGCAGCGAAACCTGGGTCAGAAGAAGCAATTCGAATGCAGTGGAAATGCGATCTCTTCGTAAAATGTGCGACGTTACCTTTGCCGACCGAAAGCGCAACGAAGAGATTTGCAATTTAAAGACAATTTCAATGGTTTGGACACGTTGATCGAATGAGCGAAGACCGAATCGTGAAGAAAATATATAGCTCGAAAGTTAATATTAAAAGGGGTCGAGGTAGGCCGAGACTAACTCGAATCATGTGAGCAAATTGCTCGAAGAGGCCTCCCCTATCATGTCATGAGTACTCGGATACCTAGACGTGCATGTATGGAAGAAATGATGTAGTCTATCATCTTTTGAATGGTGTATTTATAGAATTAAGTAATTATTATGAGTTTTAATAATAAACAGCCTAGCATTAAACATTAGGAATTAGAATTAAATATATACATAAATATAGATATGAAAAAAAAACAAATTAAAAACATTAGGTTATCTACGCCTTATTAATAATTGATAACAGTTTTATAGGAAAAAAGATATCAGTCAAAGTCTCACTTTCATTACTATTTTTGTTTTGTATGAAAAAACTAATCACTGTCGAATTTCAAAAATTCGAAAATTATTTAGATATATCGTTGGCTTGGACATAAAGACGGCGATGGGCTCACCACCTGCCACGTTATCCCGAATTTTTTTTTCAACAGACTACATACTTTTATTTTTACATAAATAAAGCTAAAAGAATATACCACATCAAATGTAATTACATCATAACGTAAGAGTGAACTTTTTTTTATTTAAGCTGTTAACGCGTGCTAAATTTATACCTATTATTTAAGAGATCTACGAACTGACCCATTGTTCTGAAACTCCTAATAAAAAATATGGAAACAATCTTAGATAAAATACTACGGTTCAAAGCATACGTTTTGGTGCGACTAAAGTGTAAAAATTAAAACCAACTTATAACAGTTATATGATGTGATTGATATGATATAACATTTATATGATTTGTTTTTGATTGTAAGCTGGAGAAATGAAGCATTTTTTCATTTTCATGTGATGGCCTGGATGATGATGGATGGATCAAGTGTTTTCTCTCCGCATGATTACGACAAAGCTTCTGGGTTTTAATCAGAAGATTTTCTGTGCTTTTGTGGATCTTGAGAAGTTATTTGATAAGGTTGTAAGAAAGAAAATGTGGAAACTGATGCCGGGGTATGGTGTGGATGGCCCACTGCTAAGGGCTGTGTTGGCGCTCTATTGTGAATGTAAAGCCTGTGTGCGGGTAGGGCATGACCCGTCACCCATGTTTAACGTCCAAACGGGCGTAAACAGAGTTGTGTCATGTCCTCCTGGCTGTTCATATTCTATTTCGACAGCTGTTTACAAAAGCTGAAAAATAGTTGTTTGGGGGTGAAATTGGGTGACACAAAAGTAAATTGTCTGCTGTATGCCGATGATGCATTGTTTACTACACCATCAGAGGCAGAACTGCAGACATTAGTCACGTGTATGAAAGAGTAATGTGAAAATAAAGGTCTCCGTTTCAATGCTAATAAAACTAAGGTTCTAGTATGTGAAAGGGACGAAGTTAGAACAAAGTGTGAAATATGGGTAAATCAGGAATGTCTAGAACAGGTGAACTATATTGTATACTTGGGGAGCACTTTTAGCCGGGATGGAAGATATATATGGCAGCGAAACCTGGGTATGCCAGAAGAAGCATAAAAGTTAGTTGAATGCAGTGGAGATGCGATGCGATGCATAACGGAAAACAACGGTGTCCTTACTGCGTTAGTCCAAAGGCAAGGCGTAGTAAAAAATGCACGCCTTGCGATACATAACGCAGTATTGGTACCGACTTGGCTATCTGGCAGCGAAACCTGGGTCAGAAGAAGCAATTCGAATGCAGTGGAAATGCGATCTCTTCGTAAAATGTGCGACGTTACCTTTGCCGACCGAAAGCGCAACGAAGAGATTTGCAATTTAAAAGACAATTTCAATGGTTTGGACACGTTGATCGAATGAGCGAAGACCGAATCGTGAAGAAAATATATAGCTCGAAAGTTAATATTAAAAGGGGTCGAGGTAGGCCGAGACTAACTTTCGAAGATCATGTGAGCAAATTGCTCGAAGAGGCCTCCCCTATCATGTCATGAGTACTCGGATACCTAGACGTGCATGTATGAAGAAAATGATGAATCTGTAAAAGCAAAAGAGGTGTGTAAGGATCGTGACACTTGGCAATATGCCCTCTCTGGCTACCGCGTCAGGGACTGTGCGTGTATAAAATAAATAATAATAATAATATAACTTATAACATAGTAAAAAGGCGAAGGTAACCTAGTCACATAATAAATCTCAATTTTGGTTCTCATATATTTAAAATTTTAATTGATGATATAAAATTACGTATGCACATGTGTTTATTTAATGTGTGCCGTCGGTGGTGTCGAAATGAATGAAATGGTATAATATAAGCCGCCGTTTGACTACGTCATATGGAGTTTGAAATAAGAATAAAGAGTAGAAAAATAATCCATAACACTTATTTATTTATTCTTTATTAGAGAAAATTTGCAATGAAATGTATGTTATGAAAAAGTAAAAAGGCGAGTTAAACCTTAATAAAAAGCGATTTAAACGAATCGAGACGGCTTCAAACTTACAGAGACCAAAATACAAGGCGTATGAAAGTTTTGGAGACGTTCGAGTTTGTTCAGTTATTCTTTCGTTTTAATTTAATTTCTATTAAACTAAACATTAAATTTACCAAAACTGTGGCATGTAACATAGCAGTGTTACATATCAATCGATTCGTCGTTTTTCTATCTTTCACGTTATATCAATTTTTTGTCGTAAGAAACCTGCGAGAAATGAATTTTTATCAATATATAAACACGATGCGTTATGTTTACAATCGCGGGCCGGCCGGCCCTTGGGACGCTTGACGGCACGTTTAGAGGCCGGGCGGCCTTCAGACACCTCCACAATTAATAGACATTATTTTGACAGTTGGGAAAGAGAACGCACGAGTTCGGAAAAGGTAAAGCAAAAGCTCGAGTATGTAATAGCCTACATCCTGAACGCTATACGTCCCAGCAATACGACACTTTTTGAGCAACTGTATTAAAAATGTTGTCTTGTTTTTTACTTCAAGTAAATCTCCAAATACTGCTTGGCGTGCTTCGATGTTTTGGACGTGTTGAGCAAATGAGTGAAGATTGAATGATGAACGTTTATATTGTGAAAGTTAACATTAAAAGGTGTTGAGGTAGGCCGAGACTTACTTTCGAAGACCATGTGAGCGCAAATTGCTCGAAAAGGGGAGGGTCAAACGTACTCGGATTACTAGGCGAGCGTGTATGAAGAAAATGATAATTTTGATACAAGCGGAAGAGGTATGTAAGGATCGTGACTTTTGGCGATCAGTTCTCGCTGACTACCCAGCCAGGGATTATGCGTGAAGTTAAATACACGGAAGTAAGCAACAAAATTAAATTTACAGGTCCGGCCATTCGGCGAGCGTGTCGAGCCATCGATAAACAGGACGCCATTCGATACTCGGTCCGGTTCAGGGGGTACGTCAGTCCGTCACGTCCGGCGAGCACACGATTCGTAACCAGCCAAGACAGGCGTAACTTTATAGCGGAGGACTTGAACACAACGCTGTGCGGCAGCGCGGACGGTCTCCTACTGCCGAAGTGCAAAACATCGCACGAAGTGTCGTGTTACATCGAGAAATCGAAATCGTTATCGGAACCGTTCCGCGAGTATTTAATGAGCAGGTCCGTTCTGACGGTGAGTCCGGTCGATCTATCGATACTGAACAAATCGAGTGAAGCCGACGAGAGGATAAGCGATTCGCTGATGTATTGCCTGGCCGGTAACATGCCGTCGGATTTAACCGCGTCCATTCCGCCGGCAGTTATTCGAATCCATCTAGCGGTGGATTCGAATAACTGCCGGCCACCGTTGAAGGTTATCAATAGTTATTGTACTGCGGAGATGAGCCCGAAGCGAAGACGTTACGCGTCCACGGCCGAGTCTGTTACGGATAGCAGAGAGACAATGGTTGAAAGGAG
This sequence comes from Sericinus montela, assembly GCA_029286605.1. Classification (NCBI taxonomy): domain Eukaryota; kingdom Metazoa; phylum Arthropoda; class Insecta; order Lepidoptera; family Papilionidae; genus Sericinus; species Sericinus montela. The sequence goes on from JAGSMR010000133.1 coordinate 82,733, forward strand.
AATTACGATAATGGTGAACGAGCTTTCGAATTGCGCGAGACCGACCTTTAAGTTTCTGGCAGTGTTGCCATTTGTATTATTATTTTTAACAAGGGATACAATAGTAAGCCTTTTTTAAATTCATATGTTGGTAATATCACTTGTATATGATGGGGTTTTTCAAAAATTTATGTACGATTTATATCGTTGGCTTGAGCATAAAGATGGCGACGGGTTGACAACCTGGTTCGTTGTCCCAAAAAATGTCTTCTGTGGAAGGAGTGTCGACAGGACTTAATTGTTTAGACCTCTGTCCTACCCCTGTATTGGGAGTGGCTTGAAGATATTTGTTTATATTATTCTATCTATTAATATCGAGGTCTATGTCTCGCAGGGGATTGTTTTAACAGGCCATTGTTTACGTATATTATGATCACAATTTGTGATAGACTTAGATTTTCTTTTATTAAACATCTCCTGTACTTTACATAACAATTTATAACTACTTAATGTCGATAACAAAATCACAGCACTGTGAAAAATATCGAAATTAAGTAGTCATGAATTCGCGGCAACATTCCTTAAGGTCGCTCGGAGCTCGCGCCCGGACTAAAATGGTAAAAATTAAAATGTACCCTTAATTTATTGTGATTTCGCTATGTATGGAGACTCGTTGTCATGTTATTGTAACTTGCGATTAAGTGAACACTATTTTGTAATATGTAAATGGTACATATTTGTATTATGAATAAAATATTCGATTATTTTCTATTTGATTTATTTATATTCTACATATTTCAGTTGTGATAGCAGAGTAGTTTATCTGAATTCAAATCGTACTCTCGTAGCAATGACTCTTTCCATACCTGTTTTTTTAATACTCACGCAATTTCCTATTCTGGGGTAAACAGAGGTCTAGATACTGGCACCCTTCGACCCTCTTTGTTTGAAGTTTATTTGGATAACATAATATGTGGTGACCCTACCGCCGTCGTAGTGAAAAACCAAGCGGCAAACTACTAAATATACTTACATACATATATATTTCCATAGATAGATACTGAGGATTTCTTGGCTTAGATGCATACATAGTGTCACCACCTGTCTCTTTTCAAATAATTTCTGGTGATTTTTTTGTGGTTTAAAGGGAAACTTATCTAATCTATGATTGGATTAGATAAAAGTTTTCAAAAAGTAGGAAACTGTGATTGGGCTATCCCGTATGAGGAATCTGTGCAGGTGTTGACGGTCCGTGGCGCTTTTGTGAAAGTGAATAAACACGTAATTAAATAACTGATAAAATCAGCTGTTTAAGAACTGGTTACATTGTGTACTTCGAATTGTTTACCAACACTTAATCTTAAAATAGTTTGTGATTGATTGTTAAATTGCGCCATCTAACGTTTAACTACTAAATCACATGGTTACATATTGTTTAAGTTAATTTCTTAAATAACGGGATGGCTAAGTCACTGCATGCGGTAGATTCTTGTCGGCAGCAGGTGGCGCTCCTTGTACCACGTGCCCGTTAATATTTCATAAGGGATACGTTGCGACTTCCGATATCGCAGCGACTCCTAAGGATTGGACTAGCCCCGATTGTAAAAAAAAACGTAAGGGCGATAACAGAAACACGCCAAATTTCTTCACGCCATTCCCAATGCAGGGGTAGACAGAGGTCTAGTCTAGACAATTAAGTCCCTTCGATCCACCTCCCACCGAAGACTGAAATCTGCAAAACATTTCAAGCTTCAAATGTACATTAAAAAGATACCTTTATGAGCATTAAAAAAAGAGAAGTGCAAAAACACGATACTACTATCTGAAATTACAAATCTTGACTGAGTTATTTTGTTCTTGCTTTACACTCACTGATTTAGCTCTCAGTAAAATATACACACTCATGTGTGTATATTTTACTGATAGCTAAATCATTAAAGCAATTTACCTTGTCATTAATAGATACTTTTTAAGCCTATTTAGAATTAATTTAAAGGGTGTTGGGTCATTTAGATTACTTGTTTTATGTTGATTTACTATATATTTATATTTTTTTTTGTATTTTTTGTCCCTTAGTTTTTATAGTAGTGATATATTTTATATTATATCTCACAACTTGCTACAGTTATCAACCAGTTGCAAATCTGTTCCGTGACATTACTATACGGTCTCAACGGAAGATCAGCGTTCGTTTTTTTTATTTAAAAAAAATCAGCTGAGTTGATTTTTTTCAATCAGTTGAAACCTATTTATGACGACAAATGTTTACTTATTTTGATGTTTTTTTCTTTACCTTTAATTTTTGTTGTTTACGTTATTATTTTTAATTCATATTTATTGTCATAAATAAATGTATTTCTTTCTTTCTAGAGTCGGGTCATTCGAGTAACAGCATACGTATTATCCTATATGCTTTTGACTGAAAAGTTTTTAAGCTCATATGGTTGGAGCAGGGTTGCCATCCTAACATACGATTTCGCAGTGTCGAAGGCTGAGCGATCTTTCCGTAGAGTACAAAACTATATCATATAGATATATGTGGTTCTGTATACGCGACGAATTTGGACACCGTACCAAAGAAATATTTTGTAATTAAATGAGAAATTATGTAAAAAATCAAATGACATGGGCGGGATTCAAACCCGTGCACTCCGATATACCATGGTGATGCTCTTACCTCCGAGTCACCGTACCCGAAAATTTTACTTTTTTTTTCTCTTACGCCTCTAAGGGAATTTCTCACTTAGGTTATTTCTTTTTTAATAAATAAATAAATGCTATGTATGTATATGTAGATAGGGACAACATCACATACATTGCTACGAGCCCAATGTAAGATGCTAAAGCACTTGAGGTATGGGAATCGGGCACAATGAAGGCACCACAAACACCGAGGCTTTTATTTAATAAAGGCTTTTAGCCTAGCATGGCTTAATAAGTTGATGAAAAATGATCAATGTATTTGTAACTCTTCATTACTTAACCTGTAAAAGTCCACTACAGGATTTGTCATCATCTTCACTCTGTGTATTTTATGACAAGACTTAAAAATTCCTTGAGGCAAATATACTAAACTGAGCGTAATCTAGATTGTGCTTTGTGTTATATATAGAAATAATAATAATAGTAATAAAAGATTTAAAAGTATGTTTATGAACCATGTACATATATTTACGTTTCCAATATTGGGGTAGTCAGAGGTCCATTTAAATCCTTTCGACGCATCTTACACCGAAGACAGTTTTTGGGGACAACATGACAGGTGGTGAGGCAGTGGTCGCCCTCATGTCAAGCCAACGATATAAGTCGTACATTAGTTTCGGAAAATCTAATTTTAATAGCCTACCTCGTGGGGATAGAACTAGGGTGTCTTAACTCGAATTCCGGTCATCCAACCACTCGAAAATTGACTAATAAAAATATGTAATACAAAATATAATACGAATGTTAATAAATATATAATACATTATTATACATATTAGGGGGTCATTGTAGAGGCGTGCTCGTCGAGACCCCTGCCAGCCCTTTTCAGGGCTGCAATTCTACACAGCTGCGCACCCATGCCAACGAGGGTTAGGGCGTCCCCCCAAGGCGACGCACACCAGTTCGTCCCCGTTGGTGTGGAATGCAGCGAGCAAAGCGGCGATGGGGACCGCCACCCGTCACGCACAGCCCGGCACGGCGGAAGGTGGAGGACGGAGTGCAGAGTTGGCACGTGGAATGTTAGAGGAGGCATGAGAGATAAGACGAATGAGTTGATTGAAATAATGAAAGAAAGAGAATTAGATGTCGTATGTTTGTCGGAGACCATGCGGAAGGGCAGCGGTACTGAAGAGCTCCCTGGCGGGGCGTTAGCTCTATGGTCCGGAGTCCCGGAGAGCGAGAGCGCCTGCCAGGGAGTGGGGGTGCTGCTGTCGTCACGGTTGGTCGATGTTATGACTGAATATAAGTAAGAAGTACTATACTTGGTTAGAGGAAACGAAAGAAATGTTGTATGTGGTGATTTGAATGGATGGGTTGGTACCGCTCGGCCAGGGTACAAGTCGGTGCTTGGAATGTTTGGCGATAAAAGGGTTAACGATGCTGGCAAGCTTATACTTGCTGTATGCAAGGAAAAGGGTGTTCTTGTGACAAACACTATGTTTAGTCACAAGAAAATCCATATGTATACTAGAACAAGAGAGAATGAGAGAAGTATGATCGATTTATTCCTGGTGGATGATCGACTGCGAAAAAAGGTAATGGATACGCGAGTGTTCCGAGGTGCTGACCTGGGAACGGATCACTATCTAGTGATTACTAGATTTAGGGGTCTGTTCGCGGGTTGGCGCCACCGGACGGCGATACCAGAACCACAGTCGGTCGGTAGCATCCGAAGCTGGAAGCTTCAGGAAGCGGACACTAGGGATAAATATCAAGCAAGGGTAGCCGAAAAGCTGGACATCATCGATGTCAGGAAAGAATGTGTGGAAGAAATATGGCAGAGCCTTAGAGATGGAATGGTTAGTGCAGCGGAAGACGTGTGTGGAACTGTGAAAAGAGGTAGTAGTAAAAAGGGTGATGCATGGTGGAATGACGAAGTGAAAGAAGCTGTAAATAAGAAGAAGAAAGTATGGTTAGACTACTTGGCCCCTAGTAATGATAAGGATATGAGAGAGAAGAGGAAAGAAAGATATAAGCTCCAGAAAGTTCACTCGAAAGCATTGATTGAGGAAGTGCGTGAAAGGAGCGTGAAAGTGTAGAATGGAAGCGGACGAAAGGTTGTCGCACAACTTCATGGAGAACTCCAAACTCTTCTGGAAAGAGGTTGGAAGGACCCGAAGTGGTGCAACAGCCTTAAGAATGAATAAAGTGCTTTCGGGAACCAATGACGTCCTCTCAGAAAAATCGGATGTCATGCAGCGATGGAGCGAATTTTATAGAGAGATGTATGCGTGTGATGATCTTAGTGAGGGATCCGGGGTGACGCCGTGACTGGTACGCCAGACTCGGACCTCGATGACACTGAGGTCATCAGTATGAAAGAGATTGAATGTGCGATTAGAAGTTTGAAATGTGGTAAGGCTGCGGGACTAGACAGAGTTACTGCTGAAATGGTCAAGTATGGAGGGCCACGCGTCTGGGACAGCTTTCATCTGCTGTGCAATTTGTGCTGGCGAACGGGGGCTGTTCCGGATGATTGGCGATCCGCGGTCATTGTGCCTTTATATAAAGGTAAAGGTTCACATTGTGACTGCGGGTGCTATCGGGCGATCAGCTTGACCAGTTTAGCAAGTAAAGTTTACTCGAAGGTTTTGACACGTAGTATGCAAGATAAATCGGAAAGATTGCTATGGGAGGCACAATGCGGATTTAGACCTGGAAGAGGATGCACGGATCAAATGTTTTCTCTCCGCATGATCACCGAGAAGCTTCTGGCTGCTAACCAGAAGATTTTCTGTGCTTTTGTGGATCTTGAGAAAGCATTTGATAAGGTTGTAAGGAAGAAAATGTGGGAACTGTTGCCGGGGTATGGTGTGGATGGTCGATTGCTAAGGGCTGTGCAGTCACTTTACTGTGACTGTAAAGCCTGTGTGCGGGTAGGGCATGACCTGTCACCCATGTTTAGCGTCCAAACGGGCGTAAAACAGGGTTGTATCATGTCTTCCTGGCTGTTCATACTGTATCTCGACAGCTGTTTACAGAAGCTGAAAGATAGCTGTTTGGGTGTGAAATTGGGTGACATAAAAGTAAATTGTCTGCTGTATGCTGATGATGCAGTGCTTATTGCACCATCAGAGGCAGAACTGCAGGCATTAGTCACGTGTATGAAAGAAGAATGTGAAATTAATGGTCTCCGTTTGAATGCTAATAAAACTAAGGTATTTGAAAGGGACGAAGAAAGAACGAAGTGCGAAATTTGGGTAAATCAGGAATGTCTAGAACAGGTGAATGAAATTGTATACTTGGGGAGTGCGTTTAGTCGGGATGGAAGATGTGATTTAGATGTGGACAGGCGTGTCGCTGCCGGGAACAAAGTCAATGGTGCCCTGACTGCGTTAATCAAAAGGCAAGGCGTTGTGAAAAGTGCACGCCTTGCAATACATAACGCAGTGTTGGTACCGACTTTGTTATATGGCAGCGAAACCTAGGTATGCCAGAAGAAGCATAAAAGCAGTTTGAATGCAGTGGAGATGCGATCTCTTCGTAAAATTGCGGCCTTACCATGGCCGACCGAAAGCGAAACGAAGAGATTCGCAATATGGCAGGTTTGAAAGATGACCTTGTCTCAAAAATGGATAAGGGCGTGCTTCGATGGTTTGGGCACGTTGAGCGAATGAGTGAAGACCGAATGGTGAAGAAAATATATAGCGCGAAAGTTAATATTAAAAGGTGTCGAGGTAGACCGAGACTAACTTTCGAAGACCATGTGAGCAAATTGCTCGAAGAGAGGAGGGTCAAGAGTACTCGGATACCTAGACGTGCATGTATGAAGAAGATGATGAATCTGAAAGAAGCGAAAGAAGTATGTAGGGATCGTGACACTTGGCGATCTGTTCTCTCTGGCTACCCCGTCAGGGATTGTGCGTGAAGATAAATAATAAAAAATAATAATAATTATTTTTTATCATATTTATTCATCCGTTTAATTGAAGAGAAAGTCGGAGGGAAAATGGAGGAGATGGTCTTTGGTCACCTCTTTTATTATCATCTAACCCATCGTCATCGGTCGAAAAGAAAGAGTACAAGATGTCTCTAGGTAGACATTCTGTATGTCTGTACTGACAGCCCTATCGAGATGTGTCTTTCACGATTGAACGAATCAAAAGACCCGGGTGGCACCGCGCGAACCATTGTTTCATTACCTCAACTAAGGTTCCTTCGTTCGTATAAGCCCATGGATACATTAGATCGATAAACGGGTCGTTCGAATCTGATAATTTTGTCAGTTAGTCAGTATTGATGTGGTCCTATTAAACTGATTGAATAGCACATGCCTACCGGTGTTTTGTTTTTCTACAGGCTGTTCATCAAAATACGGGGAATATATGGGGAATATCATAATATGGGGAAATACCTTTGGTATACCCGGCCTCGGACAAGGACGGGTGATATCAGCCTCGCACCGACTAAAACCCTCGGTGTTTCGCCTACGCCGCATATTTTGCTGGCCGACCCTATCTGAGCTGGCCGCCCAGGGCAGAACCGCCTCGGGAGAGAAAAAATTCTCTCCCACTTTCACTAGGCTAGACGCGTCTCCCTTCTTGGACTCCAAACCCACGTTGGTGATGTGAGTGACCATGTGAGTTGTTCTGGGTTCACTGTGGGTGTCTAAGCCACGGTTACTAAGCCCGCCACGTCCGCACCGCAATGTTGTCATCATAACGTCGTCCCGTACGAGAAAGTCTGCCACAATCACTAAAACCTTGGCAGTGATTCTAGAAAGGATAACCTAATATAGTTTGAAGAGAAGCTTGACAAGAAAGGTGAAATGTCTGCGAAGTAGATCAGTTTTACGTAAGTAAATAACAAAGAAAAATAGTGAGGAGCGAAAGTTGGTTTACGATTTCTGAGATAAGGTTCAAAACCGGTTACCGTTTCATCAAGAACGTCGGCTGATATTCGATCTGACCTAAACTTTTCATTCTCAGATTGATATTCAGTTTTAGATGTTTTTTCTTTCATTAAATAATGCTGAATTATTTACGAGACTATAGCTTTTATTCAAGTTTTATTTTAACTACACTATTACTCGACATACCATAAAAATCATTTTAAAGCTTGTCCATACTGGTCTTATTTAGATGTTTTTTCTTTCATTAAATAATGCTGAATTATTTACGAGACTACAGCTTTTATTCAAGTTTTATTTTAACTACACTATTACTCGACATACCATAAAAAGCATTTTAAAGCTTGTCCATACTGGTCTTTTTGTCATTTAATTAATAAGAAATTTAAATTCAACCTGCTTAACGCTACAGTTCGTATATAAAGTGATGCGTGTGGGATACGGTGGCTCGAACACAGAAGCGCCGCGGGTGAGAATTTTGTGAGATTTTATTTTTCCGCAAAGTCAATTAACTATCTTATAAAACACACGACAACCCGATGTTTTATCAAGCTTCATTTTACAAGTAATATTAGTATATTGGAATTTAAAGATATAAATATTTATATCCTATGAAGTACGAGTATTTTCGGAAATCAAGTAATTTATTTCGTTTCGTTGTCTCATCATTTTAGCATGTCAGAGCTGACAGCTGAACAAAGGTCTCCCTCAAAGATTGCCGCGATATAATCCGTCCATTAGTGGTAACTAGTAACCCCATACCTCCCTCTCTCAAGCAAAAATTGGAAGAGTAACGTAACGTCACGTAATATGGTTACCTACTAGAACATATTTGGATACCATGGTGGTTTGGAGGTTAAAGTATATACATTCATTTCAAAATTGTATGTCATATTCAACCTATTTGCATTTTTGTTTCAGCCCATTAATTAGTATTTTAATAAGATTTGAACGTACCCATTTCTTCGATTTTGGTGAACTTAAAATAAATTTACAACTATTTTGTATAATTTATACTTTGGGATTGTTGTCACTTGGTGAAATTGCATGGTTTTAAAATTAATTTTAATTGTTGCACAGTTGTAAACAATTAATTTTATTAATTCACTCTTTAATTAAACCGAACGGTTTCACCTTACGGCATCATCAGGGTATTGACACAAAGTTTATTATATTATATATTAGTTTTATGTTTACACTGCCTACAATTAAACTAAATGAGGAACAACGTTAAAATCAAAGGTGTTTTTATTTTAAATAAAATTTATTTTTGAACCTCGTTCTATCAGGGAAAAATTACTAATTCTTATATTCTAGTATAATAGTTACAGAAAGAGAAGCCTTGACAATATTACTGACTGCCGACAGATCAAGATAACCATCTCGAAAAAATATCACACTAAAATAAGCAAACCAGTGACGCCTTAGCAGCAGCGTAAGACAGCTGCGGCTAAGGTGATGTCTGGTACGATCGTGAATCTGTTATTCGAGCTTGGGGATTATGGCAAACTATCCCACGAGAGGCCTACCTTCAGCAGTGGACTATTACAGGCCGTTATGTACATATGCTATGTATGCATGTAATATTTATATGTTCACAAATGTTAACGTAAACAAATGCCAACCAAAAATTTTTCACTCTCGTTTATTCAGTCATTAAAAAACGGAATATAAAAAGTGATATGCTTAATTGTACCCCGAGAGACATACAGTCTCTTATTATTTTAATTCTAAGTTATTATTTTAATTCCAATATAGTGATATCAGTTGTAAACTGGAGCTTGTTACAATCATCTAGTTGTAATGTGTTTTACAATATGGAAAGAATAGTAAGGAGAGAGGAGAGAGAAGAAACTGCCCCCCCGAACGGGTTCCCGCCTTGTCGTGGCGGTGGGGCTTAGTAACCGTGGCTTGATCACCCACGGTGAACCAAAAGGAACCTACATGAACGGCCTAACTTATTGGGGTATGGCCGGCCCGAGGTGGCCGCTCCAAGTGGGCTTATGCAACCCACTTCGGATGCGTGTTGGTGGGCTGTTTGCGTCGTTGCCTCCGTACCGCTCTCCGTGCCCTTCACAGCCGAGGTGGAGTCGCGGTGGAAGAGGAGTCTTGGTATTGTGTTTCGCCTTGCTCCCTATCCACCGCGGCACTGGCGAGGGTCGCACCGCTGATGCAGCTGAGGTGGAGCCGCGGGGGGAGAGGAGTGTCGGTATTACGAGGCGCCGCTCTCCCTGCCCTTCGCGGCCGAAATGTGGTCTGCGGCGGTGCCAAAACCATATCCACCGCGGGGTGATGGGTGGGCTGGTGCTCAGACAAGCACTAGCCTTCCTGAGCCCCATGGCCTCCGGGTGGCGAACTCGAGGGGGTTCGTCATCCACGTGGGTTTGGAGGCCAAGGAGGTTCCGGCGCGCCTAGCCTAGTCGGAGTGGGAGAGATTTTTCTCTTCCGAGGAGGAGCTGCTCTGGGCCGCCAGCGCGAATGGGGTCGCGGTTGTGTAGCTGTAACTGAAAGGGATTTTGTAATTCAAATGGGTTGGACGAAGCGTAAAATTTGTCAAACGATATCGCTTTATTTTTTTTATGGTAAAGGGAGGCAAACGAGCATGTGGCTCTCGTGATGGTAAGTGGTTACCGCCGTCCATGAACACCCGCAATACCAGAGGCATAGCAGATGCGTTGCCGACCTTAGAGTGCCCCCCCCCCCCCCTAATTCTGTGGGCCCTGGCACTCACCAGACGAAACGCAGAAGTTTGTTAGACTTCTACTTCACGCCGGTATTCTGTGAGGTCGTGGTACTTCCCCGGTTGAGCCGGCCCATTCATGCAACAACAAAAGCTGATGCGTGGCTCTACCACTGTTTGCTTTAGCTAAATGTTAGGGTTGAGTGTGTCTCAGCATATAAACACAACTTTATTTGTATACTGTCGAAATTCAAAATCGCGAAAGATATCTGAAAAATGCTCTTATGGTTTAATTTCAGAGATCGAAAAATGAAAAAAAGATCGGAAATATTTGGAAAAGTTCTCTATGTAATATCACCTTGTCTCGTAAAGATGATGTGCGGTAATTGACGGTGGAACTACTACACATCTCATACCTTATACGCTGTTGTTCGTTTCTTTCGTTTAATTCAGATAATTATAATTAATAAAGAAATTTAAATAATCAACTGCCACTGGAAGGAAGTGAACCCGCGACCTCTGTCGTATAGTGGCAATACTCTCACCTTCGTAATTCCTGTAAGTACGCCTGTTAGGAGCGTTTGTGACATCTGCTAGAAATGATTGCAACTTTTTCTTTTATTTAATTTCTCATTAATTTAAGTACAAATTGTCCAGCATAACTTACATGCATTAAAAATTTTGTTCTTTGATAAACTTTATCCTGGGCATTCCGACATTTCTTCATACTTTTTGGAGGAGTTCAAATTCTTACGGCATACTCCATTTAAATACCCAAACATCTAATCACTGATGTATATAACACAAGGTTATTTAATATCCATTGGCACAAGTAAAATCAGTTGTGGATTGTGGTAACCAAATATAATTATAACATAGACAATGTGGTGCCTATACAAACGATAAAGGATAATCTATGCCTGTTCTGTATCTATGCACGGACATTGATTTAACTTTTTCGTCAGGCTCTTTCCATTTTTATTTTTCTTCCAGTATACAAATTCAAATAAAATATCAGTATGATAGTGAAAATATTTCCTCAATACACTAATCAAATAAATAACAGAGATTTTTGTTAACATAATAATATAGATGTTATATTGGCGACAAGGATGTGTTTGAATGTTTTTACACGAGAGTACGTCGAATAGCACCGTATGCATATTTTTGAAGACACATCCATGTCCTGCACATGTCCATATTTAACAGATACATCGATTTTTTATTCGGTCGAACCCATAAAGTAATCTAACCCGCAAAAACGTACTGCCTACTTTTTCCACTTATAACCAGGAAGCTATCATGATTATACTAATTTGCAAAATAAATACTGTAAATAATATCGTTAAAAATGAAGTTCATTTGCATATTTATAACATAAATAATATATTTTTCATAGTACCGTCAACTTAGACAATTTAATTTGGCATGTGAATAGTTTAAAATGAATATAATCGAAATATGAAATATGATTTAGGCAAAAAATATTGTCACAAAACATGTTTCCATTCGAAAACGATTGATTGCATTTGGATTATGTATTTCGGAGCTTGTCAACTGTCAAGTAATAAGTATATTTCTTAAATATTTGGAAAAACCTGCAAATTATTTTAATATTTATGTAGTAATCTCTAATTATGTCTGTATTTCAAATATAACGTTTACGTTCAGTGCGTTGTACGGCATGCCTTCAGCTGATCAAAGGTCTGTGGTCTGGTCCATCCTAACTGATTGGAAGCGACGCAGCAGACCTTAGCAGCTTTAAGATTATTTAAGATATCTCTCTCTCTCTCTCCGGACTCGAACTCTCAACCTTCAATATCAAAATTGTTCGTACGGTAGGTTTTTTAAAGGTAAAAAAAGTTTAAATATACATATAAGACGTTGTCATCCCCAGTCAATTTCGGTTTCACAGCCTTCCATCCCCTCTCATGGCCCAATCAGAGATGTCAATTAAACCAATTTTCAAAATTTTTCGGATCGAATTCCTTATTACCACCGTACCGACCGACTTAGGAATCGTCCTAAGTCCCGCCCGTGTCCTAGTCCTAGAGGTGCGAGTTAGCTATAGCTTTATTAGACGCCATTCAAAATTGTTTTATTTTTAACACTGTAGTTGGCAAAAATTATTTTACTTTGCATATTTTCATTTTCATGTTGACAAAACGGGACGTAAGTCAATTACGTCCCAGCTTAAAAATACGATCAAAATTTAGATTCACCTAGAGATACATCCATAGCTCAAAGACCACACAATTTTGATTTAAAAAAGTTGTCGAGTCTAAAGTTTTGGATGGTGATTTAAAAACGCATCGCGTTCTTTATTTTCAGATGATATCCTGGCGCCTCACAATGCGGTCACCCTTGAAAGCTCACATCAGAAGAATCCTAAGGCAAATTACTCTTTGCTTCTATCGCCGCCTCCTGATCCTTCTTATCAGCCATTACAAGTTTCAGAAAAAGATACTTTAGAGGCAATTTTGTCATTCTCAAACGGCTCTGCCGGTGGCATTGACAGAATTACGCGTCAACATCCGATTCAAATAAAAGATCTTGTAAGCGCGTCCGCCGGTGCGCAGGTAAATCCTAATTTTGTAAAAATCATATAGGTAGCAAGGTTAATTGCCTTTAAAAAAGAAAACGATATCCGCCCTATAGCTGTTGGTTCCACTTTTAGACGTTTAACTTCTAAATATTTTTTTTTTACTTTTTTTATTTATTTATTTGTATCAGGGGAGTATACAGGTTGACACAATAACATTATATAAGATCTCATCACATTAACCATTTCTGGCGTACAAATTTTATTATTAAATATTGTTATATATTCCAAAATTAAATTGTTATTGGATTCAGGCAAGCAATAAAAAAAGTCAAACTATTAAAATAAACATTGTACAATAATCACATATAGAGATTTTTGTTATATTCTGAATTTAGATTGAATTAATCCATTGTACAAATTTAAAGAAGACTTTTAGTAATTTTAGTATTCAGTAATTATCAAATAGTAGTCTAAAATTCTTCTATTGAGTAAAACATCTTATCAATTAACCATCTTTTTTTTATTTTTAAATATTTTCTTATTATGCGACTTAATTTCATTAGGCAATGCATTATATATCTTTATGCACACTGGATAGCAATTGTTGAGAAACAATTTTGTTTTGGGTATTTTGTTAAGAATCAGTTTATCTATTTTTATGTTATTTTTAACATCTATAAAGTTAGAAAATTATGAGGATTGTATCTTACAAATTTGGCTACTTCAAAAATATATACATAGGGAAGTGTCATGACTTTAAGTTTTTTAAAATGAGGTTTACATGATTTATAAAATGGTATATTGCACATTGCACGAACACAACCTCCGATCTAAAGTCAAAATTTCAACCTACTCAGTTAGGCTTTGGTAGCAGAGGAGGTTCTGAGGCCACTGTACATTCATTGCATACTATTTTAACAAATTATCGAACAGATGTTCTCTAGAAAGTTGACCCTAGGAATGCCTTTAACTCCCTCGGCAGAGCAATCCTGCTGAAGGATGTGGCGAAATATACCCCGGAAATTGACCATTACGTTTGGCAATGTTACAGTCAAAACACTAATTTATTATACAAAAATCATTTAATTGACTCAGCCGTCGCAATTCAGCTGCAGCAGCATGGTTACGTCTCTGTTCCGGCGCGGATATTTCACTGAAACGTAACTCACAAAAACGGTGGGATATCCCGTTGTTTCAGAATATGCAGAAATGCTTACTGAACAATTTTCACTGTGACAGAGACCGCGCTTTCTAGGTGTTTCGACAAAGGGATCCAGTTACTGGCTACATGCTTTACCATAAAGTACCCTTGATACATTACTGGATAGCAAAAGCTTACGAATAGCTGTAAGAATACGATTGGGAGCATCGATTTGTCAACCACATCGATGTTCTTGTGGCGGCGACGTCGACGAGTGGTCCTCCACGGGCTATCATGTCAAAAAAGTGCCGGCAGACTGTCCCTTCACGGCTCCTTGAATGATCTATAAATATTCCCTCGGTTTTAGAGCCTTGTGGAATATTTAGGGAGGATGGTAAGAGACCCGACGGCTTGACTTTAGTCTGTTGGGAGAGAGGCAAGCTCTTGTGTGGGACGCTACTTGCGCCCGATACATTAGCAGTCTCTCACATCAATGCCGGGGCGGCATCAGAGGCAGGTGAATCGGGTAAATGGCGTTAATATGAGTCTTTGAAAAGAGACTATATATTGGCTCCATTTGCCGTAGAGGCGATCGGTCCGTGGGTTCCCCGCGCGATGCAGTTTCTAAAGGAATTGTATCCACGACTGGTCGTTGCTGCTGGTGACAAGAGGGCTGGTTCTTTTTTTGCTCAACGGTTAAGTCAAGCCATTCAACATGGAAATGCAGCCAGCGTTTTTGGTGCCATGCCACGAGGAGTAGGACTTTACGATTATAATAAATAAAAAAAATATCTTCACGCAATTCCCAATACAGGGGTAGACACAGGTCTAGTCTAGACATTTAAGTCCCTTCGACCCACCTTCCACCGTCTTTATGTCTAAGCCAACGATATAATTTGTACATAGGTTTTTAGAAAAACCCATTGGTACGACCACTTGAGGATCGAACTCGGGTCTCTAGACTCGAAATTCCGACCACCCAACCACTCGGCTATCGTGACTTACGATTATAATAGTTTTTAGTTAATAAGTATTGTAAATATTAACATAATTTTTTTTGTGTAAATATTGTTCAACAAATGTTCATATTTCACGCAGTTTCCCAAACTGGGGTTTTTCGCGTATCGGTACCATAGGTTATCATTGACAACACATGCACTGGTACTTTGGACTTAAGACTCAGAGGTATACTCGACGAGAACATATAACGTAGTTTCCCGAATGCTGATATGATATGATATGACATTGGGGGAATATTTGGGAGGAAATAAGTAATAGCCAATGGAATTGAAGGGAATAAATCGATGATGGTAAAAAATTATTAGAAATTTGATTTTTAAAAATACGTTCCCTATAGCTCGAAGGTGTAGTGGGACATTGGTGTAAGAATAAGCCGTCGACTCCTGTGAGTACCCTAAACCTCCTGTGAGTGCTCTAAACGCCATGATAATTTGGAGTCCTTAAAACAATCGAATATATATATATATATATATATATATATATATATATATATATATATATATATATATATATATATATATATATATATATATATATATATATATATATATATATATATATATATATATATATATGTATGTATATATATATATATATATATATATATATATATATATATATATATATATATATATATATATATATATATATATATATATATATATATATATATCGAGGTTCGAGGTGTAGATGTCTGCTGTAGATGCGGGAGGCCTTGTTATGGCGTGTGACCGGCACTAGCCGAATTGTAAAAATAAATAAATAAATAAATATCTTCACGCAATTCCCAATACAGGGGTAGACAGAGGTCAAGTCTAGACAATTAAGTCCCTTTGACCCACCTTCCACCGAAGATATTTTCGGGACGAGACAGGTGGTGAGCCTGTCGCCGTCTTTATGTCCAAGCCAACGATGAAATTTGTACATAGGTTTTAGAAAAACCCATTGGTACGACCACTTGAGGATCGAACTCGGGTCTCTCGACTCAAAATCCCGACCACCCAACAACTCGGCTATCGTGCCTTCTCTTCGCCGAATTGTGTGTGATAAATATGTGAATGCAACTTGCTAGTGGGTGAAACAAACTCGATCGAAATGCATTATACCCAACGTCAGTTACACTGATCCTATCTGATGGCCAAATAAATACATACCTTCCTGATGGCAAATTACAATTATAACAACTATGGCTAGATATGCCTTTCAAGATTCATCTTTCAGATCAAGATTGGTAGAGCATATGCGTTTACCTCATGCGGATGGTAGCTGGAGGGAGGAGACGATCAAGGCTGCAGTCGAAAGCCGCTCAACGTATATAATATATATATATATATATATATATATATATATATATATATATATATATATATATATATATATATATATATATATATATATATATATATGTGTGTGTGTGTGTGTGTGTGTGTGTGTATTCATATATATACATATATTTGATTCATTGATATATATATATATATTGAATTGTTTTAAGGACTCTAAATTATCATGGCGTTTAGACCACTCACAGGAGGTTTAGTGTACTCTCAGGAGTTGACGGCTTATTCTTACACCAATGTCCCACTACACCTTCGAGATATAGGGAACGTATATTTAAAAATGCCTATATATATATATATATATATATATATATATATATATATATATATATATATATATATATATATATATATATATATATATATATATATATATATATATATATATATATATATATATATATATATATATATATATATATATATATATATATATATATATATATATATATATATATATATATATATATATATATATATACATATATATATATATATATATATATATATATATATATATATATATATATATATATATATATATATATATATATATATATATATATATATATATATATATATATATATATATATATATATATATATATATATATATATATATATAGGAACGTATATTTAAAAATGCCCACTCAAATTGATTGCGCACATTAAACATGCGCACATTTTTCATCTAATGCGCACAGTTTTAAGGACTATATTTAAAAATGCCCTCTCAAATTGATAGAGCCTCACCTTCGAGCTATAGGGAACGTATTTTTAAAAATCAAATTTCTAATAATTTTTTACCATCATCGATTTATTCCCTTCTATTCCATTGGCTATTACTTATTTCCTCCCAAATATTCCCCCAATGTCATATCATATCATATCAGCATTCGGGAAACTACGTTATATGTTCTCGTCGAGTAAACCTCTGAGTCTTAAGTCCAAAGTACCAGTGCATGTGTTGTCAATGATAACCTATGGTACCGAAACGCGAAAAACCCCAGTTTGGGAAACTGCGTGAAATATGAACATTTGTTGAACAATATTTACACAAAAAAAATGATGTTAATATTTACAATACTTATTAACTAAAAACTATTATAATCGTAAGTCACGATAGCCGAGTGGTTGGGTGGTCGGAATTTCCAGTCAAGAGACCCGAGTTCGATCCTCAAGTGGTCGTACCAATGGGTTTTTCTAAAAACCTATGTACAAATTATATCGTTGGCTTAGACATAAAGACGGTGGAAGGTGGGTCGAAGGGACTTAAATGTCTAGACTACACCTCTGTCTACCAATGTATTGGGAATTGCGTGAAGATATTTAATTTTTTTATTTTTATTATTTTTATCTACTGCTTGAAAGACAATAGATAAAGGATGTACTCTAACAAACTAAGGCTACGTGTTACGTGTGTTACTCAATTTTAGTGCAATCCAAGTTAAACGAAGCGCGAGGCAAAGTAAAAGCTTTGCTCTATGTGCCTTTGCTCCCATGCACTTCTAGTACACACATGTTCATTTGTACACACGTATTGATCTAGCTGCACTATATTTAATGTAGTGATTGATCACTCTATTGGGTGAGCTCTAAATAGGCTTTGTTTACAAATTCAGATGCTAAATGTTTATAAATTTTTATTTTCACGATATTTTTATTTTATTATAATCGTAAAGTCCTACTCCTCGTGGCATGGCACCAAAAACGCTGGCTGCATTTCCATGTTGAATGGCTTGACTTAACCGTTGAGCAAAAAAAGAACCAGCCCTCTTGTCACCAGCAGCAACGACCAGTCGTGGATACAATCCTTTAGAAACTGCATCGCGCGGGGAACCCACGGACCGATCGCCTCTACGGCAAATGGAGCCAATTATAGTCTCTTTTCAAAGACTCATATTAACGCCATTTACCCGATTCACCTGCCTCTGATGCCGCCCCGGCATTGATGTGAGAGACTGCTAATGTATCGGGCGCAAGTAGCGTCCCACACAAGAGCTTGCCTCTCTCCCAACAGACTAAAGTCAAGCCGTCGGGTCTCTTACCATCCTCCCTAAATATTCCACAAGGCTCTAAAACCGAGGGAATATTTATAGATCATTCAAGGAGCCGTGAAGGGACAGTCTGCCGGCACTTTTTTGACATGATAGCCCGTGGGTGACCACTCGTCGACGTCGCCGCCACAAGAACATCGATGTGGTTGACAAACATATGTATATATGTATATATATTAGTTAGTTAAAAAATATTAACGTTTATGATAATTTTCCATATGTTGTAAACATACACAAATGTTTTCCGCGGATAAGTAATTCCGGTATTTATATTATTACCAATGAATTGAGATAACTACAGCACCAAGTATCTCGTTTAATCCAAAACACCACTCATCACATTGTATTGACAACAACATTCAACATGACATTATTCTTTTTTTCATGCAATGCAAATGTTGCCAGCACAGCGAAACTAAAAACGATAAAAATAACACTAACATTACCAAATATAACCAAATGAAATAACGATCTTCCCACATGTATATGCATACATAGTGTAACAACCAATTAGTATTTATAAATAAAATAAAATATTGAAAAAATTATAAGACCCTTAACAGAGATTCAATACAAATATAGCATTTTAAACAAAGTTGATTGGGATCACATCGGTGTGGTATGAGGGTAGACTGTCTATGTGATAGTCGTCTTGATGCTTACGGCTATAAAATCAGCGCACAGTGTGGTTCTATCTTACGGAGGTTCGAGGTGTAGATGTCTGCTGTAGATGCGGGGAGGCCTTGTTATGGCGTGTGACCGGCAATAGCCGAATTGTGTGTGTTAAATATGTGAATGCAACTTGCTAGTGTGTGAAACAAACTCGATCGAAATGCATTATACCCAACGTCAGTTACACTGATCCTATCTGATGGCCAATTAAATACATACCTTCCTGATGGCAAATTATAATTATAACAACTATGATTAGATCTACCTTTCAAGATTCATCTTTCAGATCAAGATTGGT
This sequence comes from Sericinus montela, assembly GCA_029286605.1. Lineage (NCBI taxonomy): Eukaryota > Metazoa > Arthropoda > Insecta > Lepidoptera > Papilionidae > Sericinus > Sericinus montela. The sequence goes on from JAGSMR010000133.1 coordinate 102,017, forward strand.
AGAGCATATGCGTTTACCTCATGCGGATGGTAGCTGGAGGGAGGAGACAATCAAGGCTGCGGTCGAAAGCCGCTCAACGTGGAAACCATACCATTGGGGTGAGCAGTAGACTCATAACGCGCTCGGCGGCAAATTTGTCGTTCTGACCATGTGATTAGTGGTGTTGTTGTGGCGACATCTATGTCTCCACACTAGAAGCTCGCTAGTGGCGGATTCAGGAAACACATCGACGTCCTACATCGCGCTATCGAAGTTCGCACGATTACATGCATATATATGATTACCGATAGCGCACACTTGTGGAGGAGACGTCCTCCCCAGGTCATGATCACCCGACCTGGCCGGTAGCTACCCTTTTCCTGCAGCACATCATTCGCTACACTGGTGACCCTAACGTGATCTCACCGCCAACCGACGGTGACCACTGAAGAACAACACTCTCAACCGGAATTCCTACAATGTCGAAATTGTTCACGGTAGGCTTTTTGAAGGTAAAAGAGGTTTAAATATACATATTAGACGTTGTCATCCACAGTCAATTTCGGTTTCACAGCCTCCCGTCACCTCTCATGGCACAATCAGAGATATTAATCAAACCAATTTTCAAAATTTTTCGGATCAAATTCATTATTACCACCGTAATGTACCAATACTTAGGAGGATTCCTAGAGGTGCGAGGATGCAGCTAGCTAAAGCTTTATCAAATACCATTCAAAATTGTTTTACTTTTAACACTGTAACTAGTTGGCAAAAATTATTTTACTTTGCATATTTTCATTTTCATTTTGACAAAACGGGACGTAAGTCAATTACGTCCCAGCTTAAAAACAATTCTTTTCAAAATTTTGATTCACCGATTGATACATCCATAGCTCCAAGACCACACAATTTTGATTTAAAGAATGTTGTCGAGTCTAAAGTTATGGATGGTGATTTAAAAAACGCATCGCGTATTTTATTTTCAGACGATATCCTGGCGCCTTACAATGCGGACACCCTTGAAAGCTTACATTAGAAGCATCCTAAGGCCAATTCCTCCTTGCTCCTACCGTCGCCTCCTGATCCTTCTTATCAGCAATTACAAGTTTCAGAAAAAGATACTTTAGAGGCAATTATGTCTTTCTTAAATGGCTCTGCCGGCGGCATTGACGGAATTACGCCTCAACATCTGAAAGATCTTGTAAGCGCGTCCGCCGGTGACGCTGGCCGAATTGTTTTGGGCGACATAACAAAATTAAGTGATTTTATGCTTTCTGGTAATGTAAATCCCAATTTTGTTAAAATCATATATGGAGCAAGGTTATGTGGCTTTAAAAAAAAGATAATGGTATCCGCCCTATAGCTGTTGGTTCCACTTTTAGACGTTTAACTTCTAAATTAGCATGTAGGCACATATCCTCCGATCTAAAGTCAAAATTTCAGCCTTTTCAGTTAGGCTTCGTTAGCAGAGGAGGTTGTGAGGCAGCTGTACATTCAGTGCGTACTTTTTTAACGAATTGTCAAACAGATGTTCTCTTGAAAGTTGACCTTAGGAATGCCTTTAACTCCCTCGACAGATCAACCCTGCTGAAGGAGGTTGCGAAACATACCCCGGAAATTTACCATTACGTTTGGCAATGTTACAGTCAAAACTCTAATTTATTTTACGAAAATAATTAATTGACTCGGCCGTCGGAGTTCAGCAGGGTGATCCACTGGGCCCAGCATTGTCTAGTTTGGGAATTCAACCGATTATTTCAAAGTTGAAATCCAAACTCAATGTTTGGTACCTAGGTGACGGAACCCTAGGAGGAAAGCCAGATGACGTGCAAAATGACTTTCAAAAAATTATTCAAAATTTTAAAAACATTGGCCTTGAATTAAATAATACTAAATGTGAACTTTTCATTCCTGACCGTTTGTCTTCCAATAGACACAGTTTGTTTCAAAATTTTAACAATATATCTCCTGGCATTAAAGTAACTGCGGCGGATTCTCTTTACCTCCTTGGAGCGCCGTTATTTATAGAGAGTATGAAACCTCTTTTGAAAGTAAAATTTGATAAATTTTTAGAACATGTTAATAAACTGTATATTCTAAATTCTCATATAGCGCTTACTATTTTAAAATATTGCGTTCTTGTTCCTAAATTCACTTATTTACTCCGCTCGAGTCCAGCATGGAAATGTACTGATTTTTTAAAACAAATTGACCTTAGTCTCAAAATAGCTTTGGAAAAAATTCTAAATTTATCTTTAGTCTCATCTAGCTGGACTCAAGCTACTTTACCTGTTAGATTTGGAGGTATCGGTATAAGAGAGGTTTCAAATATTGCGCTGCCGGCTTTCCTTGCCTCCGTACACAGTGTTCATGATTTGTCACGTAAAATTCTTAAGAATGATTTGGACTTGACCTTTGCTAACGAGGCAAGAGAAGCATGGTTACGTCTCTGTCCCGGCGAGGATATTCCACTGGAACCTAACTCACAAAAACGGTGGGATATCCCGTTGGTTCAGAATGTGAAGAAATGCTTACTTAACAATTTTCACTGTGACAGAGACCGCGCCCGCTTTCTAGGTGTTTCGACAAAGGAATCCAGTTACTGGCTACATGATTTACCATCAAGTAACCTTGGTACATTACTAGATAACGAAAGTTTACGTATAGCTGTAGGAATACGATTGGGAGCATCGATTTGTCAACCACATCGATGTCCTTGTGGCAGCGACGTCGACGAGTTAGGCCTCCAAGGACTTTCATGCCAAAAATGTGCCGGCAGACTATCTTGTCACGGTTCCTTGAATGAGGTCATCCGAAGGGCTCTTGTTTCCATAAATATTCCATCGGTTTTAGAGCCTTGTGGAATATTTAGGGAGGATGGTAAGAGACCCAATGGCTTGACTTTAGTCCCTTGGAAGAGAGGCAAAGCTCTTGTGTGGGACGCAACTTGCGTCGATACATTAGCGGCCTCTCATATCAAGGGTACTTCGGTAAGGGCCGGGGCGGCATCAGAGGCAGCTGAATCGGGTAAATGGCGTAAATATGAGTCTTTGAAAGCAGACTATATATTTGTTCCATTTGCCGTAGAGACAATCGGTCCGTGGGGTCCCCGCGCGATGCAGTTTCTAAAGAAATTGTATCCGCGAGTTATCGTTGCCGCTGGTGACAAGAGGGTTGGTTCTTTTCTCGTTCAACGGTTAAGTCTAGTCATTCAACGTGGAAATGCAGCCAGCGTTCTTGGTACCATGCTACGAGGAGTAGGGCTCTACGATTATAATAGTTTTTAGTTAATAAGTATTGTAAATATTAACATAATTTTTTCTGTAAATAAATATTTATGAATAAAAAAAATTAAGATCCCGTCACATATAAATAAAACGTTCGTAATCACTTTATGGATTTATTTATTATGGACACACAATTATTTACAAATATTATTACTGATATTTAATACAAATTACGTTCGGCAAGAAATCTACGTAGTCAGTAACTAGCAGCGAGCGACACAGGTTTAACGTAGGGAAGTTGACGCGTTACTTTAGATAGTTATAACTTTTTTCTCTTTAATTTAACCACATAAAAATCCTCCTAAGTATTGGCACATTACGGTGGTAATAAGGAATTCGATCCGAAAAATTTTGAAAATTGGTTTAATTGACATCTCTGATTGGGTGTCTCGCAGTGACCGCTTTGCACAAAGTATGAGCCGTTGGTCGTATTCCGGACACTTAAAAAGCTTGGTATCAGCCATATGAAGAACATAAAAAATCGGGGTAGCCGAGTGCTGTTAGTATTACAAAGGCTGTTAATGCTGTTATAGCCACAATTTAACGGAACCCCATTAGAAAGCTAAAAATCTTCGAAGATTCCCGCTAGGACTCTGTCGCGTATTATAAAACAAGACCGGAATTGGAGCTTATCGTCGATATACAGGACATGTCCTAACACAATATTTACAATTAAAGAGAGTGAATCGATCAAAACACCTTCTGTCACGATACGCAAGCAAGGCACAGAAATATGCTCTTTACCGATAAAAAAAATTCACGATTAAAGAACACTACAATAAGTAAAATGATTAAGTGTACGCTCACAGTTCTAAAGAAGCTGCTTAAGTGGTCCGAAAGGTACAACGTGGTCATGAATCTTCGTCAGTGATGGTTTGAAGGGGCGTGCGTGGTAGTACAAAACTATATTTTTGATGGAGTCTTGGATCATGTTGTGAAACCGGTAAGCAATACTTTTTTTAAAAAATAAACCATGGAATTTTCAACAGGGCTCAGCACCTAATCACAAGGTACGAGCTACCCAAGCCTGGCTTGAAACCAACGTTCCGGACTTTAAAAGAGCTGAAGGCTGGTCTTAATATAGCCAGACCTCAAACCCCAAAGACTTCAAATTATGGTCTGTTTTAGAGGACATGGACCGCTCTAAACGACACGGTGACATTGAATCTCTTAAAAAACCTTTAGAGCACGCAATCGTGAATGTAGTGTCAGTGGAAATAGCGCGTAAATCCATAGATTAATGACCGCAGATTAAAGGTCTGTATAAAAGCCAGAGGTGGCAATTTCGAATAGAATATATATATATTTTTATTTTTTGCTAAGAAGTATGTAGATATATATTTTAATATGCATTTTCATTTGTAACAAAACTTATGGCCGGTCTATATACGTATAGACCAGCCCCCACAAGCATAACGCCAGTCGCAGTCATCACCCACCTCGAACATCGTACTCGTATATACAATCACAGTGGAAAATGTATTTCGCCTTGGCAACAACATACACAATGTATGCTCAGATGCCTAAGTAGCTAAACTAAACTAAGTAAACTAAACTAAGTAGCTAAAGCAGATGTGTTATGAAATCAGAAACAACGAAGGTACCATGGACACGAATATAGTGATTTTCTACATTGACCCATCCTGTTTCCTGTGGATATTTGTGCGTTGGGCATTATAGTGGCAGTTGACAAAGAGACTGAGCACATGAGTGTAACAAAGTGTATGTGTAAAAACATTTTGATATATACAAAATAATATTATAACTATGTGATTATTTTTACCGCGCCATGCGCAAGGAGGTACCACCCATTTTTATCATTTTCCATGGCGGAATAACCATTTAGAAAAAAAACCAGATCAAAATTTAGAGGACTGATGACGTCCAGTAGCGTCAAAGGTGCACGGTGTCTGGTACTTCTAGCGCTAATTGGATTGCCCTTACGGGGGAACTATGATATGACTTATGCCCTGCAGTGAACTTATACTGGCCGTCATATTTGTATTTGACCTATTTTAAAATTTTTCGCTCTTGTCGCAGGCAGTTCGTATAAGTTCGCGCTAGTTTTAATATCGAGAATACAAACTAGACGAGTCCCAAAAACTTGACATTGACAAAGCAAAGGACCGTTGGATGATGGTAGCTATTATATTTTTTTAATATCTTGGAGTTTTAAAACAGGAAATATGCTCCTATTGTTACGGTTTGAAGGTTATTTTGTCAAATGCTTAATTAAATCAACAACATGTTGCATTGACCATCTTTTTTGACCTATTTGTTTAACACGAAGTCAATATGTATATTTGTATGTATGGCTTGGCATAACCGTGTAGGAGATCTACATTACGCGTGCATATATATCTCACCGCCTGTTAAGTTTAAAAGACGAATACTGTTACATGTACCCGAGGAAGCGGTGGCCAACCGGCCGCTGCGCGGGGGCAACGCCCACTTGTTCAACCGTCAGTCGCATCTCGCTTCCGACGCTAACCGCACGCCGCTTTTATAACGCTCAGGGTTAACTGTTAACGTATCTTCCGATTTAAATTCGTGTTCGTATTTATTATAGTGTAAGACTTTTCTATCCCTATTTCTCGTTTGTACTGTTGCTCATGTAACTTTCTCCTTCTTATTGTGTGTCGTGGGACTTTCTGTGAATATATATATTTTAGTGTAAAAGCCAGACTTTCCTTCTTGCCTACTCTGCTTTGCTTGATTTTTCGCCTACTACCACACCACACGCCCCTACATTGGTGACCCCGACGTGATCTCACCAACAACCGACGGTGACCACAGAAGAACAACGCAGCGAGATTCTCGAACAACAACAACGACGTCACCTACGCAGTCACAGCACCGGACTACTGACTGAGGATGATGAGGAGTGATCATACATCTCGACTCACCGTAGATCTGGTCACAGCCTCTCACCGCAACGCCAAACTGCTCAACGTCAAACTCTTCGCACTCCCGACCTCCAGTCTCAGCGGGGGAGTGATGTGGCGACATCTATGTCTCCACATAAGAAGCTCGCTAGTGGCGGATTCAGGAAACACATCGACGTCCTACATCGCGCTATCGAAGTTCGCACGATTACATGCATATATACGATTACCGATAGCGCACACTAGTGGAGGAGACGTCCTCCCCAGGTCAATGTAGGGGGGTGTGGTGTGATATTAGGCGAATATATATATATATTTTAGTGTAAAAGCTAGACTTTCCATCTTGTCTACTCTGCTTTGCTTGCTTTTTCGCCTAATATCACACCACACCCCCCTACATTGGTGACCCCGTGGAACACGATGAGTAAAGAGGACAAAAACTTGGAAGATGCGAGAACGTTTGGAGGTGACCCCGTCGAGCGGCCATCTTGTTTTACTGACACGTCGCAAAATATTTCGACGCAAGAAATTTTTAAAGTTGGTGTTCGAGTACCACCGTTTTGGCCTGAGGAACCCGAGATCTGGTTCGCTCAAGTAGAAGGACAGTTTGCCATATCCGGCATTACTAGTGACGCCACTAAATTTCACTACGTCATCGGTCAGCTGGATAATCAGTACTCAGTGGAGGTTAAAGACCTTATTGTCAACCCACCAGCGTCAAATAAATATGAGAAGCTCAAAAAAAAGGCTTACTCAATTGTTGATGCATGAGGAAATGGGTGATCGAAAACCATCCCAATTCCTTCGTCACCTTAAAGGTCTTGCTGGTGTACAAGTTTCGGAAGACTTCATGAAGACTATTTGGATCAGCCGGCTTCCGACTAGCATACAAACATTCTTGGCAGGCCAACCATATTCTGCAATAGAAAACCTAGCGGATATAGCGGATAGAATACACGACCTAGTACCACCATCACCCCAGGTAGGATCGTCTAGCCAATGCCATACTGCTCCCAGCTACAGCGATCTGGCTAAAGAAGTTGCCACACTCAGGAAGCAGGTCCAGACCCTGACAATGCATAGAAACAGCAGATCACGCTCAAGAACAGTTCGAAAGCACCGCTCTTTATCACGATCGCTGTCAAGCTACAGAAAGTACCCCTTGTGCTGGTACCATTCAAAGTTTGGTGATAAAGCAGATAAATGCGTTCGGCCTTGCGACTACAAATCGGAAAACTCAAAGGGCAATCGGTAATGTCGACCGACGATTGCCCCTCTTCTACTGGTCGCCTGTTCGTCACCGATCGTGCATCGAAGACTCAGTTTCTGGTCGATACCGGAAGCGACCTCTGCGTCTTCCCGCGGTCGCTGCTGCGAGAACGTCGTGCCCGGACAACTTACCAGCTAAGTGCTGGTTATGGTTCTTGTATAAACACTTATGGTTATGTGCATCTAAATTTAGATTTTGGTTTACGTCGAACATTTCCTTGGCGTTTTGTTGTCGCCGACGTAACTAAACCAATTATAGGTGTAGATTTTTACATTATTATAATATTGTCGTAGACTGCCGAAATAAGCGCATTACCGATAATACTACATTTGTAACAGCCACTGCTTCACGAGTAACATGTAACAATAAAATTTCTTCCGTGAAAGATTTATCAGGGGAAACAAAGTATCATAGCATACTTTAAGAATTCCCCGAGATTACTCGACCAGCAGGTACGCACCGCACTACACCACACAACACTGTACACCATATTCGCACGACACCAGGTCCACCGGTACCTTATTCACCTCGACGGCTCGCTCCCGATAAACTTAAAATAGCTCAAGTTAGATGGGCCTACCTCGGGGTCGAGTTACGTCGCTTCCGCCATTAGTTACCTAAATAAATGAAGGAAATAAGAAGGAAATATTTGTATGGATAAAATTATGGTACTTGGAACATTTTAACGTGAGCCTTTGTATCGAAGTAAGCGATGCAACAAAAAACGGTACAGAAGTTTCAAAAAACTGTTTAGTAAAAGCCCTCTTAGAATCGAAATAGAGTTTTCAGGTACGAATTCAGAACATCCGAATACAAGGTGTTGTAACTTTTTTGAACAATATTTTTCTTAAACTTAATTAGATTTTTAAACACCCTGCCTTAAGCAGTAAGCACATCTTTTAATTGTGAAATTCAAATTAGATTCTGTAATGAAGTACCTACATTATTTTATTCTGCTTTGACTTTTTCAACTGTTGTTGTTCTACGCTATGTTGGCTAAATAAATATTTTATTGTAATTTTAACCATTGGTCAACACTATGCAACAGATACGGTGTCTCATTATTTAGTTTTCTTTTTAATTTTTAAAAGGAAATTAATGCAAAAAGTAATGCTGATACACTTATATATTCCTATTAACTTCTTTTTCTAATTTGCGGCAATAGTCAAATGGCGGCTCGTTATTGTGACGTAACGTTTCGTAGTCCGCTCGGTAAACATTTTGGCTATTGCTCTATTATATCACATAACAATTAAGATTTTAGAACACTTAGTATGATGAATATTTCATGTTGAATCATTTATTATTAAAGCATATTTATTTTTAAGCACATAAGTTATGCTTAACTTTTTGTTATTAAATTAACGACAAATTTAAAAATCAACTGACACGGACGACAAAAGTTACGATAGCCGAGTGGTTGGGTGGTCGGAATTTCGAGTCGAGAGACCCGAGTTCGATCCCCAGGTGGCGGGCTCGTACCAATGGGTTTTTCAAAAACTTATGTACTAATTACATCGTTGGCTTGGACATAAAGGCGGCGACGAGCTCACCACCTGTCACGTTGTCCCGAAAATATCTTCGGTGGAAGGTGGGTCGAAGGGACTTATTTGTCTAGACTAGACCTCTGTCTACCCCTGTATTGGGAATTGCGTGAAGATATTTATATTTATATTATAACTGACACGGGCGGGATTCGAACTCGCGACCTCCGGAATACCGTGGCAACACCGAGCTCCGACCCAACGTGTTCTACACGCTTCAGTTGAAATTTTAAATATCTTTCTATATTTATTTTTCTTTATTTATTTTTCTTTATTTATTATTATTATTATTTCTTTATTATTCTTTCTTTATTTATCATTCTTTATTTTCCCGGAAATATCTTCGGTGGAAGGTGGGTCGAAGGGACTTAATTGTCTAGACTACACCTCTGTCTACCCCTGTATTGGGAATTCCGTGAAGATATTATTTATTTTATTTTATTTCTTTATTTATGCCTGTCATGGCCATGGTGGCTCTGCAAAATACTGTTATAATCAACACGAAAAATATTTGAATTTGTGCAAAATCGAAAGAAGTTTTTAAAATAATATACGTGTTCCAAATTCAAAATAATTAAACGTTGAAAAAAAGAAGAGGTCAGACTAGTTAGTTATGCATAATTTTGCTCAGATGGTTTTAAGAATTAATTGGAGATTTTTTCTCAGTAAATACTTAGACCAAGGACAACGATCCAGACCGCAGACCAGTGACAGATAGCAGCGTCTAAAGTACGAGGTGTCTGGTACTGTGATCGCCAATCCGCTTGCTAAGCGTGGCGATTATGGCAACCCCAAGACCCAACCTATGGCCATAAATAAAACCATAGAGAGCAAGTAATTACGGAAAATTAGGTAGAAGAATGGACTTCAACGTCCATGGGCTATAGTTATCACTTACGTGGGCTAAACCTTTAGAAATACATAAAAATACTAGAGTATTGTAGTGTTTAAAATCCTAAAGATATGTCTGCGATGGCACACCTCTACAATTCAGTAACCATCTTTTTCTTTAAAACATTAATTTAAATTGCGTTGCTGGCGTCTTAAATATTAATTATTATAAATATTTTTATAAATAATATCAAGGAGTTACAAAACTACATCTTTGTGAAGAAGAGTAAAAACTTCAGCCAAATTGGATCAAGATACAATCTTGGATTGTATCTTGATCCACTTTGGCTGAAGTTTTGTTTGAAATGAAGAATCTTGGATGTTCTGAAACCTCCAAGTGGTGGACTTTCCAGCACTACTCCTGGTCACATGAAGACTGGCCCTCATCTAGCCCAGATTTCAACCCTTCAGACTTCAAATTATGGTCAGTTTTAGAGAAAATGGTCTGTTTTAAACGATACAGCGACATTGAGAATTTTAATAAAAAACTTTGGAGCAAGCAGTGGCTTAATTTCCCTTGGAATCAGTACATAAATCCATACATTCGTGGCCAAACAGATTAAAGGCCCAAACAGAATGAAAGCAAAGGTGGCCTTTTCGAATATATATTTTTTGTTGAGAAAAATAAATTTTTATACATTTAATAATATAAATTTTTATAATATTATATTACTTCATTAAAAAAAAATTATTTATTTATTTATCTTCACGCACAATGACGGGGTAGCCAGAGAGAACAGATCGCCAAGTGTCACGATCCCTACATACTTCTTTCGCTTCTTTCTGATTCATCATCTTCTTCATACATATACGTCTAGGTATCCGAGTACTCTTGACTCTCCCCTCTTCGAGCAATTTGCTCACATAGTCTTCGATAGTTAGTCTCGGTCTACCTCGACACCTTTTAATGTTAACTTTCGTGCTATATATTTTCTTCACCATTCGGTTTTCACTCATTCGCTCAACGTGCCCAAACCATCGAAGCACGCCCTTATCCATTTTTGAGACAAGGTCATCTTTCAAACCTGCCTTATTGCGAATCTCTTCGTTTCGCTTTCGGTCGGCCATGGTAAAGCCGCACATTTAAATTTTCATTTGTTACAGAACTTTTAAATTAAAAAAAGCATTTTCATTTGTTACAGAACTTATGGCAGGACTAGTTATAACTTAAACTTTAAAATTTAGATTAATTGGTATATTGTTTCTAATTTTTATGTTACTCTATTACATATTGATTGCATTGTCACACGCTCCAGTAAATGTACGTATACAATATCAACAAGCATATGACGTTATATTGCGCTACTTGTTTCTGTGTTTATAAGCCATTCATAATGTTTCTACACGTATTAACGACTGTATAAAAGCGGACGCTAGGAAAATTTATCGTCATAGAATATTGTCACTTGACTACGGCATAGTTGATAAGGTCAACGATCAATTTTTATGAAAAATATGTAGGCATAAATTTTTATAATATTATATTACTTCATTAAAAAAAAGCATTTTCATTTGTTACAGAACTTATGTCAGGACAAGTTATAACTTGAACTTTAAAATTTAAATTTAAGTTTAGACTATTGTCACTTGACTACATAGTTGGCATAGGCATAGTTGATAAGGTCAACGATTAAATTTTACCGTTGAGAGTTAGGTCATTAATATAAATTATTTGAAAATTATATTTGGTAACGAAATATGTTGGTGCACACTGTCATTTTAGTGCACGCAAATTCTAAATAGTCTGTGTCAACATTGAGAGCTACCAAAAAATTGCATAAGCTTGGAAAATAAGCTTGTAAAAACGATGGACAAAAGGCAACTAATCGGAAGTGCTACGCGGTACATTGCTGGACGGCATGCGGTGCAGACAGTTTATTGGAGAAAGTCAGCCGACGGAAGAAATGGTCCAGTAAAAACGTCAAAATTAACATTTTACACAAAATTTTGAAAAACCAATTGGTACGATCCTGCCACCTGGGGATCGAACTCGAGACTCTTGACTCGAAATTCCGACCACCCAACCACTAGGTTATCGAGACTTTTTTTTAGTACTAATACTAATTAAATATAAAAGTAAATACAATATTAATAAAAATAGTGTAATAACATTATTAACCTCGGTAAATCTGAAGATAATTGTTAATGTTGTATATAATGATTTTGTCACATATGCCACAAAATGGGAATTTTTTTATTACAATATATCTTATGACCCTTATATCTTATGACTTCGTCTGAGAAAAATATCGAAATTGTACGAAAGAAAAAAACCTATTTATATGAAAATTTGTCAATCCAGGTTCTTAAATTCTCTATATTCCTCTATGGACCCCCAAAACTCGGATTTCAGATTTCTGTTATTTCCGAATAAAATTGATTTTGTACGTACATTGTATTCTTATACATACAAACATACATATAATCACGCCTCTTTCCCGTAGGGGTAGACAGAGACCACTTCTTTCCACTTGCTACGATCCTTACATTCTTGTTTCGCTTCGTCGACTTTCATTATTCCCCTCATACATTCTCTTCGATTCAGGGTACTCTTGACCTGGCCTTTTTTCAGGACGTCCCTGATTTGGTCTCGAAACGTCCGCCTAGGTCTTCCCCTTCCTACACTTCCATTCACACTCGCCTTATATGCTTTTTTCGTCAATCGTTCTTCATTCATTCTCTCGACATAGCCAAACCATCTCAGCATACCTTTCTCAATTTTAGTCACTACATCTTCTTTCAGACCACAACGTTTCCTTATTTCATTGTTCCTTATCCTGTCACTCAGTTTAACTCCTACCATACTTCTTAATGCTCTCATCTCAACTGCTTTCATGTTTCTTCTGCCATACCCAACTTACATGAGTGTCGGAACCAAAACTCCCCTATGCATGTTATAAAATATTTCCATTGTTTTTTTTTAACTTCTTCCATTTAATTAATATTCATTTCTATGAATAATGATCCAGGATATAAACTACCTGCATGCAAAAATTTCATTCAAATCCGTTCAGACGTTTTGAAGTGATTGAATAACAAACATTTTAACAAACAAATGATCACATTTATAATCTTAAATAGGAATATATATGTTCCTATAATAATAAGATTAATATATTATGTGATCGTAGGTACGTTTGAATAAATAAGTTAAAATGTAAGTAATATCTTTTTACTTTAAGTGACTTTAACATACTTTTTATATAATAATGCACACACGCCTTGTTGCTCTCGGATTAAAATTAATAAATTCAGTTATAATGATCACCCTTAACTGCTTTCTTTAGTGAAAAAAAAAATAGTTTCTTTCGTAAATTTACTTTCCATATAATTATTTTAAGTGTATGTGTCCAAAAAAAATAATAAAAAGTGTTTAAAAAGTTCCGTTTAAATAGTACAATATATTGTGTGCGCGGTACATTAATTTCTATTAATTGAGAACTACCTACGTTATTTATAGCATCTCACAATGCTCCAAAATAAGTCGGGTGACAATAAATGTGCAGGATGTCCGAATATTTTAAAGGGAATTTCTTTTATTCATTGTTCGCGATGCCGAAATAAATACCACAACACATGTGTGAATTTCAATAAAGAAGGATTTCAAGGCCTTTCAATAACTTTTAAAGAAACATGGGTCTGCCCCTCCTGCCGATGCAGAGAACCAAAAGTAGGTGATAACACGAATACTCCAATTAGATCTCCTCACACTTTAATAGACGAACCGTTGGATAAAAGTCCAAGTGAAAATGTAACTGTTCGTTCGAAAGAGCCACCTATAAGTAAATGTGCTTGCATCTCAGCGATCAAAATTCGCGAAATAATTAGAGAAGAACTCCAGAGAGGGTTAAACGAGCAGCTACATGAATTAAAAAACAAGATGTGTTCATTCGAAGACTCTCTTTCTTTTCTTAGTGCCCAATTTGCTACCATAAACAAGGAGTTTGAATTTCAAAAAACTGAAAATATTACAAAACAAAAGAAAATAGATTTACTCCGTGAAGCCAATAGAGATCTCGGCTCACGGTTCCGTCAAATGGACCAACTTTCGTGAAACAACAACATTGAAATTCAATGTGTGACAGAGCACAAAAATGAAAATTTACTTTTGGCAGTGAAACAGAGTTCATTTTATGTCAAATGTATAATTTTAATTTCAACACTTTTTATTTTGTCTACGTAAATAAGTTTTTGCTTTTTGCTTTTTGCTCACTTACATGTTCATATCATAGCACATGTTATATATAAAATTATGTTTAACTATCTTTTAAGCTTGCATTGTTAACTTATTTTTTGTTATTTATTGGTTCTTTTTAGTATATTTTCGAAATAATTATTTATAGATTTAAGTTTAATTTCTTACGCGACTACATTTTGCACTCCGTCATCACCTATAAAAATAGTAACATTTAATTTCAATAGTATTACATAACTGTAAAATGTCGTTTTACGATTGTATAAGTTTTAACTATGTAAGTGATCAAATAAATAAATAATCATCCCTGAAAATATATCTAATGCCATATAGAGTTTTTTCCGATTACTTCAACTTAAAGTTCTCCTTATAGAATATTCCCTTTTCATAAAGGTATTCAAATAAAAAATAAAATCTGAAGTTTCCAGATGCGGTCCAAGCGTAAACATATAATGAACATCAAATTTACTTTGCATTTCAGTGCAGTACTCGTAATTACGCTTTAAGATAATTATTCTCTGATTTTGTTGTTGTTTGATATTTTCCCAGTTCACATAGTTGTGATGGAAAACTACTTTTTTCATATTTAAATATAGTGATTATATATTACCAATGGATATGGAAAGGGCTACGCTCGAGTATCTTTTATTTGACGACCTCCGTGGCCGAGTTGCGTCCACAGAGGTTTTCATGGTGTCGCCAACTACAAGGTTCCGGATTCGAATCCCCGACAGGTTATATAGAAAACTACTTTTTCTACATTGTCCCGGGGGTCTAGGTATTTGTAGTACCTTCTTTGTTTCTAATTCCATAACACAAATGCTTTAGCTACTTACTTTGGGACCAGAGCAATGTATGTGATGTTGTCACTATCTATGTATGTATTTGTTATCATCTATGTATTTATTGTTATTGTTATTCAATGTTACATATAATCCTTATTTCGTTTCTATGCATTAACTGTTCTTGTTAAGCGTAAAAATATAATTCAGTGTGTATAATTCGGATGTTCAATACGGGTAAATCCTAGGATAAAAACTTATAGTATCTGATGATAACTATTTTCTCATAATCTCACGCATTTCTTAATACTGATGAACACAGAAGTTTAGACAGTTTCGTCAGACAGCACATTCAACCTAAACGTTACAGGAGCTTTTTTGCTTATGTGGATCTGTCGCTGTCTTATTACAAATTCAACGATACAATTCGTAAATTGTTTTATTTTTTAATCTCTACCATTTTTATAATAAAAAATAAATAAAATAAAATATCTTCACGCAATTTATAATACAGGGGTAGACAGAGGTCTAGTCTATAGAATTAAGTCCCTTTGACCCACCTTCCACCTGAGATATTTTCGGGTCAACGTGACAGGTGGTGAGCCCGTCGCCGTCTTTATGTCCAAGCCAACGATGTAATTCGTACATAAGTTTTTTTTTTTTTTTGAAAAACTCATTGGTACTGCCACCTGGGGATCGAAATCGGGTCTCTTGACTCGAAATTCCAACCACTCGGCTATCGTGACTTCGTGACAATTTATAACCGTTTAAAAAATAATTAGTACGAGTCTTCCTACTCCGAAACGAACTATGTAATGTTTTATTTTATCACTGTTATTTCTGATATTAAAATTAACTATTATTTCTTGTACAGTAATGAGTAACGTAAAGTACTTTTGAGTAAAGGACTTTTTTCTTTATAGTTGTTTTTGCTTTTTTTGTGCTTTCCGTCTTTTGCTGACTAGACGAGTAACTGATCACGCTGCAGAATACTTTATAAAGCAGTTTCATATTTAAATCTTTAAAATATTATTTTCTAATTTTGTATGTATGATTAATTATTGACATGCCACGCATAACGACCTTTAAAAGTACACTGCAGCACATAGACCACTGAGTAATTGTCGACATAATTGCCATGCTTGGCAAATTGTAATTGATTAAATTGAAGTAACATTTATATTGACAAGCTTTTCCTTACTCGCAGGGTAGACAAAGGTCTTTTCATTTAAACTTATTTGGGACATCGTGATAAGTGGTGATCCGATCATCAACTTAATGTCCAAGCTAACTGTACTATATACTGACATACATATATGATTACACTCATGACTAGAGTACAAACATTCATATTCATCACACCAATTAGCTTACCTCACAACAATTTGTCCCTAGCGAGATTTGAATCCGCAACCTTTAGTTTCGAAAAAAGTGTCGCTATCAACCAGACTATCGGGTCGAAATACATATTTAACCAACGAAAAAATAAAAGTAAAAGTAAATATTTAATAAATGAAAGCGTACACTATTTATGGAATATAATCTAGTTAAACCCATCCACGCTTTGTTGAATCCAAGACTGTAATTAATTGTAAGTGAAATAAATAAAAATATTTTACGGTAAAAAGGTTCACCGAGAAAATACATTACTTAATTTAATACCCTACTTTGCGCTACTCTGCTTGAAATGTCACGTTGCCGTGGCAACATCGGGATAAAAAGTTTTATACAAACACGTCTTATTAAAGTTTGCCGCAGTATGAAAATTTCAAGTTTATTCATCGAATAATTTCAAGTTTAGCGGACTCAAATACACGGAAGCAGGTTTTATAATACTTAGTAAACTGTTTTCCGGTAATGCCTACTCGATATTAATTAATAAATAAAAAACATATCATCAATGACAACGCATAAAACACACGATGAACTGGTATCAAAAAATCGTATAGTGTAGAGATTATCTTATTAAAAAAATCAACAGACACAAAAAATCAATGGTACGGTCATGAGGTCGGATCCCGCTTGTGTCAGTCGATTTTTTAAATTTGTCATAAAATTAATAACAGTTTTTTATGGATAATGTCTGCACTATACGATGTTTGACAGCAGTTCATAGCGTGTTAATTTAATAACAAAAAGTCAATGTGACTGAATAACATGCTGAGGCATGTAATAATATTAACCCATGGGTGTACATTTAGAAAAAAGAAACTTGTTACATAAATAACGGCCTGTAAACTCCATTAACACATAGACCTATCCCATAATGAAGGCTCTGACGTAATCGCCACTTTTCGCAAGCGGATTGGAGATCGTAGTAGTAGACACCTCGCAGCTTATATATACGCTCTAGTATTTTTATCTGAATGATCTTCCTTCAGCCGACTCTTACAACACCCCACGGGGTGGTATACTCCTACGCCGGAACCAAAGGCATTAACATTAATAAAATAAGGTCGAACATTATAGGTTAGTTATAGGTTAGTAATTCGATGTTAGTCAAAGCTGAAAAGTGTCGAAAACAAAGGTAGAACCCAAATGTCTTTGTTATCGCTTGTCTCTGCCCAGCGCCTTAATGTCCATAATGTTAATAGGGATACTAAGTTTTCGAATTCGCGTGACTTTTGGTAATAAAGAAGTTACTAGTCATAATTAAATATAGTTGTGTTATTGAGGGGACACTTTGAACGTATTATGTCACAATCTATAAAGTTTTACGGAAACAAAAGTTAACATTAATTATTTTTGATAACCCTCATTTCACCATTATGTCACATTTCTGCTGTTTAATATCCGTATATAGTATTGATCCGTATATAGAAATATTTTTTTTTCATTTAGTTTTACATATATTGTTTAGTGAATTGACAATTCATTTGAGTATTGTACGAAGTTTAGCCTTGACAGTTATACTAGTGTAAACTAATTAACAGCTATCACCTTCCTCCACTCTGAATTTTACACACTAACAATTAGTTTCTTTTGTAAAAGTACTTAAATAAGCGCATTGTAAGTCTTTTTTAAGTATCTTCTTACATATCTTATGTAAGAAGATACTTAAAAAAGACTTACAATGCGCTATCGCAATTTGTCGTGCTGACTATGTTACTGTTAGTGGTGCAAAAATAAACATTGCGTCTGCAGTCGCGGCGGTCTGGCGAGGTGGAGGCGCTTACGGAGGGCCTGAGTGTCCGACTTTATTCGAAGTGTGCCCGAACCGCATAATGTATTTTCAATGAAGTTGGATTTGTCGTCGGCTTGTATGGTAAGTTTGTTGTCATTGGAGACGTGTGCATTTCCCACGTTGTTTTTGAAACATGTGCGGTAGCGAATACATATCTCGAGTATTTATAAAACATAACGTAAACCCTTTTCAAGCGAGAAGGGGTAATTCATAAACGCTTCTGTAAATCCTTTACAAGACATAAAAGGCAGTATAATATACTCCGAGCCTCCTCGAGTGATTTGGCTTTTGATAGTAAGAAAGCATTCTAGCACAACGGCTTACACCGCCACTAGTAAGTATTTATTTATCCAAATATCGCCTAAAAGAAAATGTTTTTAAAGAAACACAACGTAAAATGAAAACACAACGTATCTAATATGATAAATATAAATAAAATATCTTGACGCAATTCCCAATACAAGGGTAGACAGAGGTCAAGTCTAGACAATTAAGTACCTTTTGGACCCACCTTACACCGAAGATATTTTCGGGACAACGTGACAGGTGGTGAGCCCGTCGCCGTCTTTATGTCCAAGTCAACGATGAAATTCGTACATAAGTTTTTGAAAAACTCATTGGTACTGCAAAACCTCAGAAAGATCACAATGAAAGATCTATATATAGAGTTGTCTATCTCGTGAAGATAACATCAATATATCTATGTTATCTTCACGCCATTCCCAATACTGGGGTTGACAGAGGTCTAGACAATTAAGTCCTTTCGTACCACCTTCCACCGAAAATATATAGGGACACCGTGACAGGTGGTGAAGCCGTCGCCGTCTTTATGTTCAAGCCAACGAAATGAATCGTATTTAGGTTTTTGAGAAAAAACCCATTGGTACGAGTCTGCCACCTACTCGAATTCCGATAACCCAACCACTCGGCTATGGTTTGTGACTTTTATATACGATATAGTAGTCACGATAGCCGAGTGGTTGGGTGGTCGGAATTTCGAGTCAATAGACCCGATTTCGATCCTCAGTTGGTAGGCTCGTACCAATGGGTTTTTCAAAAACTTATGTACGAATATCGTTGGCTTGGATATAAAGACGGCGACGGGCTCACCAGCTGTCACGTTGTTCCGAAAATATCTTCGGTGGAAGGTGGGTCGAAGGGACTTAATTGTCTAGACTCGACCTCTGTCTACCTCTGTATTGGGAATTGCGTGAAGATATTTTTTTTATGTATACGATATATTTACATATTCATAAAAAACGTAAATTTGCTATATGAAAAAGAGCTGGTAATAACTAGTTGTTGCATTTTGGTCTTTGATTTGATCTTTAACTAGTATTATTTAATTAGTACTTGTACTATTAATTGTTGGACACAAAGAACTAACGAAAACAAAAAGAATAACTTGTTTATTTCATTCATTAAATTCTTTTTATTTTGAATTTCCCCTCAGAAATTTGTTCTATAATAAGCTTGTAAATATTCATGACTTATTTATTATGTTTAAAAAGAAATAACGAGTATACTTACGCGACACTCTCTGGCCCTGTCTCTGATATCGATCATGGTATGTAGAGTAGGTATGACCCGAATTTTAGTACTGAACTTTGTTAATATAGAGGGGATATTCTCAGTGATCGCCCTAGTTTTACTAATTTACATACAGTAACGATAGCCGAGTGGTTGGGTGGTCGGAATTTCGAGTCAAGAGACCCGAGTTCGATCATCAAGTGGCAATACCAATGGGTTTTTCTAAAAACCTATGTACAAATTATATCGTTGGCTTGGACATAAAGACGGCGACGGGCTCCCACCGACCACCCAACCACTCGGCTTCGTGACTTTTTGAAAAAATGTATATACCTTTATTTTATTTCTTCGTAGTAATTACTTCTCGCAGCATGTTAAATCAGACCAAGGAGAAATATATCGACACACGAGCAAACACATACAGAAGCACAATGATAGAAGAAAACATCGTCACACACATCGCTGTGATCTCAAAGTAGGGAAGCTAAATCACTTGTGTTGAGGAATCAGAAACAATGAAGATACCCAAACACCACGATCCGAGATAATATAGAAAAAGTGGTTGTTCGGGCATTATAATTTCATCGAATTGTCTGTGGACACTGCACTAGCGACATCTTGTGAATAAATTACCAGTTTCAGTCAAAACATCGGTTTGTCGGAACTGCGTAGCCTTGCCTAGCTAGGAAAACCAGGACCAACCTTGTTCACCCTTGTACTGTCCACCTATCGAAGACTCGTAATAGCTTGAAAAGTTGTTTTTAGAATGCAAATGCGGTACCTGTGAAGTGCGAAATTGGAAAAACCGGTGTGTACGCTACTCGATCTTTTTTTTTTTATGTATACGATATATTTACATATTCATAAAAAACGTAAATTTGCTATATGAAAAGAGCTGGTAATAACTAGTTGTTGCATTTTGGTCTTTGATTTGATCTTTAACTAGTATTATTTAATTAGTACTTGTACTATTAATTGTTGGACACAAAGAACTAACGAAAACAAAAAGAATAACTTGTTTATTTCATTCATTAAATTCTTTTTATTTTGAATTTCCCCTCAGAAATTTGTTCTATAATAAGCTTGTAAATATTCATGACTTATTTATTATGTTTAAAAAGAAATAACGAGTATACTTACGCGACACTCTCTGGCCCTGTCTCTGATATCGATCATGGTATGTAGAGTAGGTATGACCCGAATTTTAGTACTAAACTTTGTTAATATAGAGGGGATATTCTCAGTGATCGCCCTAGTTTTACTAATTTACATACAGTAACGATAGCCGAGTGGTTGGGTGGTCGGAATTTCGAGTCAAGAGACCCGAGTTCGATCATCAAGTGGCAATACCAATGGGTTTTTCTAAAAACCTATGTACAAATTATATCGTTGGCTTGGACATAAAGACGGCGACGGGCTCCCACCGACCACCCAACCACTCGGCTTCGTGACTTTTTGAAAAAATGTATATACCTTTATTTTATTTCTTCGTAGTAATTACTTCTCGCAGCATGTTAAATCAGACCAAGGAGAAATATATCGACACACGAGCAAACACATACAGAAGCACAATGATAGAAGAAAACATCGTCACACACATCGCTGTGATCTCAAAGTAGGGAAGCTAAATCACTTGTGTTGAGGAATCAGAAACAATGAAGATACCCAAACACCACGATCCGAGATAATATAGAAAAAGTGGTTGTTCGGGCATTATAATTTCATCGAATTGTCTGTGGACACTGCACTAGCGACATCTTGTGAATAAATTACCAGTTTCAGTCAAAACATCGGTTTGTCGGAACTGCGTAGCCTTGCCTAGCTAGGAAAACCAGGACCAACCTTGTTCACCCTTGTACTGTCCACCTATCGAAGACTCGTAATAGCTTGAAAAGTTGTTTTTTTAGAATGCAAATGCGGTACCTGTGAAGTGCGAAATTGGAAAAACCGGTGTGTACGCTACTCGATCTTTTTTTTACTGAGATTTTATTATTATTTATTTATTTATCTTCACGCACAATCCCTGACAGGGTAGCCAGAGAGAATGGATCGCCAAGTGTCACGATCCCTACATACTTCTTTCGCTTCTTTCAGATTCATCATCTTTTTAATACATGCACGTCTAGGTATCCGAGTACTCTTGACCCTCCCCTCTTCGAGCAATTTGCTCACAAGGTCTTCGAAAATTAGTCTCGGTCTACCTAGACACCTTTTAATATTAACTTTCGCGCTATATATTTTCTTCACCATTCGGTCTTCACTCATTCGCTTAACGTGCCCAAACCATCGAAGCACGCCCTTATCCATTTTTGTGACAAGGTCATCTTTCAAACCTGCCATATTCCGAATCTCTTCGTTTCGCTTTCGGTCGGCCATGGTAAGGCCGCACATTTTACGAAGAGACCACTGCATTCAACCTGCTTTTATGCTTCTTCTGGCATACCCAGGTTTCGCTGCCATATAACAAAGTCGGTACCAACACTGCATGCACTTTTCACTACGCTTTGCCTTTTGACTAACGCAGTCAGGGCACCATTGACTTTGTTCCCGGCAGAGACACGCCTGTCCACATCTAAATCACATCTTCCATCTCGGCTAAACGCACTCCCCAAGTATACAATTTCATTCACCTGTTCTAGACATTCCTGATTTACCCAAATTTCGCACTTCGTTCTTTCTTCGTCCCTTTCAAATACCAGAACCTTAGTTTTATTAGCATTCAAACGGAGACCATTAATTTCACATTCTTCTTTCATACACGTGACTAATGTCTGCAGTTCTGCCTCTGATGGTGCAATAAGCACTGCATCATCAGCATACATCAGACAATTTACTTTTATATCATCCAATTTCACACCCAAACAGCTATCTTTTAGCTTCTGTAAACAGCTGTCGAGATACAGTATGAACAGCCAGGAAGACATGACACAACCCTGTTTTACGCCCGTTTGGACGCTAAACATGGGTGACAGGTGACATGCCCCACCCGCACACAGACTTTACAGTCACAGTAAAGTGACTGCACAGCCCTTTGGAATCGAACATCCACAACATACCCCGGCAACAGTTTCCACATTTTCTTCCTTACAACCTTATCAAATGCTTTCTCAAGATCCACAAAAGCACAGAAAATCTTCTGGTTAGCAGCCAGAAGCTTCTCCGTGATCATGCGGAGAGAAAACATTTGATCCGTGCATCCTCTTCCAGGTCTAAATCCGCATTGTGCCTCCCATAGAAATCTTTCCGATTTTTCTTGCATCCTACGTGTTAAAACCTTCGAGTAAACTTTACTTGCAAAACTGGTCAAGCTGATCGCCCGATAGCACCCGCAGTCATAATGTGAACCTTTACCTTTATATAAAGGCACAATGACCGCAGATCGCCAATCATCCGGAACAGCCCCCGTTCGCCAGCACAAATTGCTTAGCAGATGAAACCTGTCCCAGACGCGTGGCCCACCATACTTGACCATTTCAGCAGTAACTCTGTCTAGTCTCGCAGCCTTACCACATTTCAAACTTCTAATCGTACATTCAATCTCTTTCATACTGATGACCTCAGTGTCATCGAGGTCCGAGTCTGGCGTACCAGTCACGGCGTCACCCCGGATCCCTCACTAAGATCATCACATGCATACATCTATAAAATTCGCTCCATCGCTGCATGACGTCCGATTTTTCTGAGAGGACGTCATTGGTTCCCGAAAGCACTTTATTCATTCTTAAGGCTGTCGGACTACTCCGGGTTTTTCCAACCTCTTTCCAGAAGAGTTTGGAGTTCTCCTTGAAGTTGTGCGACAACCTTTCGTCCGCTTCCATTCTACTCCTTTCACGCACTTCCTCAATCAATGCTTTCGTGTGAACTTTCTGGAGTTTATATCTTTCTTTCCTCTTCTCTCTCATATTCTTATCATTACTAGAGGCCAAGTAGTCTAACCATGCTTTCTTCTTCTTATTTACTGCTTCTTTCACTTCGTCATTCCACCATGCATCACCCTTTTTACTACTACCTCTTTTCACGGATCCACACACGTCTTCCGCTGCACTAACCATTCCATCTCTAAGACTCTGCCATATTTCTTCCACACAATCTTTCCTGACATCGATGCTGTCCAGCTTTTCGGCTACCCTTGCTTGATATTTATCCCTAGTGTCCGCTTCCTGTAGCTTCCAGCTTCGGTTGCTACCGACCGACTGTGGTTCTGGTATCGCCGTCCGGTGGCGCCAACCCTCGAACAGACCCCTAAATCTAGTAATCACTAGATAGTGATCCGTTCCCAGGTCAGCACCCCGGAACACTCGCGTATTCATCACCTGTTTTCGCAGCAGTCATCCACCAGGAATACATCGATCATACTTCTCTCATTCTCTCTTGTTCTAGTATACATATGGATTTACTTGTGACTAAACATAGTGTTCTTCACAAGAAGACGCTTCTCTTTGCATACAGCCAGTATAAGCTTGCCAGCATCGTTAACCCTTTTATCACCAAACATTCCAAGCACCGACTCATACCCTGGTCGAGCGGTACCAACCCGTCCATTCAAATCACCACATACAACAATTCTTTCGTTTCCTCTAACCAAATCTAGAACTTCTCTTTCATTCTCCCAAAACTCCTCCAGCTCAGCTCTGGATGACGAAGCTACCGGCGCATAAACAGCCAAAAGGAATAACTTCGTCAGTCCCAATTTAAAGCGAACCCAGAGAAGTCTCGAGTTCACAACCTTATATTCAATTATAACATCGACCAACCGAGACAACAGCAGCACCCCCACTCCCTGGCAGGTGCTCTCGCTCTCCGGGACTCCGGACCATAGAGCTAACGCCCCGCCAGGGAGCTCTTCAGTACCGCTGCCCTTCCGCTTGATCTCCGACAAACACACGACATCTAATTCTCTTTCTTTCTTTATTTCAATCAACTCATTCGTCTTATCTCTCATGCCTCCTCTAACATTCCACTTGCCAACTCTGCACTCCGTCCTCCACCTTCCGCCGTGTCGGGCTATGCGTGACGGGTGGCGGTCCCCATCGCCGCTTTGCTCGCTGCATTCCACACCAACGGGGACAAACTGGTGTGCGTCGCCTTGGGGGGACACCCTAACCATCGTTGGCATGGGTGCGCAGCTGTGTAGAATTGCAGCCCTGAAAAGGGCTGGCAGGGGTCGCGACGAGCACGCTTCTACAATGACCCCCTATTTATTGAGATCAGCATTGAAATCAAAGTGCGTGAAGTAGAAGTACTTTCTGAATAACAAAATGAATATGAAAAGACACCAAATGACACACTACAGGGAATGGTCGACTGAACAACGCTTTTAGCGAGTTTTTTAAACCTTTATTAAAGCCAGATTGGTGAAAATCTCGCAAGAAAAGGAGATTAAGTCAAATTAACCTTGCATTTCTTTTGAAATAAACGAAAATAAATTTAGTTTGACAAATAAAAAGTGCGTTTGGATTGTATATTGAAACTTGTAAAAGAACCTGCTGAAATTATTATTTTTTACTGACATTTTAACATATACTGTACATAACTTGCCGCTTGGTATTGGCGTAAGAGTTGGCGACACGACTGCGGTATTTAAATGGAATTATAATGTTATCACGTGATAGAGGATTTCAATACAACTTAATAAATAGGAATATCTAACATATGAAATGATTCTTTTATAGTCAATAGAACTATGATATCAAGCAGTAAATATCTTCTTTTTTACTAGAGTTTTTTAGTAATTAGGTTTTGGATTTTTAAACTTTTTATTTAATTTAAATATTTTCCGCTTTAACCTGTGATGAGATAACAAAAAGTCAAGTAATATTACAGCATGAGGACATTGAGGTGGACAAAACACGCAATATCCCATACTATGGTAGGCAATGAATCCCCTTCGACCCACTTTTCATAGAACCTTATTTGAGACAACGAGATAGGTCGCATAATGGCCAAGCTAACGGCACATTTATTCTTACATACCTATATATTTACCTATCGTCGTCTTAATGGCCAAGCCAATAAATATTGATCAAGTCAAGCCAACGATACAATATATTTACATAGAGGAATATTCGTATAAACATATTAACATCCATTACTCAGGAACAAACATTCGTATTAATACATTGCTCTGATCCTAAAGTAAGCAGCTTAAGAACTTATAATATGGAATTAAAACAACGTTTTGGGTATATAGTTCTTTAACTGGCAGATGTCTGCTTTCTTGAAAAGCATGAAAATCACGCTTTTACTCCACGCTTTCGGCGTAACACTGCCATCGATAACGGAATTAAACAGCTTCTGAAGGACTACAGTTATTGGAACCCCCTTTCAGAAGCTCAGCCGTAGTTCCATTCTCACCCGGCGCCTTGTCCTTTTAAGCTGTTTGAGGGCTATCCTAATTTCTCTCCGACTGGCATCCGGCATACCGCCCGAGTAGTATCGGGTAAACTTGGCTCTTGGGTCTACTCGCACCAGAGTGTGATTTCAGCGACGATGTGTACAGCTGTAAAAACTGTAAAAACTATCAACATCACTCAAAATCTCAGCTCCAACGGAAATGACATGCACCATTTTTGGTTTTCAACATGTCAGTTTCTTCCGTTCCGACAGATCTATGGAGCCCTCATTCCGCTCTATCGGACATATATCGGAGATATTTTCGGGACAACGTGACAAGTGGTGAGCCCGTCGCCGTCTTTATGTCCAAGCCAACGATGTAATTCGTACATAAGTTTTTTTTTTTTTGAAAAACTCATTGGTACTGCCACCTGGGGATCGAAATCGGGTCTCTTGACTCGAAATTCCAACCACTCGGCTATCGTGACTTCGTGACAATTTATAACCGTTTAAAAAATAATTAGTACGAGTCTTCCTACTCCGAAACGAACTATGTAATGTTTTATTTTATCACTGTTATTTCTGATATTAAAATTAACTATTATTTCTTGTACAGTAATGAGTAACGTAAAGTACTTTTGAGTAAAGGACTTTTTTCTTTATAGTTGTTTTTGCTTTTTTTGTGCTTTCCGTCTTTTGCTGACTAGACGAGTAACTGATCACGCTGTAGAATACTTTATAAAGCAGTTTCATATTTAAATCTTTAAAATATTATTTTCTAATTTTGTATGTATGATTAATTATTGACATACCACGCATAACTACCTTTAAAAGTACACTGCAGCACATAGACCACTGAGTAATTGTCGACATAATTACCATGCTTGGCAAATTGTAATTGATTAAATTGAAGTAACATTTATATTGACAAGCTTTTCCTTACTCGCAGGGCAGGCAAAGGTCTTTTCATTTAAACTTATTTGGGACATCGTGATAAGTGGTGATCCGATTATCAACTTAATGTCCAAGCTAACTGTACTATATACTGACATACATATATGATTACACCCATGACTAGAGTACAAACATTCATATTCATCACACCAATGAGCTTACCTCACAACAATTTGTCCCTAGCGAGATTAGAATCCGCAAACTTTAGTTTCGAAAAAAGTGTCGCTATCAACCAGACTATCGGGTCGAAATACATATTTAACCAACGAAAAAATAAAAGTAAAAGTAAATATTTAATAAATGAAAGCGTACACTATTTATAGAATATAATCTAGTTAAACCCATCCACGCTTTGTTGAATCCCAGACTGTAATTAATTGTAAGTGAAATAAATAAAAATATTTTACGGTAAAAAGGTTCACCGAGAAAATACATTACTTAATTTAATACCCTACTTTGCGCTACTCTGCTTGAAATGTCACGTTGCCGTGGCAACATCGGGATAGAAAGTTTTATACAAACACGTCTTATTAAAGTTTGCCGCAGTATGAAAATTTCAAGTTTATTCATCGAATAATTTCAAGTTTAGCGGACTCAAATACACGGAAGCAGGTTTTATAATACTTAGTAAACTGTTTTCCGGTAATGCCTACTCGATATTAATTAATAAATAAAAAACATATCATCAATGACAACGCATAAAACACACGATGAACTGGTATCAAAAAATCGCATAGTGTAGAGATTATCTTATTAAAAAAATCAACAGACACAAAAAATCAATGGTAAGGTCATGAGGTCGGATCCCGCTTGTGTCAGTCGATTTTTTAAATTTGTCATAAAATTAATAACAGTTTTTTATGGATAATGTCTGCACTATACGATGTTTGACAGCAGTTCATAGCGTGTTAATTTAATAACAAAAAGTCAATGTGACTGAATAACATGCTGAGGCATGTAAGTCCTTCTTACATCCAATAAAAATTTCATTCATAAATTTGTGTCATAAATAAATATGTCATAAATAATATATTCATAAATAATAATATTAACCCATGGGTGTACATTTAGAAAAAAGAAACTTGTTACATAAATAACGGCCTGTAAACTCCATTAACACATAGACCTATCCCGTAATGAAGGGTCTGACGTAATCGCCACTTTTCGCAAGCGGATTGGAGATCGTAGTAGTAGACACCTCGCACCTTATATATACGCTCTAGTATTTTTATCTGAATGATCTTCCCTCAGCCGACTCTTACAACACCCCACGGGGTGGTATACTCCTACGCCGGAACCAAAGGCATTAACATTAATAAAATAAGGTCGAACATTATAGGTTAGTTATAGGTTAGTAATTCGATGTTAGT
Organism: Sericinus montela; assembly: GCA_029286605.1. Lineage (NCBI taxonomy): Eukaryota > Metazoa > Arthropoda > Insecta > Lepidoptera > Papilionidae > Sericinus > Sericinus montela. The sequence goes on from JAGSMR010000133.1 coordinate 130,221, forward strand.
CAAAGCTGAAAAGTGTCGAAAACAAAGGTAGAACCCAAATGTCTATGTTATCGCTTGTCACTGCCCAGCGCCTTAATGTCCATAATGTTAATAGGGATACTAAGTTTTCGAATTCGCGTGACTTTTGGTAATAAAGAAGTTACTAGTCATAATTAAATATAGTTGTGTTATTGAGGGGACACTTTGAACGTATTATGTCACAATCTATAAAGTTTTACGGAAACAAAAGTTAACATTAATTATTTTTGATAACCCTCATTTCACCATTATGTCACATTTCTGCTGTTTAATATCCGTGTATAGTATTGATCCGTATATAGAAATATTTTTTTTCATTTAGTATTACATATATTGTTTAGTGAATTGACAATTCATTTGACTATTGTACTTAGTTTAGCCTTGACAGTTATACTAGTGTAAACTGTTTAACAGCTATCACCTTCCTCCACCCTGAATTTTACACACTAACAATTAGTTTCTTTTGTAAAAGTACTTAAATAAAGATATGTAAGAAGATACTTAAAAAAGACTTACAACGCGCTATCGCAATTTGTCGTGCTGACTATGTGACTGTTAGTGGTGCGAAAATAAACATTGCGTCTGCAGTCGCGGCGGTCTGGCGAGGTGGAGGCGCTTACGGAGGACCTGAGTGTCCGACTTTATTCGAAGTGTGCCCGAACCGCATAATGTATTTTCACTGAAGTTGGATTTGTCGTCGGCTTGTATGGTAAGTTTGTTGTCATTGGAGACGTGTGCCTTTCCCACGTTGTTTTTGAAACATGTGCGGTAGCGAATACTTATATCGGGTATTTATAAAACATAACGTAAACCCTTTTCAAGCGAGAAGGGGTAATTCATAAACGCTTCTGTAAATCCTTTACAAGACATAAAAGGCAGTATAATATACTCCGAGCCTTCTCGAGTGATTTGGCTTTAGATAATAAGAAAGCATTCTAGCACAACGGCTTACACCGCCACTAGTGAGTATTTATCTATCCAAGTATCGCCTAAAAGAAAATGTTTTTAAAGAAACACAACGTAAAATGAAAACACAACGTATCTAATATGATAAATATAAATAAAATATCTTGACGCAATTCCCAATACAAGGGTAGACAGAGGTCAAGTCTAGACAACTAAGTACCTTTTGGACCCACCTTACACCGAAGATATTTTCGGGACAACGTGACAGGTGGTAAGCCCGTCGCCGTCTTTATGTCTAAGTCAACGATGAAATTCGTACATAAGTTTTTGAAAAACTCATTGGTACTGCCACCTGGGGATCGAACTCGGGTCTCTCGACTCGAAATTCCGACCACCCAACAACTCGGCTATCGTGACTTTATCTAACATGATGATCACAATATAAAAGTAAACGGCAAAACCTCAGAAAGATCACAATGAAAGATCTATATATAGAGTTGTCTATCTCGTGAAGATAACATCAATATATCTATGTTATCTTCACGCACAATCCCTGACAGGGTAGCCAGAGAACGGATCGCCAAGTGTCACGATCCTACATACTTCTTTCGCTTCTTTCAAATTCATCATCTTTTTAATACATGCACGTCTAGGTATCCGAGTACTCTTGACCCTCCCTCTTCGAGCAATTTGCTCACAAGGTCTCGAAAGTTAGTCTCGGTCTACCTAGACACCTTTTAATATTAACTTTCGCGCTATATATTTTCTTCACCATTCGGTCTTCACTCATTCGCTTAACGTGCCCAAACCATCGAAGCACGCCCTTATCCATTTTTGTGACAAGGTCATCTTTCAAACCTGCCATATTGCGAATCTCTTCGTTTCGCTTTCGGTCGGCCATGGTAAGGCCGCACATTTTACGAAGACACCACTGCATTCAACCTGCTTTTATGCTTCTTCTGGCATACCCAGGTTTCGCTGCCATATAACAAAGTCGGTACCAACACTGCATGCACTTTTCACTACGCTTTGCCTTTTGACTAACGCAGTCAGGGCACCATTGACTTTGTTCCCGGCAGAGACACGCCTGTCCACATCTAAATCACATCTTCCATCCAGGCTAAACGCACTCCCCAAGTATACAATTTCATTCACCTGTTCTAGACATTCCTGATTTACCCAAATTTCGCACTTCGTTCTTCGTCCCTTCTTTCAAATTCATCATCTTTTTAATACATGCACGTCTAGGTATCCGAGTACTCTTGACCCTCCCTCTTCGAGCAATTTGCTCACAAGGTCTCGAAAGTTAGTCTCGGTCTACCTAGACACCTTTTAATATTAACTTTCGCGCTATATATTTCCTTCACCATTCGGTCTTCACTCATTCGCTTAACGTGCCCAAACCATCGAAGCACGCCCTTATCCATTTTTGTGACAAGGTCATCTTTCAAACCTGCCATATTGCGAATCTCTTCGTTTCGCTTTCGGTCGGCCATGGTAAGGCCGCACATTTTACGAAGACACCACTGCATTCAACCTGCTTTTATGCTTCTTCTGGCATACCCAGGTTTCGCTGCCATATAACAAAGTCGGTACCAACACTGCATGCACTTTTCACTACGCTTTGCCTTTTGACTAACGCAGTCAGGGCACCATTGACTTTGTTCCCGGCAGAGACACGCCTGTCCACATCTAAATCACATCTTCCATCCCGGCTAAACGCACTCCCCAAGTATACAATTTCATTCACCTGTTCTAGACATTCTGATTTACCCAAATTTCGCACTTCGTTCTTCGTCCCTTCTTTCAAATTCATCATCTTTTTAATACATGCACGTCTAGGTATCCGAGTACTTATATCGGGTATTTATAAAACATAACGTAAACCCTTTTCAAGCGAGAAGGGGTAATTCATAAACGCTTCTGTAAATCCTTTACAAGACATAAAAGGCAGTATAATATACTCCGAGCCTTCTCGAGTGATTTGGCTTTAGATAATAAGAAAGCATTCTAGCACAACGGCTTACACCGCCACTAGTGAGTATTTATCTATCCAAGTATCGCCTAAAAGAAAATGTTTTTAAAGAAACACAACGTAAAATGAAAACACAACGTATCTAATATGATAAATATAAATAAAATATCTTGACGCAATTCCCAATACAAGGGTAGACAGAGGTCAAGTCTAGACAACTAAGTACCTTTTGGACCCACCTTACACCGAAGATATTTTCGGGACAACGTGACAGGTGGTAAGCCCGTCGCCGTCTTTATGTCTAAGTCAACGATGAAATTCGTACATAAGTTTTTGAAAAACTCATTGGTACTGCCACCTGGGGATCGAACTCGGGTCTCGACTCGAATTCCGACCACCCAACCACTCGGCTTCGTGACTTTTTGAAAAAATGTATATACCTTTATTTTATTTCTACGTAGTAATTACTTCTCGCAGCATGTTAAATCAGACCAAGGAGAAATATATCGTCACACGAGCAAACACATACAGAAGCACAATGATAGAAGAAAACATTGTCATACACATCGCTGTGATCTCAAAGTAGGGAAGCTAAAAGCACTTGTGTTGAGGAATCAGAAACAATGAAGATACCACAAACACCACGATCCGTGTTGTTTGTGGTAATATAGAAAAAGTGGTTGTTCGGGCATTATAATTTCATCGAATTGTCTGGGGACACTGCACTAGCGACATCTTGTGAATAAATTACCAGTTTCAGTCAAAACATCGGTTTGTCGGAACTGCGTAGCCTTGCCTAGCTAGGAAAACCAGGACCAACCTTGTTCACCTACTGTCCACCTATCGAAGACTCGTAATAGCTTGAAAAGTTGTTTTTTTTTTAGAATGCAAATGCGGTACCTGTGAAGTGCGAAATTGGAAAAACCGGTGTGTACGCTACTCGATCTTTTTTTTTAATGAGATTTTATTATTATTTATTTATTTATCTTCACGCACAATCCCTGACGGGGTAGCCAGAGAGAACGGATCGCCAAGTGTCACGATCCCTACATACTTCTTTCGCTTCTTTCAAATTCATCATCTTTTTAATACATGCACGTCTAGGTATCCGAGTACTCTTGACCCTCCCTCTTCGAGCAATTTGCTCACAAGGTCTCGAAAGTTAGTCTCGGTCTACCTAGACACCTTTTAATATTAACTTTCGCGCTATATATTTTCTTCACCATTCGGTCTTCACTCATTCGCTTAACGTGCCCAAACCATCGAAGCAATCCCTTATCCATTTTTGTGACAAGGTCATCTTTCAAACCTGCCATATTGCGAATCTCTTCGTTTCGCTTTCGGTCAGCCATGGTAAGGCCGCACATTTTACGAAGACACCACTGCATTCAACCTGCTTTTATGCTTCTTCTGGCATACCCAGGTTTCGCTGCCATATAACAAAGTCGGTACCAACACTGCATGCACTTTTCACTACGCTTTGCCTTTTGACTAACGCAGTCAGGGCACCATTGACTTTGTTCCCGGCAGAGACACGCCTGTCCACATCTAAATCACATCTTCCATCCAGGCTAAACGCACTCCCCAAGTATACAATTTCATTCACCTGTTCTAGACATTCCTGATTTACCCAAATTTCGCACTTCGTTCTTTCTTCGTCCCTTTCAAATACCACCTTAGTTTTATTAGCATTCAAACGGAGACCATTAATTTCACATTCTTCTTTCATACACGTGACTAATGTCTGCAGTTCTGCCTCTGATGGTGCAATAAGCACTGCATCATCAGCATACAGCAGACAATTTACTTTTATATCATCCAATTTCACACCCAAACAGCTATCTTTCAGCTTCTGTAAACAGCTGTCGAGATACAGTATGAACAGCCAGGAAGACATGACACAACCCTGTTTTACGCCCGTTTGGACGCTAAACATGGGTGACAGGTGACATGCCCTACCCACACAGACTTTACAGTCACAGTAAAGTGACTGCACAGCCTTGCAATCGACCATCCACAACATACCCGGCAACAGTTTCCACATTTTCTTCCTTACAACCTTATCAAATGCTTTCTCAAGATCCACAAAAGCACAAGAAATAACTTGTTTATTTCATTCATTAAATTCTTGTTATTTTGAATTTCCCCTCATAAATTTGTTCTATAATAAGCTTGTAAATATTCATGACTTATTTATTATGTTTAAAAAGAAATAACGAGTATACTTACGCGACACTCTCTGGCCCTGTCTCTGATATCGATCATGGTATGTAGAGTAGGTATGACCCGAATTTTAGTACTGAACTTTGTTAATATAGAGGGGATATTCTCAGTGATCGCCCTAGTTTTACTAATTTACATACAGTAACGATAGCCGAGTGGTTGGGTGGTCGGAATTTCGAGTCAAGAGACCCGAGTTCGATCCTCAAGTGGCAATACCAATGGGTTTTTCTAAAAACCTATGTACAAATTATATCGTTGGCTTGGACATAAAGACGGCGACGGGCTCCCACCGACCACCCAACCACTCGGCTTCGTGACTTTTTGAAAAATGTATATACCTTTATTTTATTTCTACGTAGTAATTACTTCTCGCAGCATGTTAAATCAGACCAAGGAGAAATATATCGTCACACGATCAAACACATACAGAAGCACAATGATAGAAGAAAACATTGTCATACACATCGCTGTGATCTCAAAGTAGGGAAGCTAAAAGCACTTGTGTTGAGGAATCAGAAACAATGAAGATACCACAAACACCACGATCCGTGTTGTTTGTGGTAATATAGAAAAAGTGGTTGTTCGGGCATTATAATTTCATCGAATTGTCTGTGGACACTGCACTAGCGACATCTTGTGAATAAATTACCAGTTTCAGTCAAAACATCGGTTTGTCGGAACTGCATGTATGCCTAGCTAGGAAAACCAGGACCAACCTTGTTCACCCTTGTACTGTCCACCTATCGAAGACTCGTAATAGCTTGAAAAGTTGTTTTTTTAGAATGCAAATGCGGTACCTGTGAAGTGCGAAATTGGAAAAACCGGTGTGTACGCTACTCGATCTTTTTTTTTTAATGAGATTTTATTATTATTTATTTATTTATCTTCACGCACAATCCCTGACGGGGTAGCCAGAGAGAACGGATCGCCAAGTGTCACGATCCCTACATACTTCTTTCGCTTCTTTCAAATTCATCATCTTTTTAATACATGCACGTCTAGGTATCCGAGTACTCTTGACCCTCCCCTCTTCGAGCAATTTGCTCACAAGGTCTCCGAAAGTTAGTCTCGGTCTACCTAGACACCTTTTAATATTAACTTTCGCGCTATATATTTTCTTCACCATTCGGTCTTCACTCATTCGCTTAACGTGCCCAAACCATCGAAGCACGCCCTTATCCATTTTTGTGACAAGGTCATCTTTCAAACCTGCCATATTGCGAATCTCTTCGTTTCGCTTTCGGTCGGCCATGGTAAGGCCGCACATTTTACGAAGACACCACTGCATTCAACCTGCTTTTATGCTTCTTCTGGCATACCCAGGTTTCGCTGCCATATAACAAAGTCGGTACCAACACTGCATGCACTTTTCACTACGCTTTGCCTTTTGACTAACGCAGTCAGGGCACCATTGACTTTGTTCCCGGCAGAGACACGCCTGTCCACATCTAAATCACATCTTCCATCCAGGCTAAACGCACTCCCAAGTATACAATTTCATTCACCTGTTCTAGACATTCCTGATTTACCCAAATTTCGCACTTCGTTCTTTCTTCGTCCCTTTCAAATACCAGAACCTTAGTTTTATTAGCATTCAAACGGAGACCATTAATTTCATTCTTCTTTCATACACGTGACTAATGTCTGCAGTTCTGCCTCTGTTGGTGCAATAAGCACTGCATCATCAGCATACAGCAGACAATTTACTTTTATATCATCCAATTTCACACCCAAACAGCTATCTTTCAGCTTCTGTAAACAGCTGTCGAGATACAGTATGAACAGCCAGGAAGACATGACACAACCCTGTTTTACGCCCGTTTGGACGCTAAACATGGGTGACAGGTGACATGCCCTACCCGCACACAGACTTTACAGTCACAGTAAAGTGACTGCACAGCCCTTTGCAATCGACCATCCACAACATACCCCGGCAACAGTTTCCACATTTTTTTCCTTACAACCTTATCAAATGCTTTCTCAAGATCCACAAAAGCACAGAAAATCTTTTGGTTAGCAGCCAGAAGCTTCTCCGTGATCATGCGGAGAGAAAACATTTGATCCGTGCATCCTCTTCCAGGTCTAAATCCGCATTGTGCCTCCCATAGAAATCTTTCCGATTTCTCTTGCATCCTACGTGTTAAAACCTTCGAGTAAACTTTACTTGCTAAACTGGTCAAGCTGATCGCCCGATAGCACCCGCAGTCATAATGTGAACCTTTACTTTTATATAAAGGCACAATGACCGCAGATCGCCAATCATCCGGAACAGCCCCCGTTCGCCAGCACAAATTGTTTAGCAGATGAAACCTGTCCCAGACGCGTGGCCCATCATACTTGACCATTTCAGCAGTAACTCTGTCTAGTCTCGCAGCCTTACCACATTTCAAACTTCTAATCGTACATTCAATCTCTTTCATACTGATGACCTCAGTGTCATCGAGGTCCGAAGTCTGGCGTACCAGTCACGGCGTCACCCCGGATCCTCACTAAGATCATCACATGCATACATCTATAAAATTCGCTCCATCGCTGCATGACGTCCGATTTTTCTGAGAGGACGTCATTGGATTCAACCTGCTTTTATGCTTCTTCTGGCATACCCAGGTTTCGCTGCCATATAACAAAGTCGGTACCAACACTGCATGCACTTTTCACTACGCTTTGCCTTTTGACTAACGCAGTCAGGGCACCATTGACTTTGTTCCCGGCAGAGACACGCCTGTCCACATCTAAATCACATCTTCCATCCAGGCTAAACGCACTCCCAAGTATACAATTTCATTCACCTGTTCTAGACATTCCTGATTTACCCAAATTTCGCACTTCGTTCTTTCTTCGTCCCTTTCAAATACCAGAACCTTAGTTTTATTAGCATTCAAACGGAGACCATTAATTTCACATTATTCTTTCATACACGTGACTAATGTCTGCAGTTCTGCCTCTGTTGGTGCAATAAGCACTGCATCATCAGCATACAGCAGACAATTTACTTTTATATCATCCAATTTCACACCCAAACAGCTATCTTTCAGCTTCTGTAAACAGCTGTCGAGATACAGTATGAACAGCCAGGAAGACATGACACAACCCTGTTTTACGCCCGTTTGGACGCTAAACATGGGTGACAGGTGACATGCCCTACCCACACAGACTTTACAGTCACAGTAAAGTGACTGCACAGCCCTTTGCAATCGACCATCCACAACATACCCCGGCAACAGTTTCCACATTTTTTTCCTTACAACCTTATCAAATGCTTTCTCAAGATCCACAAAAGCACAGAAAATCTTTTGGTTAGCAGCCAGAAGCTTCTCCGTGATCATGCGGAGAGAAAACATTTGATCCGTGCATCCTCTTCCAGGTCTAAATCCGCATTGTGCCTCCCATAGAAATCTTTCCGATTCCCACTTCCTCGCAGGCCGCTGTTTGAGTCGCGCGTGTTTGTCGTTATATAGGTCTTAAATAGTTTCGTTGGTTTATCGAAAATTATGAAAGTGTGAAATCGGAGTGCATTAACTTAAGGATCTAATAGTTCATCACAGCAGTAAGACAACATAGCACAAACATTCTCTGATTGCCTGGTACGTAAACGTCTATATACTTTACAAAATGCAACGCACACCTCCACTGCAGCGTTCATTAACTGTTCCTTCAAGGACTACGACTCAGTGGCCCAGGACTCGGACTCCTCATCAAATGTATCAGTTCGTTCTAAAAAGAAAACGCGGAAATGACTACGCTGATGATTTTAATGCATTTAAAAATGAAATACGGGACATATTTTTGAGCCTTCAGAAGGAGCAAGAAGAAAGAATTACAGCATTCCTAAACACAATACAAGAACAAAACTCAGCAGTGCATAAATCAATCGATTTTCTATCTGAAAAATATGATCATTTACTGGACAAATTAGGTAAATTGGAAAATGAAAGGAAGGAAAATATGTTGTATATTGAATCTCTAGAAAAAAAACTTGAGAAGCTGGAGCGGTATAGCTGTTCTACCTCCTTAGAGCTAAGAAATATTCCTAAATTAACTACAGAAAGTAAGGACGACCTTTCAGATATAATTATTAAGTCAATACAACATCTACAGTTGAATATTAGTCTTGCCGAAATTAAAGATGTGTACCGTATTACTACTAAATCGGAAAATAAACCAATTATAGTGGAATTTAATAGCGTATTAACCCGAGATCGCTTTCTCAACGCATACAAAAAACATAACAGCGTTCAAAAAAGTAACAAATTTAGCACAAAACATCTGCAGATTGAAGGACCATCTAGGCCTATCTATATTTCTGAGTACCTCACTAGTAAGACGAGGAACTTATTTCTTACTACAAAAGTATGCCAAAACCAATGACTACATGTTTTGTTGGACTACCCACGGCAGAATAAATCTGCGAAAAAAGAAGGTACTCCTCTAATCAGAATCAACACCGAAGCCGATTTAGGAAATTAAAGCAAATGTGACTATCTTTTACTAGTAGGCAATATGTTCTTAAAACATTCTTGTTGTCAACTTTTCAATTCATATATTTTTTAAATTAACTTTATGCAGAATAGTTAACAGCTTATTGATATTTTCTTACAAATTATGTTCCTATTTTTCTAAAATTTGTTATACTCATACACCAAAGTACACTTCTCATATGCATCATGCACTCACATACATCATTCATACAAAACTAATCGTCTGAACACACTAAACACGTACTTAACCAAAAATTTTGCTCAAAAATTCATATTGTTTTAAATTTATTTACTAGGAACTCAAGTATTTATAGTAAATTACTGATAATAATTCTTTATTACTCTGCGCTTTGTTTATCATTTAAGCCAAATAATGAATAAATCTAACAATAGTTTCTTAGCGGATATTGACGAAGTCTACAATAATAAGTGTTGCACCTTCTTAGATGATCCATCTAAATGCTCACAATTAATTAATTCTGATAAAAATGTAACGCCATTGACAAACTTATAATACTCACATTGAACATCAAGTATTAACCGAAATTACGATTTACTCCTCTCATTTCTTTCAATTCTTGATGTTCAGGTTGATGTTATTGTATTGACTGAGTGCTGGACTAATAAAATTTTGTTCCACCCTTAATGACTAATTACTATATGTACCAAACTAACAATTTTCTAAATCAAAATGATGGCATTGTCGCATACATTCACAATACACTCAATATCTCCTCTGCTGAACCACCTATGCAAGAAGGAAATTGCTTGGTTCTTGATATCAAAGCACAATATACAATTGTTTGCTCTTATAGACCTCCATGCTATAGAAATCCAAGCAATTATCTATATTCTTTAAGTAAAGTACTACAAAGTATTGCTACACCACACGTTATATTAACGGGAGACATTAATCTAAATTTGCTTTCTGACAGTTTGTCTCCACACGTCCAAAACTACCTAAACCTAATGGCAATGTATGGTTTACAGCAAGGTATAAATTTAGCAACGCGGAAAAACACATGTATTGATCACTTCATGATCAAATCTAATAACTCCTGGAGAACTTTCGTATTCGAGGAGTTAACTGATCACTGTCCTATATTAGCGTACTTTGAAACAAACATATCTTTAAATAACAACACGCATCATAAATTCAAACTTTATGATTTTAATGCCATTAAAATTGCATTAAAAAACGTTACTTGGAGTGAGTACTTCAAACTTACAGACGTAAATTGTGCTGCTGAGGTGCTAGTAACCAAACTACAAACTATAAGTGATTCTCACGTAACCATCAAATATTCTAAAAAAAAAATACAACCGTTAAAACCGTGGATAACACCTGGAGTTGTAAAGTCTATTCGAAAAGAAATAAAATACATATTAAAGTAAAAAAACGGCAAAATGATAAGGAACTTCAAGCTTATTACATTAAATATAGGAACTTAACCAATAAGATAATAAAAAATTTAAAGAAAAAGTATTATGAGTATCAGTTTCACATACATACTAAAACAATAAAGAAACCTGGAAAATTATAAAAGATGTGTGTAATTTAAATAAAGATAGGAAAACTCCCTCTGAATTATTAAAAATGGTTAATTCTCCTACTAGATCTCTCAATCTAGTGAATAAATATTTTACTTCTGTGGGGCGCGACTTAGCAAGTAAACAACTTAAAGAATTAAATGAGACTGAAAACGAATTGGCTAAGAAAGCTAAAATTATCGATACACCACATAAATCTATGTACTTTTATCCCACAGATGTAGCTGAAATTAAAAGTATGCCTGACACAATGACCGCAGATCGCCAATCATCCGGAACAGCCCCCGTTCGCCAGCACAAATTGCTTAGCAGATGAAACCTGTCCCAGACGCGTGGCCCATCATACTTGACCATTTCAGCAGTAACTCTGTCTAGTCTCGCAGCCTTACCACATTTCAAACTTCTAATCGTACATTCAATCGCTTTCATACTGATGACCTCAGTGTCATCGAGGTCCGAGTCTGGCGTACCAGTCACGGCGTCACCCCGGTTCCCTCACTAAGATCATCACATGCATACATCTCCCTATATAATTCGCTCCATCGCTGCATGACGTCCGATTTTTCTGAGAGGACGTCACGTCACGTTCCCGAAAGCACTTTATTCATTCTTAAGGCTGTCGCACTACTCCGGGTTTTTCCAACCTCTTTCCAGAAGAGTTTGGAGTTCTCCTTGAAGTTGTGCGACAACCTTTCGTCCGCTTCCATTCTACTCCTTTCACGCACTTCCTCAATCAATGCTTTCGTGTGAACTTTCTGGAGTTTATATCTTTCTTTCCTCTTCTCTCTCATATTCTTATCATTACTAGAGGCCAAGTAGTCTAACCATGCTTTCTTCTTCTTATTTACTGCTTCTTTCACTTTGTCATTCCACCATGCATCACCCTTTTTACTACTACCTCTTTTCACGGATCCACACACGTCTTCCGCTGCACTAACCATTCCATCTCTAAGGCTCTGCCATATTTCTTCCACACAATCTTTCCTGACATCGATGCTGTCCAGCTTTTCGGCTACCCTTGCTTGATATTTATCCCTAGTGTCCGCTTCCTGTAGCTTCCAGCTTCGGGTGCTACCGACCGACTGTGGTTCTGGTATCGCCGTCCGGTGGCGCCAACCCTCGAACAGACCCCTAAATCTAGTAATCACTAGATAGTGATCCGTTCCCAGGTCAGCACCCCGTAACACTCGCGTATCCATCACCTGTTTTCGTAGTCGGTCATCCACCAGGAATAAATCGATCATACTTCTCTCATTCTCTCTTGTTCTAGTATACATGTGGATTTTCTTGTGACTAAACATAGTGTTCGTCACAAGAAGACGCTTTTTCTTGCATACAGCCAGTATAAGCTTGCCAGCATCGTTAACCCTTTTATCACCAAACATTCCAAGCACCGACTCATACCCTGGTCGAGCGGTACCAACCCATCCATTCAAATCACCACATACAACAATTCTTTCGTTTCCTCTAACCAAGTCTAGAACTTCTCTTACATTCTCCCAAAACTCGTCCAGCTCAGCTCTGGATGACGAAGCTACCGGCGCATAAACAGCCAAAAGGAATAACTTCGTCAGTCCCAATTTAAAGCGAACCCAGGGAAGTCTCGAGTTCACAACCTTATATTCAATTATAACATCGACCAACCGAGACAACAGCAGCACCCCCACTCCCTGGCAGGTGCTCTCGCTCTCCGGGACTCCGGACCATAGAGCTAACGCCCCGCCAGGGAGCTCTTCAGTACCGCTGCCCTTCCGCTTGATCTCCGACAAACACACGACATCTAATTCTCTTTCTTTCTTTATTTCAATCAACTCATTCGTCTTATCTCTCATGCCTCCTCTAACATTCCACTTGCCAACTCTGCACTCCGTCCTCCACCTTCCGCCGTGTCGGGCTATGCGTGACGGGTGGCGGTCCCCATCGCCGCTTTGCTCGCTGCATTCCACACCAACGGGGACGAACTGGTGTGCGTCGCCTTGGGGGACACCCTAACCATCGTTGGCATGGGTGCGCAGCTGTGTAGAATTGCAGCCCTGAAAAGGGCTGGCACGACGAGCGCGCTTCTACAATGACCCCCTATTTATTGAGATCAGCATTGAAATCAAAGTGCGTGAAGTAGAAGTACTTTCTGTATAACAAAATGAATATGAAAAGTCACCAAATGACACACTACAGGGAATGGTCGACTGAACAACGCTTTTAGCGAGTTTTTTTTTGAAACTTTTATCAAAGCCAGATTGGTGAAAATCTCGCAAGAAAAGGAGAGTAAGTCAAATTAACTTTGCATTTCTTTTGAAATAAACGAAAATAAATTTAGTTTGACAAATAAAAAGTGTGTTTGGATTGTATATTGAAACTTGTAAAAGAACCTGCTGAAATTATTATTTTTTACTGACATTTTAACATATACTGTACATACCTTGCCGCTTGGTATTGGCGTAAGAGTTGGCGACACGACTGCGGTATTTAAATGGAATTATAATGGTATTAATGTTATCACGTGACAGAGGATATATATATATATATATATATATATATATATATATATATATATATATATATATATATATATATATATATATATATATATATATATATATATATATATATATATATATATATATATATATATATATGTATATATATATATATATATATATATATATATATATATAAAAATAATAATTTCAGCAGGTTCTTTTACAAGTTTCAATATACAATCCAAACGCACTTTTTATTTATCAAACTAAATTTATTTTCGTTTATTTCAAAAGAAATGCAAAGTTAATTTGACTTAATCTCCTTTTCTTGCGAGATTTTCACCAATCTGGCTTTGATAAAGGTTTCAAAAACTCGCTAAAAGCGTTGTTCGGCCTGACCATTCCCTCGTAGTGGTTACTTGGTGCTTTCATATTCATTTTGTTATACAGAAAGTACTTCTACTTCACGCACTTTGATTTCAATGCTGATCTCAATAAATAGGGTCATTAGAAGCGGTTTATGTCGCCAGCCCTTCAGGGCTGCAATTCTATTATTAGCCAGGCACCATGCCAACGATGGTTAGGGTGTCCCATGACGCACACCAGTTCGTCCCGTTGGTGTGGAATGAAGAGCAAAGTGTATGATGGGGGACCGCCACCCGTCACGCATAGCCCGACACTTAAGGAAGGTGAGGACGGAGCAGAGTTGGCAAGTGGAATGTTAGAGGAGGCATGAGAGATAAGACGAATGAGTTGATTGAAATAAAGAAAGAGAAAGATAATTAGATGTCGTGTGTTTGTCGGAGATCAAGCGGAAGGGCAGTGACTGAAGAGGCCTTCGGCGGGGCAAGAAGGCCTATGGTCCGAGTCCTGGAGAGCGAGAGCACCTGCCAGGAGTGGGGTGCTGCTGTTGTCTCGGTTGGTCGATGTTATAATTGAATATAAGGTTGTGAACTCGAGACTTCTGTTCGTTTTAAATTGGGACTGACGAAGTTATTCCTTTTGGCTGTTTATGCCGGTAGCTTCGTCATCAGAGCTGAGCTGGAGGAGTTTTGGGAGAATGTAAGAGAAGTTCTAGACTTGGTTAGAGGAAACGAAAGAATTGTTGTATGTGGTGATTTGAATGGATGGGTTGGTACCGCCTGACCAGGGTATGAGTCGGTGCTTGAACAAGTAGTGATAAAAGGGTTAACGATGCTGGCAAGTTTATACTGGCTGTATGCAAGAAAAGTCTTCTTTGTGACGAACACTATGTTTAGTCACAAGAAAATCCACATGTATACTAGAACAAGAGAGAATGAGAGAAGTATGATCGATTTATTCCTGGTGGATGACCGACTGCGAAAACAGGTGATGATATGAGTACATGGGTGCTGACCTGGGAACGGATCACTATCTAGTGATTAGATTTAGGGGTCTGTTCGAGGTTGGCGCCACCGGACGGCGATACCAGAACCACAGTCGGTCGGTAGCACCGAAGCTGGAAGCTACAGGAAGTGGACACTAGGATAAATATTGCCAAGGTAGCCGAAAAGCTGGACAGCATCGATGTTGGGGAAAGATTGTGTGGAAGAAATATGGCAGATTTTAGAGATGGAATGGTTAGTGCAGCGGAAGACGTGTGGATCCGTGAAAAGAGGTAGTAGTAAAAGGGTGATGCATGGTGGAATGACAAAGTGAAAGAAGCAGTAAATAAGAAGAAGAAAGTATTGGTTAGACCACGGCCTCTAGTAATGATAAGAATATGAGAGAAGAGGAAAGAAAGATATAAACTCCAGAAAGTTCACACGAAAGCATTGATTGAGGAAGTGCGTGAAAGGAGTAGAATGGAAGCGGACGAGGTTGTCGCACAATCAAGGAGAACTCAAACTCTTCTGGAAAGAGGTTGGAAAAACCGGAGAAAAGTGACAGCCTTAAGAATGAATAAAAGCTCGAATGTGACGTGACGTCCTCTCAGAAAACGGACGTCATGCAGCGATGGAGCGAATTATATAGGAGATGTATGCATGTGATGATCTTAGTGAGGGAACTGGGGTGATGCTGTGACTGGTACGCCAGACTCGGACCTCGATGACACTGAGGTCATCAGTATGAAAGCGATTGAATGTACGATTAGAAGTTCGAAATGTGGTAAGGCTGCGAGACTAGACAGAGTTACTGCTGAAATGGTCAAGTATGATGGGCCACGCGTCTGGGACAGGTTTCATCTGCTAAGCAATTTGTGCTGGCGAACGGGGGCTGTTCCGGATGATTATGATCTATGGTCATTGTGTCAGGCATACTTTTAATTTCAGCTACATCTGTGGGATAAAAGTACATAGACGGCGTGGTGTATCGATAATTTTAGCTTTCTTAGCCAATTCGTTTTCAGTCTCATTTAATTCTTTAAGTTGTTTACTTGCTAAGTCGCGCCCCACAGAAGTAAAATATTTATTCACTAGATTGAGAGATCTAGTAGGAGAATTAACCATTTTAATAATTCAGAGGGAGTTTTCCTATCTTTATTTAAATTACACACATCTTTTATAATTTTCCAGGTTTCTTTATTGTTTTTAGTATGTATGTGAAACTGATACTCATAATACTTTTTCTTTAAATTTTTATTATCTTATTGGTTAAGTTCCTATATTTAATGTAATAAGCTTGAAGTTCCTTATCATTTTGCCGTTTTTACTTTAATATGTATTTTATTTCTTTTTCGAATAGACTTTACAACTCAGGTGTTATCCACGGTTTTAACGGTTGTATTTTTTTTTAGAATATTTGATGGTTACGTGAGAATCACTTATAGTTTGTAGTTTGGTTACTAGCACCTCAGCAGCACAATTTACGTCTGTAAGTTTGAAGTACTCACTCCAAGTAACGTTTTTTAATGCAATTTAATGGCATTAAAATCATAAAGTTTAAATTTATGATGCGTGTTGTTATTTAAAGATATGTTTGTTTCAAAGTACGCTAATATAGGATAGTGATCAGTTAACTCCTCGAATACGAAAGTTCTCCTTAGACATAGATTTGGATCAAGAAGTGATCAATACATGTGTTTTTCCGCGTTGCTAAATTTATACCTTGCTGTAAACCATACATTGCCATTAGGTTTAGGTAGTTTTGGACGTGTGGAGACAAACTGTCAGAAAGCAAATTTAGATTAATGTCTCCCGTTAATATAACGTGTGGTGTAGCAATACTTTGTAGTACTTTACTTAAAGAATATAGATAATTGCTTGGATTTCTATAGCATGGAGGTCTATAAGAGCAAACAATTGTATATTGTGCTTTGATATCAAGAACCAAGCAATTTCCTTCTTGCATAGGTGGTTCAGCAGAGGAGATATTGAGTGTATTGTGAATGTATGCGACAATGCCATCATTTTGATTTAGAAAATTGTTAGTTTGGTACATATAGTAATTAGTCATTAGGGTGGAACAAAATTCTTATTAGTCCAGCACTCAGTCAATACAATAACATCAACCTGAACATCAAGAATTGAAAGAAATGAGAGGAGTAAATCGTAATTTCGGTTAATACTTCTGATGTTCAATGTGAGTATTATAAGTTTGTCAATGGCGTTACATTTTTTATCAGAATTAATTAATTGTGAGCATTTAGATGGATCATCTAAGAAGGTGCAACACTTATTATTGTAGATTTCGTCAATATCCGCTAAGAAACTATTGTTAGATTTATTCATTATTTGGCTTAAATGATAAACAAAGCGCAGAGTAATAAAAATTATTATCAGTAATTTACTATAAATACTTGAGTTCCTAGTAAATAAATTTAAAACAATATGAATTTTTGAGCAAAATTTTTGGTTAAGTACGTGTTTAGTGTGTTCAGACGATTAGTTTTGTATGAATGATGTATGTGACAAATAAAAAGTGCGTTTGGATTGTATATTGAAACTTGTAAAAGAACCTGCTGAAATTATTATTTTTTACTGACATTTTAACATATACTGTACATACCTTGCCGCTTGGTATTGGCGTAAGAGTTGGCGACACGACTGCGGTATTTAAATGGAATTATAATGGTATTAATGTTATCACGTGACAGAGGATATATATATATATATATATATATATATATATATATATATATATATATATATATATATATATATATATATATATATATATATATATATATATATATATATATATATATATACAGCATGTAGGGGGGGCATTGAGGTGGACAAAACACGCAATATCCCATACTATGGTAGACAATGAACTTCTTCGACCCACTTTTCATAGAACCTTATTTGGGACAACGAGATAGGTCGCATAATGGCCAAGCTAACGGGACATTTATTCTTACATACCTATATATTTACCTATCGTCGTCTTAATGGCTAAGCCAATAAATATTGATCAAGTCAAGCCAACGATACCTTATATTTTACATAGAGGAATATTCGTATAAACATATTAACATCCATTACTCAGGAACAAACATTCGTATTAATACATTGCTCTGATCCTAAAGTAAGCAGCTTAAGAACTTATAATATGGAATTAAAACAACGTTTGGGTATATAGTTCTTTAACTGGCAGATGTCTGCTTTCTTGAAAAGCATGAAAATCACGCTTTTACTCACGCTTTCGGCGTAACACTGCCATCGATAACGGAATTAAACAGCTTCTGAAGGACTACAGTTATTGGAACAGTTATTGGAACAGTTATTGGAACAGTTATTGGAACAGTTATTGGAACAGTTATTGGAACAGTTATTGGAACAGTTATTGGAACAGTTATTGGAACAGTTATTGGAACAGTTATTGGAACAGTTATTGGAACAGTTATTGGAACAGTTATTGGAACAGTTATTGGAACAGTTATTGGAACAGTTATTGGAACAGTTATTGGAACAGTTATTGGAACAGTTATTGGAACAGTTATTGGAACAGTTATTGGAACAGTTATTGGAACAGTTATTGGAACAGTTATTGGAACAGTTATTGGAACAGTTATTGGAACAGTTATTGGAACAGTTATTGGAACAGTTATTGGAACAGTTATTGGAACAGTTATTGGAACAGTTATTGGAACAGTTATTGGAACAGTTATTGGAACAGTTATTGGAACAGTTATTGGAACAGTTATTGGAACAGTTATTGGAACAGTTATTGGAACAGTTATTGGAACAGTTATTGGAACAGTTATTGGAACAGTTATTGGAACAGTTATTGGAACAGTTATTGGAACAGTTATTGGAACAGTTATTGGAACAGTTATTGGAACAGTTATTGGAACAGTTATTGGAACAGTTATTGGAACAGTTATTGGAACAGTTATTGGAACAGTTATTGGAACAGTTATTGGAACAGTTATTGGAACAGTTATTGGAACAGTTATTGGAACAGTTATTGGAACAGTTATTGGAACAGTTATTGGAACAGTTATTGGAACAGTTATTGGAACAGTTATTGGAACAGTTATTGGAACAGTTATTGGAACAGTTATTGGAACAGTTATTGGAACAGTTATTGGAACAGTTATTGGAACAGTTATTGGAACAGTTATTGGAACAGTTATTGGAACAGTTATTGGAACAGTTATTGGAACAGTTATTGGAACAGTTATTGGAACAGTTATTGGAACAGTTATTGGAACAGTTATTGGAACAGTTATTGGAACAGTTATTGGAACAGTTATTGGAACAGTTATTGGAACAGTTATTGGAACAGTTATTGGAACAGTTATTGGAACAGTTATTGGAACAGTTATTGGAACAGTTATTGGAACAGTTATTGGAACAGTTATTGGAACAGTTATTGGAACAGTTATTGGAACAGTTATTGGAACAGTTATTGGAACAGTTATTGGAACAGTTATTGGAACAGTTATTGGAACAGTTATTGGAACAGTTATTGGAACAGTTATTGGAACAGTTATTGGAACAGTTATTGGAACAGTTATTGGAACAGTTATTGGAACAGTTATTGGAACAGTTATTGGAACAGTTATTGGAACAGTTATTGGAACAGTTATTGGAACAGTTATTGGAACAGTTATTGGAACAGTTATTGGAACAGTTATTGGAACAGTTATTGGAACAGTTATTGGAACAGTTATTGGAACAGTTATTGGAACAGTTATTGGAACAGTTATTGGAACAGTTATTGGAACAGTTATTGGAACAGTTATTGGAACAGTTATTGGAACAGTTATTGGAACAGTTATTGGAACAGTTATTGGAACAGTTATTGGAACAGTTATTGGAACAGTTATTGGAACAGTTATTGGAACAGTTATTGGAACAGTTATTGGAACAGTTATTGGAACAGTTATTGGAACAGTTATTGGAACAGTTATTGGAACAGTTATTGGAACAGTTATTGGAACAGTTATTGGAACAGTTATTGGAACAGTTATTGGAACAGTTATTGGAACAGTTATTGGAACAGTTATTGGAACAGTTATTGGAACAGTTATTGGAACAGTTATTGGAACAGTTATTGGAACAGTTATTGGAACAGTTATTGGAACAGTTATTGGAACAGTTATTGGAACAGTTATTGGAACAGTTATTGGAACAGTTATTGGAACAGTTATTGGAACAGTTATTGGAACAGTTATTGGAACAGTTATTGGAACAGTTATTGGAACAGTTATTGGAACAGTTATTGGAACAGTTATTGGAACAGTTATTGGAACAGTTATTGGAACAGTTATTGGAACAGTTATTGGAACAGTTATTGGAACAGTTATTGGAACAGTTATTGGAACAGTTATTGGAACAGTTATTGGAACAGTTATTGGAACAGTTATTGGAACAGTTATTGGAACAGTTATTGGAACAGTTATTGGAACAGTTATTGGAACAGTTATTGGAACAGTTATTGGAACAGTTATTGGAACAGTTATTGGAACAGTTATTGGAACAGTTATTGGAACAGTTATTGGAACAGTTATTGGAACAGTTATTGGAACAGTTATTGGAACAGTTATTGGAACAGTTATTGGAACAGTTATTGGAACAGTTATTGGAACAGTTATTGGAACAGTTATTGGAACAGTTATTGGAACAGTTATTGGAACAGTTATTGGAACAGTTATTGGAACAGTTATTGGAACAGTTATTGGAACAGTTATTGGAACAGTTATTGGAACAGTTATTGGAACAGTTATTGGAACAGTTATTGGAACAGTTATTGGAACAGTTATTGGAACAGTTATTGGAACAGTTATTGGAACAGTTATTGGAACAGTTATTGGAACAGTTATTGGAACAGTTATTGGAACAGTTATTGGAACAGTTATTGGAACAGTTATTGGAACAGTTATTGGAACAGTTATTGGAACAGTTATTGGAACAGTTATTGGAACAGTTATTGGAACAGTTATTGGAACAGTTATTGGAACAGTTATTGGAACAGTTATTGGAACAGTTATTGGAACAGTTATTGGAACAGTTATTGGAACAGTTATTGGAACAGTTATTGGAACAGTTATTGGAACAGTTATTGGAACAGTTATTGGAACAGTTATTGGAACAGTTATTGGAACAGTTATTGGAACAGTTATTGGAACAGTTATTGGAACAGTTATTGGAACAGTTATTGGAACAGTTATTGGAACAGTTATTGGAACAGTTATTGGAACAGTTATTGGAACAGTTATTGGAACAGTTATTGGAACAGTTATTGGAACAGTTATTGGAACAGTTATTGGAACAGTTATTGGAACAGTTATTGGAACAGTTATTGGAACAGTTATTGGAACAGTTATTGGAACAGTTATTGGAACAGTTATTGGAACAGTTATTGGAACAGTTATTGGAACAGTTATTGGAACAGTTATTGGAACAGTTATTGGAACAGTTATTGGAACAGTTATTGGAACAGTTATTGGAACAGTTATTGGAACAGTTATTGGAACAGTTATTGGAACAGTTATTGGAACAGTTATTGGAACAGTTATTGGAACAGTTATTGGAACAGTTATTGGAACAGTTATTGGAACAGTTATTGGAACAGTTATTGGAACAGTTATTGGAACAGTTATTGGAACAGTTATTGGAACAGTTATTGGAACAGTTATTGGAACAGTTATTGGAACAGTTATTGGAACAGTTATTGGAACAGTTATTGGAACAGTTATTGGAACAGTTATTGGAACAGTTATTGGAACAGTTATTGGAACAGTTATTGGAACAGTTATTGGAACAGTTATTGGAACAGTTATTGGAACAGTTATTGGAACAGTTATTGGAACAGTTATTGGAACAGTTATTGGAACAGTTATTGGAACAGTTATTGGAACAGTTATTGGAACAGTTATTGGAACAGTTATTGGAACAGTTATTGGAACAGTTATTGGAACAGTTATTGGAACAGTTATTGGAACAGTTATTGGAACAGTTATTGGAACAGTTATTGGAACAGTTATTGGAACAGTTATTGGAACAGTTATTGGAACAGTTATTGGAACAGTTATTGGAACAGTTATTGGAACAGTTATTGGAACAGTTATTGGAACAGTTATTGGAACAGTTATTGGAACAGTTATTGGAACAGTTATTGGAACAGTTATTGGAACAGTTATTGGAACAGTTATTGGAACAGTTATTGGAACAGTTATTGGAACAGTTATTGGAACAGTTATTGGAACAGTTATTGGAACAGTTATTGGAACAGTTATTGGAACAGTTATTTTGTTCTTCTTTTCTACGTTGCAGTGGTCTAAATGATAATGAAAGTATAGCAGAAAAATCTGTTTTTCTGAATTTTTTTAATGCAAACCATCAAAATCTAAACAATAGGATAGGAATTACACTTCTGAAATAATTATTACGAAAATTCTCGAATTACACAGCATTGTATGCACCATCAATGTGTAAGTATATAATTTCTGTGAAAAACAATTTTTTTCAATAATCTCAGCCATTCTTGATGTAAAGGAAACCGAATAAATCATTCGTAAAATGTTTACTCTTGCACGCTTCAGATGATACATGCTCCTAAAGAAGAAATGTTAGGGACGGCAGCATATATATATATATATATATATATATATATATATATATATATATATATATATATATATATATATATATATATATATATATATATATATATATATATATATATATATATATATATATATATATATATATATATATATATATATATATATATATATATATATATATATATATATATATATATATATACAACATGAGGACATTGAGGTGGACAAAACACGCAATATCCCATACTATGGTAGACAATGAATCCCCTTCGACCCACTTTTCATAGAACCTTATTTGGGACAACGAGATAGGTCGCATAATGGCCAAGCTAACGGCACATTTATTCTTACATACCTATATATTTACCTATCGTCGTCTTAATGGCTAAGCCAATAAATATTGATCAAGTCAAGCCAACGATACCTTATATTTACATAGAGGAATATTCGTATAAACATATTAACATCCATTACTCAGGAACAAACATTCGTATTAATACATTGCTCTGATCCTAAAGTAAGCAGCTTAAGAACTTATAATATGGAATTAAAACAACGTTTTGGGTATATAGTTCTTTAACTGGCAGATGTCTGCTTTCTTGAAAAGCATGAAAATCACGCTTTTACTCCACGCTTTCGGCGTAACACTGCCATCGATAACGGAATTAAACAGCTTCTGAAGGACTACAGTTATTGGAACAGTTATTGGAGAAGCTCAGCCGTAGTTCCATTCTCACCCGGCGCCTTGTCCTTTTAAGCTGTTTGAGGGCTATCCTAATTTCTCTCCGACTGGCATCCGGCATACCGCCCGAGTAGTGTCGGGTAAACTTGGCTCTTGGGTCTACTCGCACCAGAGTGTGATTTCAGCGACGATGTGTACAGCTGTAAAAACTGTAAAAACTATCAACATCACTCAAAATCTCAGCTTCAACGGAAATGACATGCACCATTTTTGGTTTTCTACATGTCAGTTTCTTCCGTTCCGACAGATCTATGGAGCCCTCATTCCGCTCTATCGCTTTTCAAAACGTGTAACCTAGAGGCAGTGTGAAGACGAAATCCCTGCATCTTGTTTTCTGCTCTTCTGAAACTTTCCTAATTCCCTTCTTGAAGCTGGGTTGTGCACTTACAAACCTTCTGGAGTTTCTAATATATGGGCATCGGTAATAACTTACTATTAGGTGAACCGTTAGCACGTTCGCCACCTCTTCCGTAACAATAAGAAGTATCTACAATTCGGTCTCCAACCCTAAATCGGCAACGCACTCCTTCAGCTCCACGGGCTCGTCACATAACCAAATGTAATGAATGTGCACAAACGTATCAGCTAGTGGGGACATAGACTCGATACCACGGAGCTATTGTATCACCACAAATCACAACCCAGAGAAAGATGTGACCCATTTCTCGATTTGCTGATTTTGCCTGTTTTTTAATACGATTAGCATGATGTAAAGGCTACGATATAAAATGTTTTAGTCCCCGATTGTGAACAAAATTTTTTTTTTAAAAAAACCCAAAAAAGATTTTATTGTGAAAAAGTTACGATAAAAACTATTAACTAGTAACTAATATTTTATATTTCTTCGTCTTCATTTTATTTTGTTCTTCTTTTCTACGTTGCAGTGGTCTAAATGATAATGAAAGTATAGCAGAAAAATCTGTTTTTTCTGAATTTTTTTTTAATGCAAACCATCAAAATCTAAACAATAGGATAGGAATTACACTTCTGAAATAATTATTACGAAAATTCTCGAATTACACAGCATTGTATGCACCATCAATGTATAAGTATATAATTTCTGTGAAAAACAATTTTTTTTCAATAATCTCAGCCATTCTTGATGTAAAGGAAACCGAATAAATCATTCGTAAAATGTTTACTCTTGCACGCTTCAGATGATACATGCTCTAAAGAAGAAATGTTAGGGACGGCAGCATATATATATATATATATATATATATATATATATATATATATATATATATATATATATATATATATATATATATATATATATATATATATATATATATATATATATATATATATATATATATATATATATATATATATATATATATATATATATATATATATATATATTCTGCAATCAAAAAAAATCACTTTAGGCAAAGTTCCGAAGATATTGGCAGCGTTCCCCCTTTGAATACATTATAGCAAATTATACCATCATTTAAATTATACCAAATCCTCCCTTTCAGGAGAGGTCTATGTCTTGCAGAAATTGTCAATAACAAAAAGATCAACATGGTTTACATGATTTAAAAATCTACAAAGATGCATGATGAAAATTAGAACTCTTACCCTTTTCAAGGAAAAATGTACATATTCACGCGATATTTAATTGAATATTTGTCTCTATCCATAGAAATCGTTCGTAAAATTTTTGAATTTAATGGACCGGCAACATCCATTAAGAGCTTATGTTCGATTATCATTTGTATGCAAGATCACATATTCTATACCTTTCAACATATTTATGTAGCTTAAGTAAGAAAATATAGGCCTCCATTAAGGCGTGGGTACGTTTTGGAAATTCTAAACGGTCTGAAATCTCCGGAAAACAAAACCCTGTCGGCATGAATAACTACGCTTGGCAATCGGTGAGCAATTACATTAATATTCTGTATATTATTATTATTTAACAGCCACAATAACCGACCTATCGTTTGATCGAAGTTCGAATCGTAGCCTAATGCTATCCCAGATATACTAATGCATGAATCGGCCGACTCGACCGGGACAGGTTCCTGACGGGAAATAGAAGCATCTTGTGCTCCTGTGTTTCGTCCAATGAGTGATCGTATCCACAGGCCAGGCCTTTCCTTTATTCTTCCCCACTTTCTAATCCCTTTTTTTAAACGTTAGCAACGCACTTGCAATTTCTCAAGTGCTAGTGTACATGGGCATGGCTAGTAAGTTATCAACGGATGAAGTATTTGCTCCTTTGCCACTTTCTAATGTAATAAATGAAGTGAGTGATACCTGTGTTTGTCTTTGTCTTTAGTTTCATGGAGTTTCAAATCACGACCAGAGTAAAGAAGTTATCACTTCCAATGAACATTAATATATTTCAACTTTTTTTACTTTTCCAAAGAAGTTACGATAGCCGAAAGGTTGGGTAGTCAGAATGTCGAGTCAAGAGACCCGAGTTTGATCCTCAGGTGGCAGGCTCGTACCAATGGACTTTTCAAAAACTTATGTACGAATTACATCGTTGGCTTGGACATATAGATGGTGACGGGCTCACCACCTGTCACGTTGTCCCGAAAATATCTTCGGTGGAAGGTGGGTCGAAGGGACTTAATTGTCTAGACTAGACCTCTGTCTACCCCTTTAATGGGAATTGCGTTTAGATAATTTTTTAATTAATTTAGATAATTTTATTATTAGTACGGAAATATATTTTTTTTGATTTTTTTTCTTTAAAATTATTTCTCTTAAATATAGCTAAGGTATAAATAACATTTACATATTTTAATGGAGGATTACATACTTCATACGATGCTCGTAGATCAACCGACGTATTTGTTTATGTAAATTGCTACAAATGGCACCTAAACGCGTTTAGACATTTAATGTTACAGTGAAATTAAGAGTAGAAATAAAATAGAAGTAAAAAGTTATTATTGTACATTTTGTGAGCAAATAATGTAAGGGCAATATTACAAAAAAAGAAAGAGTTGAATTATAATAAACATTAACAAAAATTAACAGGATTTTATTAAAATTTTCAAATTAATGCAGTCTGTCGTAAACTGTTTGCAGCATTTGGTTCGCTCAGAAAGGTGAACTACTTTTTACCTATTTCCACCAAAATTACGTTCACTCATTCTCTGCTGCTCCTTCCTGCTCAGTCCTTGATTATGCTGACATATGTTATCCTAACATCATAAGCGACATAAACTTGAGCGACTTCAAAATCTATGTAGGAGGTTCATATTTGGACTGCGTGAACATGATCATGTATCAGAATAACGCAATAAGCTCAAGTGGCTCCCGATTCGTCTTAGCCGGCATACTCACATTCTTTCTGCTCTTTACTGCATCCTATTTATTATATCAAATCCACCCTATTTGAAAGAACGTTTTCCATTTCTTTATTCCTCTCATTCCCTTCCTCTACGTTCTAATGAAAATCTCTTCCTCAAACATCCTATGCGTTTCTCTAACTTTTATTATAAATCTTTCACTGCTGTAGCTGTTAAGCTGTGGAACTCTTTACCTATCTCTATTAAACTTTCTCGAAGTTCAAAGAGAGAAGAAGAAAGTCTCTCTAACTCCTCTTTACGACAATATCTCTTTTCCTCTCATATTTCCCTTTGCCCTAATGATTACCCACAAAAGGTATGTTTTTCTTAGTACTTTGTATTTATCTATTTTTTGCTTTCATGAACAGGATGTTCATGACCCGTTAATTATTTTCTTTTTTGTTATTAATTCCTGGCTGAGGCTGCCTGGAAGAAATTGCTATATAGCAATAAGGTCGCCTTTTGTTATCCGATTTTTGATACTTATGTTTTGTATTATTTTTTCTTTTCTCATTTGGTGTACAATAAATTGTATTATTATTATTATTAAAACAATATAGTTCCATAGTTAGAATGGATACGGAAGATATCGTATCTTAAACATAATGTAAATCAGGCCAAAAGTTTTAGACAACCTAATTCATTTTTGGTTCTTAAAAGAAAAAAATGTAATAAAAATTTCTGTATTTTTGATTCGTTCAATAGAAAGCTCACTTTTTTGGCACTTTAGAAGTAAATGATGTAAAATCTTTTACTAGATGACGCGCATCTTTTAGTAATGTATAAAATTACATTTCCTTGGTATCTTTCGCCATGTTCCTTGTTCGAAGTTCCATGGCCTTTCCAATGCCCTTTGATG
This sequence comes from Sericinus montela, assembly GCA_029286605.1. Classification (NCBI taxonomy): domain Eukaryota; kingdom Metazoa; phylum Arthropoda; class Insecta; order Lepidoptera; family Papilionidae; genus Sericinus; species Sericinus montela. The sequence continues at coordinate 157,747 of JAGSMR010000133.1, forward strand.
ATATCGCCTAAGCCTCTGTTTAAAACGATGGTTATTTTTTTTTTTTTTTATTTAACTGTTCCGTTCCATGTATAAATAATAAATATATGTATATATGTAACATGTATAAATAATAAATATATGTATATATGTATAAATAAATGTGTAAATAATAAATATGTAATGTAAAATAAGAACATGTATTCTAACTTGATTGTTTTCTTCTTAACAGTTTTGGAATAACCATAGTGAGTACTACTACACTTTTCGTTTAGTAAATAAATAGTACGTGATTCTTTTTCTCGATTTTGTTTTTCATGAAATTAATTACATCTCGTATATAGCGGCATTTTCTACGGCGTAGACCTCTCGTAGAGACAGTTGAGAGCCGAACGTTTTGGAGAGTGCACGCTACGAAACGTGAAAGCTAAAATCCTTTTTCGAATACACCTCTCGTAATTTCTATTCTTCGAAAGTTGCTATATATTAAAGGATTTAATTCAATTTCCATTTATAAATTTAAACTATTTCAATCACATACAATTCTTAAAAAGTGGTTCTTGTATTAAATTTAATTACAATAATTAAAACATTAACAGTGACAATAGCAATGTACAAGTCTTTGTCTCTAATGCGTACCATACCGTAAGGGTACCTTACGAGTATATGGGGCTGCATTCAACTAAAGTCGGTAAGTCATTCTCAAATTATTTTCTTTGAAAATGTTATTTGATATATTGTTGTTCTTGTATTAAATATTTATGAATATATTATATATTGTTGTTCACAATAACCATATTGTGTGAAATTGAAATTCATTGTAGATTCATAATGAATGAAGTGCCACATAACCAAAATGTATATGTAGTATTTCGTAGAATATTTAGTTCATATAAAATTAACATTATTTTTTATGAACGTAACTTTATAAAAGTTAAACGATAAATTATAGTTTTATAATTATCTATTTCTTTGTGTATAATTAAATACTTAACATCATAATAAATAACAATTATTATTAATAATTATTACTTATTTATTTTTATTTTAGTACTCCTTTATGGAATTCAAACAGCAATATCGGCTTTTAGCAAGGCATTGCTCTATTCATTAACTAGAAATCGTTTATATTTTTTTTGTTATTTTCCTCTCCTCAACTGGGATTAGTAAACCCTTAGATCGACTTTGCTACGGCAAGATACTAAGAGATTAGTTATAGTGTAAATATCTCCGAACGATGGCAGTATTTCTGAGGATGACAACCTTTTTATGTTAACTATAAGATACCTTGGGAGTCCTAGCCTAACTAAATTATCGGCAAGGGATCTTGGTATAATTCCTGTGGTTGAAATAATAATCGGTATATACCTTTTAATATTAACTATATATTCTTGGGGAGTAAGGGGTGAACGGAGTTTAACATCTATCCGACCCAATTGCCATCCTCACCTGCCCGCGTTAGTGGTTGTTTTCAGAATAGCTAGCGGTGGCGACCCACGGGACGCCGCGGTGCTCCCTGCTAGACAACAGACGAGGCAATGGCGACCGAGCAAAGGCGGTATAATCTTACGCCCATCGCCGGATGGATTAGGCTTCATGAGCCTTGAGGAGTAAATGCCCTCTAAAAGTGTTGGCGGAAGGACGTGGGACCCCACCGAGTAGTATTTTCCCAAGAAAACCACCACCACCATGAATACGACCAGGAAAGATTGCGATTTGTTGGATGACCCGACTAACACTCGGCGCCATTCAGTACCCAGGCTGGATGGTGTGAAATATGCTACCGAAGCTCTTTCGAGAGATATCACCTTGCACAATAGTGCACCTTTATACACTGCACATCCGATTACCGCAGGCAGGAAATCGCTGCGAGGCCACCACCACATTGCTACCTGGAATGTCAGAGGCTTACTGAAACCAGGAAAGTTGACCTTAGTGGAAAAGGAAATGAACAATTTAGGACTTAGTCTATTAGGCATTAGTGAAACTCATATGAGAGGGAAGGGACATTTTGAAACTGCTGAAGGCAATGTTATGTATTTCACAGGTTGCGTTGACTCTAGTGAGCATGGAGTTGCAGTTATAGTGCCCCCCAAAATGAACCGTTTCGTTCTTGGATATAATCCAATATCGACCCGCATCATCACTGTAAAGCTTAACACCAAGCCCTGCTTAATGAACATCGTTCAAGTTTATGCTCCAGCAAGTACTACGCCAGATTCAGAAGCAGAAGTTGAAGAAGTGTTGGATGCAATCCCGGGTCGAGAGATGACTATGATTCTCGGTGATTTTAATGCAGAAGTTGGGAGCACCATAGATGACGACCATCTTCGGGATGTTGTCGGAAGGTATGGCCTAGGAATTATGAATGAGCGTGGCATAAGATTTTTAGACTTGTGTGCTAGCAGGAATCTAACCATCCTGAATACATGTTTTCAACATCATCCCAGACGTCTATACACGTGGAGATCTCCAGGTGACAGGTATAGAAATCAAATTGATTATATTCTCTAGGTTTCCCGCTGGAGATCATCTGTAAATAACGTGAAGACGTATCCCGGGCAGATTGTGGTTCAGACCACAATTTACTTGTTGCTAGGTTTGCGCTTCGGCTTAAGGCGCCACGGAAGCGTCCCAAAGCTCTTCCTAAACATCTAAATCCAACGGAATGCAAACTGCTGGAACAGTCTATGAACGATTGGCTGGCGGCTGTAATTGCGGACCAATAAAGCAATGCAGATGCTCTGTGGACTCACCTGAAGACTCTAATTGACGAGGCATTGAATGAGCTAAAAAGACTCCAGAAAAAGGATTCTAAGAAATCAACATGGATATCCGATAGCACGTGGATGCTCACTCAACGTCGGAAGGACATTAAGATTAAAGGACTACAGAATCCAGAAGTCAGAGAGGAATACCGTCGTCTTTGTAAAGAGATAGATGCGAGCTGTAGGACGGATAAGAACAAGTTTATAGATGGGATATGCCTTGAAATTGAAAACCACTTTCACAAATATCAGACTGCAGACCTCTTCAGAAAAGTGAAGCAGCACACAGATAAATTTATACCGAAAAGTTGGGTAATTGAAGATGACGAGGGGCGTCTCTTACACCAAATAGACGAGATCGCAGAGAGGTGGCGTTCGTATTGTGAGTCGTTGTACAGAAACCCAACGCAGAATACCTTTGACACGGCTTGGAACTTTGAAAGACGTGAGATGTAACCAGATATCCTTCGATCTGAAATTGTAGCAGCACTTCGATCTCTCAAAAACGGTAAAGCACCAGGCCCCGACGCTATCACAGCTGAAGCTCTGAAATCTTAGGGAGATAGTGGCATTGATGTATTGCATGCCATATGCAATATAGTGTGGGGTACTGGAGAATGGCCTGATGACTGGACAAAGTCCATAATACTACCGTTACACAAGAAAGGTTCCACAAGACAATGTGACAACTATAGCACTCTGTCACTCATTTCTCATGCTAGTAAAGTTCTGCTTCACATACTGAACAAAAGCATTCGGCATTATTTGGATGCGCAAATACCTCAAGAACAAGCAGGTTTTGTGAAGGGCAGAGGCACTAGAGAACAGGTCCTTAACGTGAGACAACTGATAGAAAAAGCACGGGAATACAACGTACCAGTCATTATGTGCTTCATTGCTTTTATTTGATTACAGTAAAGCTTTCGACTGCGTCAACTGGGAATCATTATGGAAAGTACTTGCAGATCTTGGTGTACCCAAACATCTGACGTCCTTACTGCAATCTTTATATTACAACAGTCGAGGTGTTGTCAGGATTGGTGAAGTCACATCTCAGCCTTTTCATTTTGGTAAGGGTGTCCGCCAGGGCTGCATCCTGTCACCGATTTTTTTCAACGCGAATGGAGAATATATTATGCGTCAAACCTGTGACAACTGGGATGGAGGTGTGCGTATTGGTGGGGCAAAGATAATAAACCTCAGATACGCCGATGACACGACACTTTTGGCCGCAAGGAGACCGATATGTCGATTCTGCTGGCAAAAATGGAGCTAATTAGTAACAAATTAGGCCTTTCCATCAACAAGGCGAAGACGAAAATCATGGTGGTTGATCGTGCCAACACTCTAAGTTTTACTGGCGTGCTGGGCTTGCAAATGGTTGATGAGTTTGTTTACCTCGGGTCGACTATAAGCAATAACGGCTCATGTAAAACAGTGGATAGAGGGCGTGCCATAATAAAAGAAAGTATTCTGGACGGTGGTGGTCACGCCCCTTAGACATGAAGAGAACGACTGAAGGAGGAGGATATATTCTTCACCATTAGGTCTTAACTCATTTGTACAAGGTGCCCAAACCTTAGAAACACGCCCTTATCGAAGATAACATAGCCAACTGGTTGGTAGATCGGAACACGAGTCATGAGACCCGAGTTCGATCCCCAGGAAGTAGACTCGTATCAATGAGTTTCAAAACTTACGCACGACTTATATCGTTGGCTTGGGCGAAAAGAAAGCGACAGGCTCATCACCTACCACGTTGTTCCAAAGTAATCTGAATAATAAAACCAGGAATAATCACTCGATTAATACTAGACCAAAATTAAGCAGACCAGTTACGGGCCGCCAAGCGCGGCATGTTAAATCCTCGTTTGTATCTACAGAAATTATATCAGGTTCTAGCTATAGTCAAAATTCAATTGACCATTGATTTATTAGGTACAAATGTAGATGTTTGACGTTGTTCAAATGTCGTTTAACCTTGATGAAAACGCAGCCAGAATTTTAAGCATCTCTGAACAACTTAAAATCCAATTCTCAAATTATATGTAATAAAATACTCTTATATTATTCGGCTAATAAAAATCAAGTTATTATTAAGCTGGCTCAAATAAGCTTTGGTGAAAGATGGGTCGAAAAAAACTTTGAAGACCTCCATCTACCCCAGTATTGAGAAAATGCGAGAATAAAAAATAAATGTTAAAGGCTTTTGAAAGGAGAGCATGTTTTATTCGATCCAAAAAAAAATTGAATAAATAAATAATAAATATCTTCACGCAATTCCCAATACAAGCCTTGGCGAGGGACCAGAACGCACGAGTTCCCGAAGAAAGACGAACTAGTTTCTCGCCAATTCTGCCAATGTGCTCGGACTTTGCCGCAGAAATTACTCTTTTGAAGGACCTGGCGGCAGAGTTATACTCCTTCTAGTATACATAAACATAAACGCTAGTTTTTGAATGCCGAGACGACAATGCTTTAACCCAGGCCCGGTAACACTGCTGCTTTTAGTGAGATGCCATTCTGCAGGTGCCACCTGCATCTGTGATTTAATACTTGGGACTGGTTACTTTAAAATATCTTTATTACTCTCGATAACATTCAGGCTCTCAGATATTTCAATTCTCGCAATAATATTATTTATTAATTGAGATAATATTTCACTATAAATATATTTCTATTGAATGTTTTATTATAAATAAATAAATATCTTCACGCCATTCCCAATACAGGCGTAGACAGAGGTCTAGACAATTAAGTCCCTTTGAGTTCCCTCCTTCATTCTTTCTTCGTCCCTTTCAAATACTAGAACCTTAGTTTTAATAGCATTCAAGCGGAAATCTTTATTTTCACATTCCTCTTTCATACAAGTGACTAATGCCTGCAGTTCTGCCTCTTATGGTGCAATAAGCACTGCATCATCAGCATACAGCAGACAATTTATTTTTGTGTCACCCAAGCTGGCAGGGGTCGCGACGAGCACGCTTCTACAATGACCCCCAAATGGAGTTTTTCGAATCGATATATAAGATGTCGATACGCTTACTACCATTAATTTTGCCGCAAATAAACTCCCGTGAAATGTGAGTTGAAAGTATTAGACGATCTAGACCTGAGCCTGTGACTATCCCAGTGCAGTGAAATGTGTAAAGATAAATAAATATATAATCTGTATACCTCCTCCGTCCACTTTACTGATGAGAATATGGTCATCAGCATGTGTCATTTTTGTTTTGTTTTAGTACATTGTTCTTACGTAAACATAGGATAACTAAGTATTGAGCTTTGATTCTTCATGAATGGACCACAAATATTAAAAAATCACAAATATCAAAAATATTAGTACCATGATCGCGCAGGAAATCGGAGTAAATTATTTTTATTGTTTCGTCTAGCTCGTGAAAAAAGTCAACTCTTACTCATACTCACTTTGTGCCTTATTCAAAGCGTTTGAATATAATTCTTCACGCAATTCCCAATACTATATATAGACAGATTTCTAGTCTAGCCAATTTAGTCCCTTCGACCCACCTTCCACCGAAGATATTTTCAGGACAACGTGACAGGAGGTGAGCCCGTCGCCGTCTTAATGTCTAAGCCAACGATATAATTCATACAAATTTTTTTTGAAAAACCCATTGGTACGAGCCTGCCAACTGGGGATCGAACTCGGGTCTCTTGACTCGAAATTCGGACCACCCTACCACTCGACTATCGTGACTGAATATAATTCTTGTCTAAAGTTAGCCGGAAAAGGGTCAGCAAAAGAAGGATAGAAAATAAAACTCAAACCGAAATTCGTTAGTCGCATCGTTGCATTTATCAAACGATTAGACTTTTCGATGGAACGTGATTATATTTTTAAACAAAAATTCTAAAAATCGTTGTTTTTTGCTCAGACACGTTCTAGGAACCTATTCTACTTAGTTAAACTCAAATATCTTCAATGTACAGACCTGACCTCTTTACAATTTTATATTATATAAGATTTGATTTGTATTCATTAGCTATCTCGTTATCTTTTAATGGCCCACATTTTTATAAAAAATATATCCTTTTTATTGTTGCCAATGTTTACTTGTCACTAAGTGGTTTATTTTATTAATTTACACATAAAACATTTAACCGTTTTACTGAAACAGTTCATAAATGTAGTTTTAGCGTTGTTTCTCTAATGGGGAATCGTACTCCATTATATTACAATAATTGACTTCCGCAAGTAACACCTAACTACATAAGAATAAACAAGATAAAACATGATTGCTCAGCACGCCGTAAGAAGGAATCATGATTGTCGTTGAATCATCATGGTAAGTCTCAAATTACGTCCCGTTCACACATTACACTCCTGTAAAGCGGGTTGGGATCTGTATTTGCATATTATAATTCACTTTGAATATTATATTAATAAAATTAAGCTATTTGTATCTTGTAATATTTATTAAGCCTGTCACCGAATTTATGTGTAAGCCAGCGATTTATTATAATTTAGAATCTGCGTATAAATTTATAATCATATAATTATATTTCTAGTAAAGGGTTAGCATGGATTTAGCACAGGTTACTGACAAACTGTTCGTTTATTTTATATGTAGGTAGTTACATCTGTAAAAAACACACCCAGTACCGAAAACAAAAAAAAATATTTGAAGGGGTTTCCTTAGAGCAAACGAAGAACAGGATCCGAAAGCAATTCTATCGTGATTGTTTGTGAGCTCATTGAACGGAACGTCAATTATAATGTAGCAATGAGTTTATTTGTATTTAAAATTAGGAAAACTTTTTGATTTCGGAAAATGTAACACAAATGTTTCCCTTTTGTAAAAGTAAGTACAAAGATAATTGCTATAGGCAAATACTGTAAATTGAATGTTTCTGATTATAAATTAAATAAGTCACAGAGAAGGCTTTCACTCAAATTTCCTGCTCAGCAAACGCAAAGATATAACTATTATAAAAGCCAGAACTTGTTGTTTTTCAATTTTAATATCTTATTTACGACCTCCGTAGAAGAGAGGCGTAAACACTCGTTTTCGAGAGTTCCCTAGCTCTTAGGTCCAGAATCCGAGTTCTGAACGGGTCGATATAGAAAACCAGGTATTATGCATTATGTCCGGTCTAGGTGTTTGTGGTACTTTCGTTGTTTCCGATTCCAAAACACATGTACTTTAGATACTTACTTTGGGATCAGAGCAATTTATGTGATGTTATTTATCATTGTCTATTTATGTATATCTTAATTTTAATTTCTTAAGCCAACACGACTCGCCTAGTCGTGTTAGCTTAAGAAATTAATATTCATAGTACCAGTCCATAAATAGGCTAAATGGTCGGAATTCGACAGATATTTTTAATTAACTTCTAAGATTGAAATCATTGCCGAAAGCATGTACAATGTACGACTGTATGACGTCAGGAGTTTGAATGTAAGCCATTAATACTCTATTTTATTAAGTTACTAGCTGAACCCGCAAACGTTGTTTTGCCATATAAAAATAGGGGTTGATCGTAGAGGGGTGAAAATTTAGGGTTGTATATATTTTTTGTATGCTGTATCATAAAAAAATATAAAATTAATCTAAAAATTTAAATAAATGTTAAGTGTGAACAACCCTTCTCACTTAGGGGTATGAAAAATAGATAGTAGCCGATTCTCAGACTTACTGAATATGCATATAAAATTTGGTAAAAACCAGTAAAGCCGTTTCGGAGGAGTAAGGTAACTAACATTGTGAAAACAAAATTTATTTTCGGTTTGGTACTCTTTTCCATTTTAATCCTTAAAAATACTAAATCTTACATTATTTCCTACCAGCACATAAGGTTTACAATTGTTTCAATCACCATCATCGGCATTTCATAATCGATGTATTTGACTCTACTCGTATATTGGTAGATGCTAAACTTAGTGCAACAAAGTAATTTAAATCTTTATAAATGGGGTCGCAAAATTTGAAAAATGGTTGATGAATTGTTTAAACAACGATTATTGCAACAATTTTTTAAAACAATATTTTTTAAACGACATTACTTATCTATAATAGTGTTTCTCTATATTTTTTATCCCTCACTTTTCCCATTAAAATTTAATGACGTGTTTTCTCGTTCTGCAAATAAAAGTTATCTTTTAATCTAAGTTTACAAGAAAACTTTAATTTGCTATCATAGTAATTCATGTCAGAATAAGCCACTGCAAAGCTTGACCGAGTTTACCGTAGCAATATACTGTATTCATTTTTTTTATAAAATAGGGAGGCGAACGAGCAGGTGGTTCATGTGATGGTAAGTGATTACCGCCTCCCATGAACACCTGCAATACTGGAGGAATAGCGTAAGCAGCTTTGTCAGCCTTTGAGAAAGGTATAGGCTCTTTTCTTGAAGGTCCCTAAGTCGTATCGGTCCGGAAAAAATGCTGACGGCAGCACATTCCATAAAGTGCAAGTGCGTGGAAGAAAATTCCGCGAAAAATGCAATGAGGTGGAATACCAAGCATCGAAATGGTGTTGATGGAATTTTTGACTATGCCGTAAGGTAAGATGGTGAAATTCTTTTAAAAATTAATCCGAACAATTTCTTGGAGCACTCCCCTTACCTCCCATCACTTGTTTCCCGACTATATATAAGGTAATAACTTCATGCATAACTTTCATGATCAATAGACATGTAAACAAAAATAAAATTATAACCGAAGAACAAAAAGGCTGTATACAGTTCTATATGGGTTGTAAAGAATAACTAACAATAGATGCTATAGTTAATGTTAGATGAGAATGTTGAGATGGATGTGTGGAGTGACTAAAAATATCGGATAAAGAATGAGTATATAAGGGGAAGCTTGAAAGTAGCACCAGTGACAGAGAAAATGAAGAGTAGGTTAGCATGGTTCGGGCATGTAATGAGGAGGGAAGAATGTAATATAGGCAAAAGAATGTGAGAGATGAATGTGGATGGACGAAGAGCTATGGGGAGACCAAAAAAATGATGGATGGAATGTGTGAAAGAAGACATGAGAAAGAAAGGAGTGAGTAATGAGATGACGGGTAATGGAGGAGAGTGGAAGAAGAAGACATGTTGTGCCGACCCCATATAGCATGGAATAAGGGCAGGAAGAAGAAGGAGAAGAAGATGCAATTTCTCGTTCTCAAATACGTTCAAACTACCAGAAAAGACCTCTTTATGACTTACATTGATTATAAAAAGGCTTTTTGATGGCGTACCACATTCATTACTAATAAAAGTACAAGAAATTTACAAAATCCATCCATTAATAGTACAGTTCCTTAAAAACGCAATGGGAAGGTGGAGAACAACTCTTACACTACGAACATCTGACAACGAAATGGACACCTATGAAATTCCCATTAAAAGAGGTATTTTCCAAGGAGATTCCCTCAGTCCGTTATGGTTTTGTCTAGCTTTAAACCCACTATCTCATGAATTAATAGATTCTAAATTAGGATTTCACATAAAAATTTGTGTAGCCACGCATCAGCTTTTGTTGTTGCATGAATAGGCCGGCACGACCGGGGAAGTACCACGACCTCACAAAATACCGGCGTGAAGTAGAAGTTTAACAAACTTCTGCGTTTCGTCTAGTGAGTGCAGGTACGGAGCCCCCCCCCCCCATCCCCATTTTGGGGGGGGTCACTCTAAGGCCGGCAACGCATCTGCTATGCCTCTGGTATTGCGGGTGTTCATGGGCGCCGGTAATCACTTACCATCACGTGAGCCGCCTGCTCGTTTGCTGACCTTTTCTATATAAAAAAAGGTAACCGGAGGCCCACAGTGCCACCTCCCTCCCCCAACTCTGGAGGGGGAGGGGGCACTCTAAGGCCGTCAACACATTGGCTATGTTATCCCTGAACTAGGGAAAGATACTTGTGTTTCAGGAGCCACTTTCCTTCTCAGATTAAGTATCTTTTTATTACCACTAGAAGGATCAACATTAAAAATTGATACCGTTTTAAAATGTATTAAAATATCTTTATATTACAAAATATGGACCATTGTAAATTAAAAATATTACGTGAATAACGCGGTTAGTTATAGAGTCTTGTTAATAAATAAATAAATATACAAATAATAAATACATACATAGATAGGGACATCATCACACATTGCTCTGATTCCAAAGTAGTAAAAGGACTTATGTAAAGGAAATCGGAAATATTGAAGGTAACAAAAACACCCTGATGCGAGACACTGGATAAAAAGTGATTTTTATATTAACATGTCTGGGAATCGTACCCGATACCTCAGTATTAGCGGCACCATGAAAACCGGTGTGTACTACTATTCATCCACGGAGGTTGAGTAGCATACAAAGTTGTCTATAATAATGTGTAAATAATAGTTTTCCTTAGGAAATAAGTAAATAATCTCATTAAATTGATTTAATTGGGTTATTAATAAATGCGCGAAAGTTCACATTAAAAGGGTTGAGGTAGACCGAGACCAACTAACTTAAATTATGAGAAAATTGCTCGAAGAATAGAGGGTCAAAAGCACTGAGAAATCTAGGAAGTGCGTTAGACTTAAAATTTCGTTTATAAAGAAAATTATAAATTTGTATGAAGCGATAGAGGTATGTAAGGATCGTGACACTTGGCAATGAGATCTCTCTCCCATCTGCGACTATGTCTGAAGATATATTTTTATAAAGTATTCCATTAAATCAATAATCCAATTTAACCTTGTTTATTAAAGGTGGGAGAAAAGAAAAACTGTCTAGGTGTCACCTGGGTCAGTGATACCAAAATCTTACCTAATATTTATGTCGCCAAATAGCACTGTAACAACGGTTTTATTGCAGTTTGAAAGATATGTAATTACGGGAAATAAAGCATACCATGTGTGGACTAACCACATAAGTGACAAAGTGTCTGCAACCTTATTACTTTGAAGTGGGTAGCAGGTGTTTATGGGCTTCACTTACCAATGGTTGGGCCGTTAGTTCGCTTTTATTCTATTCTATACAAAAAAAAAACAGTTTATTGACTCAGGCGTTACTTTGCGGAAATTCATTGTAAAGTTGTTATTGAAAAAGTTACTACGCAACATTCCGCATGCAAATATAAAAAGGTATATGTTACCTGGTCCTGGTGCTCTTCTTCTCTTCGGACCAGGTAACATATACCTTTATATTACAAAATATGGACCATTGTAAATTAAAAATATTACGTGAATAACGCGGTTAGTTATAGAGTTTTGTTAATAAATAAATAAATATACAAATAATAAATACATACATAGATAGGGACATCATCACACATTGCTCTGATTCCAAAGTAGTAAAAGGACTTATGTAAAGGAAATCGGAAATATTGAAGGTAACAAAAACACCCTGATGCGAGAGACTGGAGAAAAAGTGATTTTTATATTAACATGTCTGGGAATCGTACCCGATACCTCAGTATTAGCGGCACCATGAAAACCGGTGTGTACTACTATTCATCCACGGAGGTTGAGTAGCATACAAAGTTGTCTATAATAATGTGTAAATAATAGTTTTCCTTAGGAAATAAGTAAATAATCTCATTAAATTGATTTAATTGGGTTATTAATAAATGCGCGAAAGTTCACATTAAAAGGGTTGAGGTAGACCGAGACCAACTAACTTAAATTATGAGAAAATTGCTCGAAGAATAGAGGGTCAAAAGCACTGAGAAATCTAGGAAGTGCGTTAGACTTAAAATTTCGTTTATAAAGAAAATTATAAATTTGTATGAAGCGATAGAGGTATGTAAGGATCGTGACACTTGGCAATGAGATCTCTCTCCCATCTGCGACTATGTCTGAAGATATATTTTTATAAAGTATTCCATTAAATCAATAATCCAATTTAACCTTGTTTATTAAAGGTGGGAGAAAAGAAAAACTGTCTAGGTGTCACCTGGGTCAGTGATACCAAAATCTTACCTAATATTTATGTCGCCAAATAGCACTGTAACAACGGTTTTATTGCAGTTTGAAAGATATGTAATTACGGGAAATAAAGCATACCATGTGTGGACTAACCACATAAGTGACAAAGTGTCTGCAACCTTATTACTTTGAAGTGGGTAGCAGGTGTTTATGGGCTTCACTTACCAATGGTTGGGCCGTTAGTTCGCTTTTATTCTATTCTATACAAAAAAAACAGTTTATTGACTCAGGCGTTACTTTGCGGAAATTCATTGTAAAGTTGTTATTGAAAAAGTTACTACGCAACATTCCGCATGCAAATATAAAAGGTATATGTTACCTGGTCCTGGTGCTCTTCTTCTCTTCGGACCAGGTAACATATACCTTTATTTTATTCTGGATTAGACGTCTTGCAACAAAAAAAAAAAAAAAAAAAAAAAAAAAAAAAAAAACATTCACGTTATACAAATTTTTTGCCACTGAACTATTAGTATTTATCAACTTACTATTGTAACTGTTGCGGTTTCAGTTGTTTCAACTGATTAAAACAGAATATCTAATTGGTTATAGTATATTACTTTGAATTTTCAAGGCAGTACAACGAACTCTACCACAAAACGCAGCTCTACTGTGTTCTGAACGCTTTTAATAAAGCATATTAAAGCCGTTCAGTTTATTTTAATCTGGTATTTTTCGAGATGGTTATTCCACCATCTGCTGGTAGTACTGATATTTTCAAGCATTTATCTTTTGACTCTTCTTCGAAAAGGCTGTGAAATTTTAGGATACGACCGGTTAGAACAATTTGATGCTTTTAATATTTTTTTATATCTCATATCAATCGGTGACAGTTTTTGATAGTTTATTACATAATATTTTTTTGATTCGATATTTTGATTATAATAATAAATAATAAATATCTTCATGCAATTCCCAATACAGGGGTAGACAGAGGTCTAGTCTAGACAATTAAGTCCCTTTGACCCACCTTGCACCGAAGATATTTTCGGGACAACGTGACAGGCGAGCCCGTCGCCGCCTTTATGTCCAAGCCAACGATGTAATTCGTACATAAGTTTTTGAAAAACTCATTGGTACGAGCCTGCCACTTCGGGATCGAACTATTTTGATTAAAAAAAAAAATATCTTCACGCAATTCCCAATACAGGGGTAGACAGATGTCAAGTCTAGACAATTAAGTCCCTTTGACCCACCTTCCACCGAAGATATTTTCGGGACAACGTGACAGGTGGTGAGCCCGTCGCCGCCTTTATGTCCAAGCCAACGATGAAATTCGTACATAAGTTTTTGAAAAACTCATTGGTACTGCCACCTGGGGATCGAACTCGGGTCTCTCGACTCGTAATTCCGACCACCCAACAACTCGGCTATCGTGACTTATTACTATTTTGATTAGAATATGATATTTTTAATCATAGTGATTAAGATTGCTTAACACTAAAAATTTACTTATTTTTTTATTTGTTGCAGGTTACCATCGTAATCGTGATCCTTATAAAATATATTCGTCACATCAAGTTACTACATTAGAGAATAAAAAATAAAAGCAAAAATTATAAAAAAAAAAAAGAAATCATTACACCAAAAACTTTCTTTGAAGACAGTAATGAGCAAGAATGCTCATTTTTGAAAATCCATTCTTACCTTTATTTTATTCTGGATTAGACGTCTTGCAACAAAAAAAAAAACAAAATAAGAAAATGGGCCAATCATCCACACACATACCAATAAACTTAAGTATACCGAATAATACGACCAACATCACCAAATTCATTAAAAATGATTGCGCTGTGGATGATCATCCGAAATACCCTAGTATTTTTGGAATAACAATTGCTGTTCCACAATGGGAAGCAATTTGTACAGCAACGTTACTTACATTAGTAATTATTTTAACTGTAATAGGAAATATTTTAGTAATCCTTAGTGTATTTACCTATAAGTCGTTAAGAATTGTCCAGAATTTTTTCATAGTTTCTTTAGCTGTTGCAGATTTAACGGTTGCCATTTTAGTATTGCCACTAAACGTAGTTTACTCTATTTTAGGGCAGTGGATCTTTGGAATATATGTATGTAAAATGTGGCTTACCTGCGATATTATGTGTTGCACGTCATCTATTTTAAATATATGTGCTATAGCACTTGACCGGTACTGGGCAATTACAGACCCAATAAACTATGCACAAAAGAGGACATTAGAAAGAGTGCTGTTAATGATAGGCGTTGTGTGGGTATTGTCCCTGATCATTAGTTCACCGCCTTTGCTGGGTTGGAACGATTGGCCAGATGTTTTTAAACCAGATACACCTTGTCAATTAACATCAAAGCCAGGTTTTGTAATTTTTTCTTCATCTGGTTCATTTTATGTACCCCTTGTTATAATGTCTGTTGTTTATTTCGAAATTTATTTAGCCACAAAAAAGAGGCTAAGAGATCGTGCAAATGCATCTAAAATAAGTACAATTTCAAGCGGGAGACATAATACGAAAAATACTAATCAAAATGATCAAGACTCAGTCGGCGCAGATGCGATTCAAAATGAGCATCAAGTAGTTAATCCCCTTGTTTCTGATGGTAAAAAAAATAAGAAAACTCAAAAGTTGATACCGAAAAAAAAATCAAATAGACGATACTGGAGTACAGATGATAAATCGCAAAATAAACTTATCATTCCTATTCTTGCCAATGATAACTCTGTTACAGAGATAGGAGGTAACACCGAAAATAGAAACACCTCCTCAGAAAACAATTTTGAAGAGACTCAAGATGATGAATTAGTAGAAAGTAAAGAAGTTACTCCTAAAAAAGAACATAAAAGGTCTAGGGCTAATCAACAAAATATTGTTTATCAATTTATTGAAGACAAGCAACGCATTTCATTAACAAGAGAACGCCGAGCTGCTAGAACTCTCGGCATTATCATGGGTGTGTTCATAGTGTGTTGGCTCCCATTCTTCGTACTATATCTTGTTATTCCTTTTTGTAGTAATTGTTGTTTATCTAGAAAATTTATTAATTTTATTACTTGGCTTGGATATATAAACTCTGCTTTGAATCCCTTAATATATACAATTTTCAATATGGATTTCAGAAGGGCTTTTAAAAAGCTTCTTTTAATTAAACCATAAAACAGGTTTGTCAATTTTATACATGGATTAAATATCACACTTAATATAAAATAGCTATTATGTTGCTCAAGTAGTTTATTTTAGAAAAGGTTATAATAATTAGTTTTATGCGTAATTATAAAATAAAGCTTAAATATAACTTAAGTTTTTAGTTATTACTATAGTCTTTAGTACGCCAACACACCCTCTTCTTCTTTCACTCTTCTTTCAACTCTGTCCATCCATCGGTTGTCTGGACCGCCCTTTGCTCACTTTAATAACATGCGTGTTTTATTGTTAATGTTTTCCTTTTTTTTGGGTGTGCAATAAAGAATATATAAATAAAATAAAATAAATGAAATAAGTTTTAGCCATTGTAGTTGAACTTTACACTCATGGAAATAAACTGTATATACAAAGAATCCTTAAGAGGATAAAAATGCATAAAGAATAAATTAAAATTTTCTAGTAGTACTTACTTCATTTAACATCTGTTCTATATACTCTAACAATTATTGGTGCATAGTAGAAGAATGTTTTTAAATTTACCTATTTTAATATACCTAATTTGCGATAAAAAAATAAGTTAATGTTAACGAAAAATTTATGAAAAAAAATTAAAAACATACCTAAATATCCCTTCATCATTATCTGTAAATAAGACGAATGTACTTGACTTTACTATGAGTATTTGAGTTTGACTTTACTGTGAGTATTAGTTATTTTTGTATAATATTTTGGTGTATTGTATTCACAGTAGAATAGGCATAAATTATATCCCCTTAGCTTATAGCCTTTTAATGTGAGCACTTATTTAAAAGGGATATTACATGGCATTGATTTGTTGATGTAAAATACAATAATATTAAATAAAAATTAAAATAAATATCCAAATAAATTATGTAATGGCACTTTGTTTTTTTTACATAAAGATAATAAGAACCCTAATTTTAATTTCGGATAATCTATGTGGTTGCAGTCAGACTTTAAGACGACTTGAACTCGATAAGAAAACAATTGATGAGATAATAATTATTAAATATGCGTCAGTCTCCTGCGAGCACACGAACGACGCTCCCAATAGTCATAATGCAAAGTTGCTGTAGCCGAAATTTTTTAGGATATATAAACATACATACATACATGACCGTCTCTTAGAGTTTTCTGCAGGACACGGGAGAGCCATAGGGAGAATTTCACATAATCGCCACGCTTGGCAGGTGGATTGGCAATCACAGAAATAGACCACTCGCAGCTCAGACGCTGCTGCCTATTTGAACTCATTATTTTGGTCTGATATTTTTAGAGATGGTTTTCCCGCCCTTTATCGGTTACCATTACGATATTCAAGGCTTTTTCCTTACTCGCCTCTTACGACACCCTCGGGAAGTTATTGAGTGGCAATATTCTTATGCCGTTACCACAAGTTATATAAATAAATATTAAAAAAATACAGATATACAATCGAATTGAGAAACACCTCTTTTTTTAGTTTCAAATAATTATCTTCACGCTGTTCCCAATACACAGGTAGACTGAGGTCTAGTGTAGAGAAAAAAGTCCCTTCGACCCACCTTCCACCGATGATGTTTTGGGAAAACGTGACAGGTTGTGAGCCCGTCGCCATCTTTTATGTCCAAGCCAACGACATAATTCCTACATAAGTTTTTGAAAAACTCGTACGAGCTTGCCACCTGGGGATCGAACTCGGGTCTCTGGAGTCGAAATTCCGACAACCCAACCACTCGGCTATCGTGACTTTTAAACTCATATATGTCTTAATATATGTTATCTTGAAGCATTTTCTAGTACTGAACTCCTCAAGGTCCTAGACAATTTAGTTCCATTTCACTGGAGTTTGATTTAGGATAACGTGACAGGTGCTGGTGAGTCAGTCGCCATCTTAGTGTACAAGACAACAATAAAAATCATCAATTTATGTATGTTTCGAAAATATTAAATAATATATACCTTCTTTTTAGGTCTAGATAAGACCTCTGTCTACTCCTATATTGAGAATTGCGTGAAGATATTTATATTTATTTATTAATATTTATTTACCGTTACAAAATACCATCTCATTTCTATTCATGATCGTTGTAAGAGCGACTAAGGTAGATTAACTCTTGTACATCGCAAAGGAAATCGACAGATGGCGGTATTCATCGATCTAATACCAAATAAAAATTCATTTAGTTTTAGTTATGTATAACATAACATAAATAAGTAACTATAAAAAAATTATGCGCTAAAGGTAGAATGTATAGGTGTGAAGGTCCTATCCTTTTATTTTTAACGGGCCTTCAATAATAACGATAACCACCACAATAAGCTTCCAGGTCATATTTGTATCATGTTGAAGTCACACGACATGGTTGTTTTATAAGTTAGTAGTTGTAGGCACTCGTTTCACATTTGTTGTTTCGTAATAACGTTCCTTTAACGGTGAAGAAACAGGCCAAATAAACTCATCACAATATTGAACATAAAATAATTATTAATAGCTTGGGAGCGATCACCTCTTTTCCAGAGGTTATTTTCATTTCCACTGTGTATTCATTTATACTGTAATAAAACTTTTAAGAAAGCATTTCTTTAATAAATTCCTTTGTAATAATAATAAAAAAATATATCTTCACGCAATTCCTAGTACAGGGGTAGACAGAGGTCAAGTCTAGACAATTAAGTCGCCGTCTTTATGTCCAAGCCAACGACATAATTCCTACATAAGTTTTGAAAAACTCGTACGAGCTTGCCACCTGGGGATCGAACTCGGGTCTCTGGAGTCGAAATTCCGACAACCCAACCACTCGGCTATCGTGACTTTTAAACTCATATATGTCTTAATATATGTTATCTTGAAGCATTTTCTAGTACTGAACTCCTCAAGGTCCTAGACAATTTAGTTCCATTTCACTGGAGTTTGATTTAGGATAACGTGACAGGTGCTGGTGAGTCAGTCGCCATCTTAGTGTACAAGACAACAATAAAAATCATCAATTTATGTATGTTTCGAAAATATTAAATAATATATACCTTCTTTTTTAGGTCTAGATAAGACCTCTGTCTACTCCTATATTGAGAATTGCGTGAAGATATTTATATTTATTTATTAATATTTATTTACCGTTACAAAATACCATCTCATTTCTATTCATGATCGTTGTAAGAGCGACTAAGGTAGATTAACTCTTGTACATCGCAAAGGAAATCGACAGATGGCGGTATTCATCGATCTAATACCAAATAAAAATTCATTTAGTTTTAGTTATGTATAACATAACATAAATAAGTAACTATAAAAAAATTATGCGCTAAAGGTAGAATGTATAGGTGTGAAGGTCCTATCCTTTTATTTTTAACGGGCCTTCAATAATAACGATAACCACCACAATAAGCTTCCAGGTCATATTTGTATCATGTTGAAGTCACACGACATGGTTGTTTTATAAGTTAGTAGTTGTAGGCACTCGTTTCACATTTGTTGTTTCGTAATAACGTTCCTTTAACGGTGAAGAAACAGGCCAAATAAACTCATCACAATATTGAACATAAAATAATTATTAATAGCTTGGGAGCGATCACCTCCTTTCCAGAGGTTATTTTCATTTCCACTGTGTATTCATTTATACTGTAATAAAACTTTTAAGAAAGCATTTCTTTAATAAATTCCTTTGTAATAATAATAAAAAAATATATCTTCACGCAATTCCTAGTACAGGGGTAGACAGAGGTCAAGTCTAGACAATTAAGTCGCCGTCTTTATGTCCAAGCCAACGATGAAATTCGTACATAAGGTTTTGAAAAGCTCATTGGTACAGCCACCTGGGGATCGAACTCGGGTCTCTCGACTAGAAATTCCGACCACCCAACAACTCGGCTATCGTGACTCCTTTGTAATAAATTTAAAATTTTTATTTGTAGTATAATAATTTAACACAGAATATGAAGAGAATTGAACTCAAAGCAATTTTTACTTTGTTGGATTTAACAGAAAAAAAAGTATGTTTCAATTCAACTTTAAGACCAGTAAAAAAAATTGGCTACCGCCGACCGACAGCGGAATAGCCATTTTCAAATTTTAAAAAAACAAAAGCAAACCTGTGACGTACCGCAGCATCTGAAGTGCAAGGTCTCAGCTAGTTAAGCATGACGGTTATAGCAAACCCTTCCTTACAAAGACGAGACTCGCAATGGCTTCTACAACCCGATAAGAAGATTTAAATTGATAAAATTTGTAGCCCTTCGATAAAACAGAACGATATTATATAATATATTTCTAAGGTAAAAAAATTAAACACGAAACAAAAGCTTAATCACTGAATAATATATTTAGTATCACAAAGGTGAGATATACTAGTGAAGTGGAACCCTAAAACTATATAACAGTAAACTATTTCTAAGACGTAAGAACTTTGCTGTTTCAATATTCCAGAAATATTAAAAGTCACGATAGCCAAGTGGTTGGGTGAGTGAAACGAAGAATAAAAAAGTATAATCACATCTAAGCAAGACTAGACCTCTGTCTACCCTATATTGAGAATTGCGTGAAGATATTTATATTTATTTATTTGTTTCTTAATACAGACTTATATTAGTAGTAAGTTAAAATAATAATAATAAAAAATATATCTTCACGCAATTCCTAGTACAGGGGTAGACAGAGGTCAAGTCTAGACAATTAAGTCGCCGTCTTTATGTCCAAGCCAACGATGAAATTCGTACATAAGGTTTTGAAAAGCTCATTGGTACAGCCACCTGGGGATCGAACTCGGGTCTCTCGACTAGAAATTCCGACCACCCAACAACTCGGCTATCGTGACTCCTTTGTAATAAATTTAAAATTTTTATTTGTAGTATAATAATTTAACACAGAATATGAAGAGAATTGAACTCAAAGCAATTTTTACTTTGTTGGATTTAACAGAAAAAAAAGTATGTTTCAATTCAACTTTAAGACCAGTAAAAAAAATTGGCTACCGCCGACCGACAGCGGAATAGCCATTTTCAAATTTTAAAAAAACAAAAGCAAACCTGTGACGTACCGCAGCATCTGAAGTGCAAGGCCTCAGCTAGTTAAGCATGACGGTTATAGCAAACCCTTCCTTACAAAGACGAAACTCGCAATAGGCTTCTACAACCCGATAAGAAGATTTAAATTGATAAAATTTGTAGCCCTTCGATAAAACAGAACGATATTATATAATATATTTCTAAGGTCAAAAAAATTAAACACGAAACAAAAGCTTAATCACTGAATAATATATTTAGTATCACAAAGGTGAGATATACTAGTGAAGTGGAACCCTAAAACTATATAACAGTAAACTATTTCTAAGACGTAAGAACTTTGCTGTTTCAATATTCCAGAAATATTAAAAGTCACGATAGCCAAGTGGTTGGGTGAGTGAAACGAAGAATAAAAAAGTATAATCACATCTAAGCAAGACTAGACCTCTGTCTACCCCTGGATTGGGAATAGCGTGAAGAAATTTATTTATTTATTTGTTTCTTAATACAGACTTATATTAGTAGTAAGTTAAAATAATAATAATAACAATATGATAAAAATATCTTTAGGCCATTCTCAATACAGGGGCAGACAGAGGTCTAGTCTAGACAATTAAGTCGCCGTCTTTATGTCCAAGCCAACGATGAAATTCGTACATAAGGTTTTGAAAAGCTCATTGGTACAGCCACCTGGGGATCGAACTCAGGTCTCTCGACTAGAAATTCCGACCACCCAACCACTCGGCTATCGTGACTCCTTTGTAATAAATTTAAAATTTTTATTTGTAGTATAATAATTTAACACAGAATATGAAGAGAATTGGACTCAAAGCAATTTTTACTTTGTTGGATTTAACAGAAAAAAAAGTATGTTTCAATTCAACTTTAAGACCAGTAAAAAAAATTGGCTACCGCCGACCGACAGCGGAATAGCCATTTTCAAATTTTAAAAAAACAAAAGCAAACCTGTGACGTACCGCAGCATCTGAAGTGCAAGGTCTCAGCTAGTTAAGCATGACGGTTATAGCAAACCCTTCCTTACAAAGACGAGACTCGCAATAGGCTTCTACAACCCGATAAGAAGATATAAATTGATAAAATTTGTAGCCCTTCGATAAAACAGAACGATATTATATAATATATTTCTAAGGTTAAAAAAATTAAACACGAAACAAAAGCTTAATCACTGAATAATATATTTAGTATCACAAAGGTGAGATATACTAGTGAAGTGGAACCCTAAAACTATATAACAGTAAACTATTTCTAAGACGTAAGAACTTTGCCGTTTCAATATTCCAGAAATATTAAAAGTCACGATAGCCAAGTGGTTGGGTGAGTGAAACGAAGAATAAAAAAGTATAATCACATCTAAGCAAGACTAGACCTCTGTCTACCCCTGGATTGGGAATAGCGTGAAGAAATTTATTTATTTATTTGTTTCTTAATACAGACTTATATTAGTAGTAAGTTAAAATAATAATAATAATAATATGATAAAAATATCTTTAGGCCATTCTCAATACAGGGGCAGACAGAGGTCTAGACAATTAAGTACTTTCGACCCGCCTTTCACCGAAGATATTTTTGGGACTTGTAAGTTTATTATATTATTTAATAACACCTGAATAAGCTTTGATATTTCTTCTTTTTTCTTTACGCTCTATTAAAAGTCACCATAGCAGAGTGGTTGGATGATCGGAATTTGAGTCGAGAGACCCGAGTTTAATCCCCAGGTATTGGGCTCGTAGTAATGTTTTTTTTTTTCAAAACTTGTGTACGACATATATCGTTGGCTTGGACATAAAGACGGCAACAGGTTTACCACCGGTCACGCTGTCCCAAAAATAAATGTCTTCGGATAAAGTTAGGTTTAAAGGACTTATTGTGTAGATCTTTATCGACACCACGATTGGTAATGGTATGAAGATATTTTTAATGTATTTTATTAAAAGTCCATTGCATCACAGAGGCCTCCCCTAAAATTGTCACAAGAAAAAAGTTATTCTTTTCTTATTCGTGGGGAAATATCACCACGAGTACCCGCTCGTGCGGTGGCAAGGACCGGCTCGCAACGACGAAAACCCCTGGTGTTCCGGCTTTGCGCCATGTGGGTAGGGCGAAAATGAGTTTGCACAAACATGCAACCGCACCCGCGCTGGATGCTCTAGCCAGCCCCTCCTCGTTAGAGAAAAAACCCACTCCCACTCCCTCTTGGTAGACACAACGAACGTGTCTACCCTACCGCCTTGATCTCGAAACCCACGGCTGGCGAATCCCACCGAGTTGCCACCCGGAGGCCATGGGGCGGGTGCTTGACCGAACACCAGTTGACCCGTCATCCCGCGGCGGATCTGGGCTTTAGTTCCACCGCAGACCACATTTCGGCCATAGAGGGCAGGAAGACCGGTTCCTCGAAATACCGGCACTCTTCTACCCCACGGCTCCACCTCAGATGCATGAGCGGTACGACTCCCACAAGTATCGCGAAAAGCATCCACAATACCAAAATTCCTCTTCAGTCTCGGAGCCCACTTGTACAGTCATCTCAGGCTGGCCAGTCCCTGCACGCAGACCGACAATGTTATTCAAGCATCCATCGCAAGTTTGTTTACAACATAGAGGCATTTGACAAACACCGAAACGTCGCAATTATTTTAGATTGAAGTGGACATCGAAGCCCATACAAGAGATTCTGAAGTGATCATAACAAACTGTCAGTTTACACAAGCAAAGCATTTTGAAAATTGAAATATCAAGTTCGAAAATTTGAAAAGTTCAGTTGAACTCGAGTTTTCATTTAATTGTAATCTGAAATTTCAATAAATAAATTTGTATAACAAATTTGATAGGAGCGATAACTTCCAAATACGTTTAAGTAAAAGTTATGTTAAAATCATAATAAATATTGAAGTGCCATAATTTAATAAGGAAGGAAACGAATAATATAAGAGTTACATATATTACTATAGATAGAGACAGGACATGTGTCCAATGTTTGGGACAGTTTCCTCGTTTGGTATGGTACAAAGTCTTTTAAATATATTTTCATATAAATAAATAACATAACTTTATTTCTTAAATAAACTATTGTATCAAATGTTTTAGTGTTTCATCAAAATTCTGAAAATCATGCCTGTGTTGATGTTTTTCAAATATTAGCAAAGAAATTATAACATTCTCAACAATTAGAAAAAAATATTAATTTTTGATACATAGTACACTATAAGGTATACACATCTCTATCATACACTAGATAAGTTCTGTATTGGGCTTTTATAGGCTGTTATGATGACGACGATGAATTTATACTCAATTGACGTCTTAATTGTTAACGTTTGGATAGAGATTATTTCTACGAGATTTCAAAGATTAATTTTCTTTGAAATTTTTATTTCATAAAAATGCTCTTATCCTAGAACTCACTACTTTGTACTAGAAAATAACTAGGTTATTATTCAAGAATATACAAGAAATTTCGTAAAAGAAGATACTAGAAATTCGGCACTATAAAAGAAACATATAAAAAAGGCATCGCGTCGGAATTAGAATAAATAAATAATAAATATCTTCACGCAATTCCAAATACAGACAGAGGTCTAGTCTAGACAATTAAGTCCCTTTGACCCACCTTCCACCGAAGATATTTTCGGGACAACGTGACAGTTGGTGAGCCCGTCACCTTTATGTCCAAGCCAAAGATGTAATTAGTACATAAGTGTTTTAAAAACTCATTGGTACTGCCACCTGGGGATCGAACTCGGGTCTCTTGACTCGAAATTCCGACCACCCAACCACTCGGCTATCGTGACTTCAAATTCGGAATTAGAGTTTAGTATAAATATAGTGGTTATATACTTTTTCGTTTAGGGTTGAGTTTCCAAGTGAAAGGAACGACTAGATAATCAAAAAAGAAAAAAAAACGTAAAATAAAAATATGAATTTGTTTGGTGACAACGGGATGAAACCGGTATACATATGACGCAGTTACAAATATTAAAAATAATCATATAACCGATTTCTGAACCTCCTCATTTTTTGACGTCGGTTAATAAGTCAATGTTACAAGAGAACGTAGAGGAAGAGTTTAAATAAAGAGAATAATAAATAAATAAATATCTTTACGACATTTCCTATACAGAGGTAGATAGAGGTCTAGAAAAATTAAGTCGTTTCGGCCCACTTTTCACCGAAGACATTTTTGGGACAACGACAGGTGGTGAGCCCTTCGCCGTTTTAATGTCCAAGCCAACGATATCAGAAACAGGATGGTATATTTTTACGCCTATACCACATGGCTCCTTCATAATATGCTACTCTATAAATCTACTTATGTACAAATACTACTATTTAATCCAACTCAGCAAACGGCAGACGTCAATGAAGAAATTTATGCGTATGTGCTAAGCTTCTTGTCTGACGACCGTGGGTCGCTAGTATGCTTCGTAACACAAATAGCTTTATGACTATGTACAGTTTTGAGTTATAAAAACGGTACGGTAACGATAACTTCAAGGCATTAAGTAAGTAAGGTAATAATTTTTATTGTTTTGTTAAGCATATCCTACTGATCAAAGCAATAACTCAGCAGCGAAAATAAATGAAATTTTGCTTCACCGTTAGAGTCTGACGCAGTAACCTACTCGTCCGTGCTTGCTTGATTAAGATATATAACAGAATTAGGCGTAAGTGGCTTGAGTAATATAGTGCACGTTACGGTGCAACGCGAATGCCAGATTGAATAATAGAAATTATCTTGTTGATGAAGCCAAAAAGGCTATTCTTTAACCTATCACAGGTTAAAGAATAGCCTTTTTGGCTTCATTAATATCAATTGCAATCAGCGTCAGCTAATATATTGTTCAGATTCAAATTCACAGTGGGCTTCTAATTTTAATTCAATTCTGGCTCTATTAAGCTAATTAACCGAGACGCAGATATCCTCTCTAACGGATACCTTTTATCTTTCCTACCCGGACTAGAAGCTAGAACATTCTTTTGTGCCTCGGGCCAGAGTTTGTGTGTACAGAGAGGATATATGCTCTCAACGCCTCGGCAGCCTTGCAGGTAGGGACCTATCCACCCTTTGGCTACACATAGACAGCGACGACCACCCTCGCGTCTATGGGTGCCTCTATAGGTCCCACAGCGGTAATACCGAAACTGACTAACTCATCGACCACATCCAAATGGCTGCTGATTCGGTGCTACAGCAGATCCCATCCACAGAGATCGTTGTACTCGGCGACTTCAATGCCCACCACGTCGAATGGCTACGATCTCGAACCACTGATCATGCGGGGAGATCTGTTTTTGACTTTGCCTTAGCATATGATCTGACACAACTGGTTACTTAAACGTGGGTTCCGGATGTGGAGGATCATACACCTTCCCTGCTGGATCTTCCGCTGACCTCTCATCCGGACGGCTTTGTAGTCTCCGTTGATGCCCCTTTGGGTTCATCGGACCACTACCTGTTTCGGAGTAAAGTGCCCATCATGTGCCCATTGCGGTCGCAATATGCAGGCCACCGCCGTGTGTGGCAAAATAGGTCGGTGGATTGGAAAGGGATGCGGTCTTTCTTTGCATTCTACCCATGGTAGTACCGACGCCGTTGCGAATTCCGTCGCCGATTTGGTGCTCCAAGGAATGAAACTCTTCGTTACCAATATTTCTCAGGAACACGTCGACGAGTACCGGTACAAACTTGTGTCTGAAGTCGAGATTTTATTAGACAAAATCTCGGACTGGGGCCGACTAAATTTAGTTCATTTCAAACCTAAAAAGACAAAAATTTACGCGTTTACCGCTAAAAAGAAACCCTTCGTCGTATCACCTCGTTTTGAGAGCACTCCCCTAGTTACCTCAGCCAGCATTGGAATCCTTGGCGTCGACATATCGAGCAACGTTCAGTTTCGCGGTCATTTGGAAGGGAAGGCCAAATTGGCCTCTAAAAAGCTTGGTGTGCTCAGTAGACCACGACAGTACTTCTTGCCGGCCCATCGCATGCAACTTTATAAGGCGCAGGTTCGGCCGCAGCAGGAGTACTGTTGTTATCTCAGGGCGCGGGCAGCCCAATGTCAGCTCCTTCCATTTGGCCGTATCCAAAGAAGAGCAGCTCGACGACCAAACTCTATCCGATCGGCTAGATCCCCCTGGCTTTGCGAAGAGATATTGCATCTCTTTGCATTTTCTACGAGATCTACTACGGGGAGTGTTCTGAGGAATTGTTCGGATTAATCCCAGCCGCTGAATTTCACCATCGTACCTTACGGCATAGTCAAAAATTTCATCAACACCACCTTGTTGCTTGGCATTCCACCACAGTGCGTTTTTCGCGGAATTTTCTGCCACGCACTTGCACTTTATGGAATGAGCTGCCGTAAGAGGTTTTTCCGGACCGATACGACTTAGGAGCCTTCAAGAAAAAAGGCTATATTCTCAAAGACCGGCAACGCATCCGGCACACACGTGTGCCACCTGCTCGTTTGCCTCCATTTCTATAAAAAAAATTTGGTTAATGTAATATACGACAAGTTTATACTACCGGAAAAAGCTCAGTGTGGATTTGCAGTAACAACAGCTGTAGATATAAATGTAGTGTATTCAGCACTACACTTGCTAAATAAACTAATACTTTAAGATGTAGTCCAAATTGTCGTGAAACTTCAGTCCAAGCAGTTAAGTGTTACATAAGAGACTGAGACTAAGAGAGCTGTTTCTTACGATCGATTTTAAAAAGAGGGATAAAAAATATTTTTCACTAACCAGTTTATACAGTGAATGAAAGGCAAATAAATGCCTTAAATATAAAAAAAAATATAAAATATCTTCACGCAATTCCCAATACAGGGGTAGACAGAGGTCAAGTCTAGACAACTAAGTCTCTTTGACCCACCTTCCACCGAAGATATTTTCAGGACAACGTGACAGGTGGTGAGCCTGTCGCCGCCCTTATGTCCAAGCCAACGATGTAATTCGTACATAAGTTTTTTTTGAAAAACTCATTGGTACTGCCACCTGGGGATCGAACTCGGGTCTCTCGACTCGAAATTCCGACCACCCAACAACTCTCTATCGTGACTTAAATATAAAGGCCCGCAAATAAATATATTTCAACAGAACGTAATTGTAAATTTAGGTCCTTACTTAAACAAATAAATAATAAATATCTTCACGCAATTCCCTATACAGGGGTAGACATAGGTCTAATCTAGACAATTAAGTCTCTTTGACCATTTTAGGGACTACGTGACAGGTGGTGAGCCCGTCGCCGTACTTAAACAAACATTTAGAAATCCAAGTCATAAAATTGATTATTTAATAAAACTACTGCCTAGCTAAAAGCTTTGATTTTGCTTATTTAAATTTTATTTTATTCTTTCACAAAAGGTTAACACTCCTTCTATAATTGTACTTTACATAGATATTACTTGTTCAATGTTCAATGTTCTTATACCTCAAGGCTTGCAAAAAAGAAGTGAAAAGTTTAATTTAATATCAGTTTGCGCCTTCGGCGTCGTCTACTTTTGTGAATGAGGTTATTAGACGCCTAATATTTAGAACTTTTTTTAATAAAATTTTCCTATTCAAAAAGGGGAATTCCAAAATGTAAACCCGCTTACCAATTTTTATACTTGTAAGTCAAGAAGTCTCACAGTTGCATACAAATTATATCCTCCGTACTACTCTTTTACGCATTTCCTTTACTTTTTTTATTCTTTAGCTGATCATATTCTACTCATAATGCCAAAATTTACCTTCATGAGTAATTTTAACGGTTTCATGATTAGTCATTACATAAACCTTTTACTTTTATACATATATTTACTTGCGGACACGGCAGTAGTATTCCTGCCGGGACCAAATATGAATGTTTATCATTCTCGAATCCGATTGAACAAATATCATCAATACATGAGTGAATCCCTTTGCCAGCCAAAAGGTATTTATAATACATATTATTTATACATATATTTATATATTTATATATATATTTATATATTAATACATATATATTTATATTAACATTTTTCCTAAAAACCTCCCTGTACTATTCGCATTTCATTGCTTTGTTCAATAAACTGTATAGTTAAAGCCAATCACTTTGCCACTGATTCAATCAAACCCATAATAACTATTAGCCACTATTTATTATACAAAAGAGGCAATAAAAAGGCATATAGTGTGTATTTACAACAAAGTATTTGTGTAAGTGAACGATTGTATAGAAACTTCGGAGATTAATTTGAGTATTGACATATGGAAATAAGAACATTGTTTAAACATCGCAATCAAGACTGATTAACTTGTGACAATTAATTAATTGAGAGACAATTTAAGAAAAAAAAACCTTGACAGTGGCAGATAGACATCAGGATTATTTTTTTATTACTTTTGTAACTTCACACAATTATACAAAATTGTGTGAAGTTACTTAGGAGAGCAGAGGTCTAGACAATTAACTTTTTTCAATCCAAGTTTCACCGTAGCTTATTTTGGACACAGTGATAACTGGTGAGCCGTCGTCTTAATCGTCATCTTAAGTCTCGTGGTGGCTAGCGCTGTACTCACATACATGTTTTCTTATTTAGAAAAATATTCATACATACATATAAACCTCCATTACTCGAAAAGCATTTATATTTAAGACACAAATGTGTTACCCTTGCGGGATTAAAAAGTAAGTCTTCGAAGAAGGCAGGGCACTACCAACTCTGCTATCAGGTCATCGTTTTAATATTTTTATCGTTATGAGTTTTTCAATAGTCGGGGAGTCAAAACTCTGGGAAATTAAATCCCTATAACCGTTATCTCACTAAATGTTTGGGACAACGTGATTGCCATGCCATTTGGGATAACGTGGGAGCCAGTCGCATTCGTAGTAAATATTAGTAGTATGCAATTCATAATATATCAGATCTAACTTAGGCAGGATCTAACAGGTAGAACCATCGTTGATATTAAGTCTGAAGATGAATACAATTACATCCTAGCCCTGTAATGGACTTAATACGTTGAAAATTAAGTAAGTATTAAGTCTTAGTCTAAGACTATTCTATACAATTAAGATCTCTGATATACCTAGATATTCTTTAAATCGATATATATTTTTTATAAGAAACACCGTAAAATATGATTTTGCCTAGATAAACTAAAGTAATCGGCGGTAATCACTGACCATTACGTAAGCCACCTGCTCGTTTCCCTCCCTTCCCTATAAAAAAAAAGTGAAGCAATCTACTCTGTACTCTGTTTCCTATACACAGGTACAAAATAATATTAACTGATATAAGTCAGCTGTTATATCTTAGTTGACAACGATTGCAGAAAATCATAAGTAAATAGGTAGCACTGCAGGTAAGTAAATAGGTATCACTGGCGCTTCTTTGAGACCAGTATAATTCTAGAACGCTTTCATTACTCTGTATATTTTTGAGAACTTACACATAGAGATGTATTTTCTGCAAGATAGGCCCCTCCTACGTTTGACATGCGGCTAAGCTATCACCGTACCAGATACTATTATGTGCAGCTACCCGTAACCGGTTTGTTTCAATAACGTACGTATCGGATTTCATTATCGAAATTCGATAAGACCCATTCAAACTATCAGAGTAGTTTGTAGTTCTGTTAAGTGGACAAAAACAGTGAACAAATACAAAATAGCTTTTAGATATTATTTTAAATAAAATAAGAGTATCAAAGTAATTACTAGAACATCGAAATTTTATATTTATGAAAGAATTCTTAAAATTTTGCCTGAAATTAAAAATGGCTTCTAGTTCCAAGCACCCGATTTGATTTTCCAAAAAAAAAAATATGGAACGATGTACAAACTTTGAACGCGAGTTTCTTTTATGTTTGTTCTATAACAAATACTCTGAACAGTATTATTTCGTATAATAAGTGAGCCGTCTCGACGTAAATAGACATAAATTACTTCGATATATCTTACTTAAAAAGGTCACGAGTTAAATTACTGGGATTCACTTTCATTAGTCAAATAACGAGATGTTCAGAGTGCAAGTCACGATAGCCGAGTGGTTGGGTGGTCGGAATTTCGAGTCAATAGACCCGAGTTCGATCCCCAGTTGGCAGGCTCGTACGAATGGGTTTTTCAAAAACTTATATACGAATTGTATCGTTGGCTTGGACATAAAGACGGCGACGGGCTCACCACCTGTCACGTTGTCTCGAAAATATCTTCGGTAGAAGGTGGGTGGAAGGGACTTGTGGCGGACTTAACATCAAAATTTTTATGTAAAAATATATATTTTAATGAGTAATGTAATATTTTTTGGGTGCTTTAAATTTGTTTATTTTTTTATAGTTAGTATATTGTTAACAATGTGTTACTCTATGTGATGTGTGACTATATATTCTTTGGTAAAAAAAAAACTTCTTACTTTTGACTCTTTCACCTTCTGACTGATGTGTAAGGTTGTTCAATGTAATAATGTATATATATATATATATATATATATATATATATATATATATATATATATATATATATATATATATATATATATATATATATATATATATATATATATATATATATATATATATATATATATATATATATATATATATATATATATATATATATATATATACATATATATATATATATATATATATATATATATATATATATATATATATATATATATATATATATATATATATATATATATATATACATATATATATATATATATTCACGCAATTCCCAATACAGGGGTAGACAGAGGTCTAGTTTAGACAATTATGTTCATTCGACCAACGTGACAACAGGTGGTGAGCCCGTCGCTGCCTTTATGTCCAAGCCAACGATATTCGTACATAAGTTTTTGAAAAACCCATTGGTACGAGCCAGCCACTTGGGCATCGAACTCGGGTCTCTTGACTCGAAATTCCGACCACCCAACCACTCGGCTATCGTGACTTCTAATATATATATATATATATATATATATATATATATATATATATATATATATATATATATATATATATATATATATATATATATATATATATATATATATATATATATATATATATATATATATATATATATATATATATATATATATATATATATATATATATATATACATATATATATATATATATATATATATATATATATATATATATATATATATATATATATATATGTGCACAAAATGAGTGAGAAAAAATACGTCGTCGAACAAGATACAACTACGCCATCCGACATTTGCCGCGTCGGCGTTCGGATGCCGCCATTTTGGCCAGAAAAGCCGGCGATTTGGTTTGCAAATTAAATTATATTACGTCATAGCTCAACTGGAGCCACAGTATGCATCTGAAGTCGAAGATATAATTATCTCACCACCAAGTAACAATGAATATGAAAAGCTGAAAATGGAGCTAATTAAAAGATTATCAGCATCTAGGGATAAAAAAGTGAAACAACTGCTGATCCACGAAGAACTGGGGGATAGAAAACCTTCCCAATTTCTCCGACACCTTCAACATTTGGCTGGACCAGGAGTGCCTGACTAGTTCCTGCGCACAATTTGGATGAGCCGACTTCCGAACAGTACACAAACAATCATCGTGTCACAATCTGCAGCTTCTCTCGAGACTCTGGCAGATTTAGCTGATAAAATTCATGATGACTTCTGCTCATGAAGACTTCTGCTCACGTAGTGCAAACAGAAACAGCTACGTCAACGACAGAGTGCAAAACTAGAAGGTCAAATAGCTGAACTCACCAGGCAAGTGAAGATCCTCACATCGCAGTTAAGCAACAGACGCCCAAGATCCCGAAGTAGAAGTCGACTCCATAGCAGCAGCAGGTCAAATTCCAGTTACAAGAGGTTTCCAGTATGCTGGTATCATAATAAATTCCGTGAACGGGCAAGTAAGTGTATTAAACCTTGTGATTTTAATCATGCGGGAAATGCACACGGCAATCGGTAATGGCGACCGACGATTGCTAAAATACTGGTCGCTTATTCGTTACTGATCGAAATACGAAGATGCGGTTTCTTGTTGATACCGGTAGCGATCTCTGTGTCTTCCCACGAGTAGCAGTTAAACAGAATAGGCAGAAAACTAATTACGAATTATGTGCAGCAAACGGTACTATTATTAATACTTACGGTTATGTTCACTTAGTATTAAACTTAGGGATGCGCCGCAACTTTACTTGGCGATTTATTGTAGCCGATGTTACAAAGGCTATGTGTTATTACTGGTGTAGATTTTTTATCTTACTATAATTTAATTGTTGACTGTAAGAATAAACGCCTGATCGATAACACTATTACACTCACGACCACGGCTATGCCTGCAGACACAACACACTGTATTATATCTTGGATAAAAGTTGCTACTGGAGATTCGGTTTACCACAAGATATTAAAAGAATTTCCCGAAATTATACGCCATTCATAGTGTGCCTAAGCACAATACATTGCATCACATTAGAACCACCCCAGGCCCACCAGTAGCTTGCGCACCCAGACGGTGGCAATCACCGGACAAGTTGAAAATTGCCAAAGAGGAATTTGCTACAATGTTAAGTCATGGTATCGCTAGACCATCGGAATCACCTTGGTCATCACCACTGCATCTCACGCCCAAGAAAGAAAATGGTTGGCGTCCATGTGGCGACTATAGCGCACTTAATGCCATGACAATTCCTGATAGGTACCCGATACGTCACATTCATGATTTTGCCCATAATATTTCTGGTTGTAAGATCTTTACAACTATAGACCTAGTAAAGGCGTATAATCAAATTCCAGTTAATGAGGCAGATATTGCAAAAACTGCCATTACAACACCCTTTGGACTTTACGAGTTTCCGTACATGACCTTCGGACTTCGCAATAGTGCCCAGACGTTCCAGCGTTTCGTAGACGAAATAACGCGTGGCCTAGATTTTTGCTACGTATATTTGGATGATTTCTTGGTACACTCGAAGGATCAAAAATCACACCAGGATCACCTTAGACAGATATTTAATCGTTTGAAGGAATACGGAATGGTGATAAATACGACAAAATGCATATTTGGAACATCTGAAATAAAATTTTTGGGTTATTACATTTCCTCTAAGGGTACAAAGCCCTTACCATCCAAAATTGAGGCGATCAAGAACTTCCCAACTCCAAAGAGCGTAAAAGAGTTGAGAAGATTCCTCGGAATGATAAATTTTTATAGGAGATTTATTCCTGATGCAGCGAGATATCAAGCTCCGTTAAATGAACTGCTCACAGGTTCTGTAAAAGGCTCGCATCCAATAAAAATATCCACAGAACAGCATGAAGCATTCAACGCTTGCAAGCAGAGTTTGTGTCAAGCCACACTTTTAGCGCATCCCGACTGCCAAGCTAAAATTGCTTTGGTGACTGATGCTTCGGATTCGGGTATAGGTGCCGCTCTCCAGCAAATAAAAGAAAACATGGCAACCAATTGCTTTCTTTTCGCAGAAACTAAGTTCTGCACAGAAAAATTCGCCATACGATCGAGAACTTCTTGCTATATATGAAGCCATCAAGTACTTCAGACACATGTTAGAGGCCAGAGACTTTACAATCTACACAGATCATAAACC
This sequence comes from Sericinus montela, assembly GCA_029286605.1. Classification (NCBI taxonomy): domain Eukaryota; kingdom Metazoa; phylum Arthropoda; class Insecta; order Lepidoptera; family Papilionidae; genus Sericinus; species Sericinus montela. The sequence goes on from JAGSMR010000133.1 coordinate 192,156, forward strand.
CCTTTGTTACGCATTTCATACAAGAAAAGAAAATTGCTCACCAAGACAGTTCAGACACCTGGATTTCATTTCGCAATTCTCAACTGACATCAGACACATCTCAGGAAAGGACAATGTTGTCGCTGATACTTTGTCACGAGTCGAAGAAATCAGACAACCCATTAACCTGACAATATTAGCAAAGTCTCAAACTGCAGACGACGATCTGCAGCGAATGTTAAGTAGCGAAACCTCATTGTGCCTTAAAAAATCAAAATTCCTGGAACACTCACTGAACTGTACTGCGATGAGAGAAGCAATCCACCGAGACCATATGTAACAAAGGAACTAAGAAGACAAGTTTTTGAGAGTCTTCATTCCCTGAGCCATCCTGGATCAAACGCCACAGCCAAGCGAGTCTCTCAAAGATTTGTTTGGCCTGGCGTACAAAAAGACTGCCGAGAATGGACTAGGACCAGTCTAGAATGTCAACGTGCAAAAGTGACAAGACATGTGAATTCTCCTGTAGGGAATTTTAAAGTACCGCGAGCAAGATTTATGCACCTACATATAGACATAATAGGCCCATTGCCATTAGTGCAAAGTTTCCGGTATTGTCTCACAGTTGTCGACAGATTTACGCGATGGCCTGAAGCAATACCATTATGTGATATCACAGCTGAGACAGTAGCCAAAGTCTTAGTCCACGGTTGGATAGCTCGTTTCGGCTGTCCCATAGACATTGTAACGGATAGAGGAAGACAATTGAATCGAATTTGTTTAAAAAATTGTCAGAAATGGCTGGATTTGTACATAAAAAGACAACAGCGTACCACCCCACATGCAATGGACTGGTGGAGCGATTCCACAGACAGTTAAAGGCCGCTGTCACCTGCCACGTAAATGAAAACTGTTTTGAAGCTCTTCCGATAGTGTTACTCGGAATTCGTAGTTCATATAAAGAAGACCTTAAAGCCTCGTCAGCCGAATGTCAGCTGTATGGAGAAACCCTAAGACTACCAGGAGAATTCTTCCTTCCTAAAGTAGACGGTACAGAGGACGTAGCCGAAAACTTGACACGCTTACGCACTTTCGCTCGTAAACTGCATCCATCACCAGCATCGAGACATTTTAGTAAACGCCCAGCCTTCATATTTAAAGATCTAGAACTCACATCTTTTTGAGAGATGAAGCTCGCGGGTCTTTACAGCCTGCATATTCCGGACCTCATCAAGTTTTACGCAGAGGCGAGAAGGTATTTAAAATTCTAATCAATGGTAAACCGGTCACAGTATCCTTAGATCGAATTAAACCAGCCTATATAGTACATGAACCAGACACATACAATAATATTACTAACACACATATCACTAACACAAACATAACGAACACCGATGCCACTAACTCATACACCACTAATCCCGATACCACGAACAAAAAAAATGAAGAGACTACAAAAATCACTCGATCAGGTCGCAGAGTACGGTATCCTGAATATTTTCGCCCGTAGTTTCGTCTCTGGTGGGGGGTGATGTGGCGGACTTAACATTAAAATTTTTATGTAAAAATATAATTTCATAAAGTAATGTAATATTTTTTGTGTGCTTTAAATTTATTTATTTTTATAGTTGTATATTGTTAACAATGTGTTACTCTATGTGATGTGTGACTATATATTCTTTGGTAAAAAAAAAACTTCTTACTTTTGACTCTTTCACCTTTTGACTGATGTGTAAGGTTGTTCAATGTTATTAATATATATAACTTTATATGCTTACACTTAGTTTTATTTTACGAAGACTCAAGACATATTACACATTGACACCCACAAACTTAATTGTCTCGACTAGACCTCTGCCTACCCCTGAATTGGGAATTGCGTGAAGATATTTATAAACCATTAATATAATGTATAAATAAATAAAAATAGAGAGGAACAACATCGCATATATATATATATATATATATATATATATATATATATATATATATATATATATATATATATATACATATATATATATATATATATATATATATATATATATATATATATATATATATATATATATATATATATATATATATATATATATATATATATATATATATATATATATATATATAACAATGCCGACAATATTACCAATAGCCGAGTGGTTAAGTAATCGAAGTTCGAGTCAGAAGACCCGAGTTCAATTCCCTGGTAGTATTCTCGTGGGTTTTTTAAAACTTTTGTCCGATTTATATCGATGGCTTAGATATAAAGACGGCGACAGACCACCTGTCACGTTATCCCAAAAAATATCTTCGGTAGAAGGTGGGTCGGACAGACTTAATTGTCTGTCCGACCCACCTTCTACTACAACCAGAAGATTTTCTGTGCTTTTGTGGATCTTGAGAAAGCATTTGATAAGGTTGTAAGGAAGAAAATGTGGGAACTGTGGTCGATTGCTGAGGACTGTGCAGTCACTTTACTGTGACTGTAAAGCCTGTGTGTGGGTAGGGCATGACCTGCACCGATGTTTAGCGTTGAAACGGGCGTAAAACAGGGTTGTGTCATGTCTTCCTGGCTGTTCATACTGTATCTCGACAGCTGTTCACAGAAGCTGAAAGATAGCTATTTGGGAGTGAAGTTGGGTAAAATAAAAGTAAATTGTCTGCTGTATGCTGATGATGCAGTGCTTATTACACCATCAGAGGCAGAACTGCAGGCATTAGTCACGTGTATGAAAGAAGAATGTGAAATTTATGGTCTCCGTTTGAATGCTAATAAAACTAAGGTTCTGGTATTTAAAAGGGACGAAGAAAGAACGAAGAGCGAATTTGGGTAAATCAGGAATGTCTAGAACAGGTGAATGAAATTGTATACTTGGGGAGTGCGTTTAGCCAGGATGGAAGATGTGATTTAGATGTGGACAGGCGTGTCGCTGCCGGGAACAAAGACAATGGTGCCCTGACTGCGTTAATCAAAGGGCAAGGCGTTAAGAAGTAAGGACCTATCTTACACATGCAAGCAATCAATATGGGACCAATTTTTTTATCCATTTACGTTAAGAAGTTGTTTCTGTAAAGATATAAGTGTATAAAGTGTGTAAAGAAAAACTACTTTTTTTTTCTTATAGTGACCGCCTTCAAAAAGAACACGAAAACCAAGATATAACTTTTTTTGGTAAACTCGTAAATTATTTATTTAAATGAAATATTCTAATAAGCTCTACTTACTGATGTGTTGGAATTAAGATTAAAAATTTTCTTGGGATCGTACACGGGTCTCTCGAGTTGAATTCCGATCACCCAACCACTCGGCTAACGTGACCCTTTACAATAATTAAAAATGTTCGAAAATAATTTTGATACAACTGTCGTGTCACCACTAAAAGAAAAAATAACATTTTAGACAGTAATTAAAACACTGGGTCTATTATTTTCACTTCTTTCTTTGGAAACACCAGTCGGCATAATTAAACAGAGTCATTAATTGCCATAGGACAAGCAATTTTAATTTAATTTTGTTACCATTACAGTTAGCAAAAGTTGAATTTATTACCATTGTCAGTGTTAAAATTTTATGTATAATATAATTTTGTTTCTGTAAATCAAGTGTTGCAATCCTAGGTTTAATTAATTTAATTTAGTTTTCAATTAATACATAAATCCATTTACAAAATAATTTTAAATCCATGAAGATCAATATAAAAATAGTCAACAATCTGTATCTATTTTTAATAGAATCAATATAAACAAAGTTTAAGTTCGAACTGTCAGGCAACGCTATGGCAGTGATTATAATTATGTCGCGAAATTGATAACTTATGGGATTAGAAATAAATTAAGCCCTTTCCCGGAAGAAATATATGCCGTTATTGTTACGCTTGTCAAGCGGAGAGATAACCAGGGATCTGCTTAATATTGATTTGATATATTTTGGAGATGTTTTTGTAGGTAGCCATTTGGCGAAGCTGCTGCTATTTTTAAGGCTACTTATGTTATTATGTTGTTTTCTTTGTAATAAGATAACGATTAGATTTACAAAATATGTTTGTTAAATGATATTTACAAAATAAATTTCATTGAACATTTTTAGAGATTTGTAAACAAACAATAACACTAATAACATTTTTTTTTTTAAATTGCGATATTGAGACTTTATTTCTGTATGTAAACAATTTGTTTCTGAGTTTTTGGGTGAATGTAAATTCGAATTTGTTGATTCGAATCTTATTACTTCAAACGAGCCAATCTTGCGTATATGCCAATGTTTATATTTCTATTCGCACATTTTTTTTGTTTTATTAAGAAAACAGAAAGTGTCTAAATAGCTTAATAATTCTAACCATTAATATCTAACTATTCACCATTTACGTGCTTTCACATATGGGGTTTGTTTGGTTATTTCTAGGGTTAGCTGGTAGAGAATGCAGTATAGCATTAAGCTCGCCTTTTGTACATTTTTTTATTTGATGCAATAAAGATTAAATATGGGGGTCATTGTAGAAGCGTGCGCGTCGCGAGCCCTGCCAGCCCTTTTCAGGGCTGCAATTCTACACAGCTGCGCACCCATGCCAACGAGGGTTACGGCGTCCCCCCAAGGCGACGCACACCAGTTCGTCCCCGTTGGTGTGAAATGCAGCGCGCAAAGCGGCGATGGGGACCGCCACCCGTCACGCACAGCCCGACACGGCGGAAGGTGGAGGACGGAGTGCAGAGTTGGCAAGTGGAATGTTAGAGGAGGCATGAGAGATAAGACGAATGAGTTGATTGAAATAATGAAAGAAAGAGAATTAGATGTCGTGTGTTTGTCGGAGACCAAGCGGAAGGGCAGTGGTACTGAAGAGCTCCCTGGCGGGGCGTTAGCTCTATGGTCCGGAGTCCCGGAGAGCGAGAGCGCCTGCCAGGGAGTGGGGGTGCTGCTGTCGTCTCGGTTGGTCGATGTTATGACTGAATATAAGGTTGTGAACTCGAGACTTCTCTGGGTTCGCTTTAAATTGGGACTGACGAAGTTATTCCTTTTGGCTGTTTATGCGCCGGTGGCTTCGTCGTCAGAGCTGAGCTGGAGGAGTTTTGGGAGAATGTAAGAGAAGTTCTCGACTTGGTTAGAGGAAACGAAAAGAATTGTTGTATGTGGTGATTTGAATGGATGGGTTGGTACCGCTCGGCCAGGGTACGAGTCGGTGCTTGGAATGTTTGGCGATAAAAGGGTTAACGATGCTGGCAAGCTCATACTGGCTGTATGCAAGGAAAAGGGTCTTCTTGTGACAAACACTATGTTTAGTCACAAGAAAATCCATATGTATACTAGAACAAGAGAGAATGAGAGAAGTATGATCGATTTATTCCTGGTGGATGACCGACTGCGAAAACAGGTGATGGATACGCGAGTGTTCCGAGGTGCTGACCTGGGAACGGATCACTACCTAGTGATTACTAGATTTAGGGGTCTGTTCGAGGGTTGGCGCCACCGGACGGCGATACCAGAACCACAGTCGGTCGGTAGCATCCGAAGCTGGAAGCTTCAGGAAGCGGACACCAGGAATAAATATCAAGCAAGGGTAGCCGAAAAGCTGGACAGCATTGGTGTTAGGAAAGAATGTGTGGAAGAAATATGGCAGAGCCTTAGAGATGGAATGGTTAGTGCAGTGGAAGACGTGTGTGGAACTGTGAAAAGAGGTAGTAGTAAAAAGGGTGATGCATGGTGGAATGACGAAGTGAAAGAAGCTGTAAATAAGAAGATGAAAGCATGGTTAGACTACTTGGCCTCTAGTAATGATAAGGATATGAGAGAGAAGGGGAAAGAAAGATATAAGCTCCAGAAAGTTCACACGAAAGCATTGATTGAGGAAGTGCGTGAAAGGAGTAGAATGGAAGCGGACGAAAGGTTGTCGCACAACTTCAAGGAGAACTCCAAACTCTCTTCTGGAAAGAGGTTGGAAGGACCCGGAGTGGTCCTTCCAACCTCTTTCCAGAAGAGTTTGGAGTGGTGGTGCTTTCGGGAACCAATGACGTCCTCTCAGAAAAATCGGACGTCATGCAGCGATGGAGCGAATTTTATAGAGAGATGTATGCGTGTGATGATCTTAGTGAGGGATCCGGGGGTGACGCCGTGACTGGTACGCCAGACTCGGACCTCGATGACGCTGAGGTCATCAGTATGAAAGAGATTGAATGTGCGATTAGAAGTTTGAAAAGTGGTAAGGCTGCGGGACTAGACAGAGTTACTGCTGAAATGGTCAAGTATGGTGGGCCACGCGTCTGGGACAGCTTTCATCTGCTGTGCAATTTGTGCTGGCGAACGGGGGCTGTTCCGGATGATTGGCGATCCGCGGTCATTGTGCCTTTAAATAAAGGTAAAGGTTCACATTATGACTGCGGGTGCTATCGGGCGATCAGCTTGACTAGTTTAACAAGTAAAGTTTACTCGAAGGTTTTGACACGTAGGATGCAAGAGAAATCGGAAAGATTTCTATGGGAGGCACAATGTGGATTTAGGACATGGAAGAGGATGCACGGATCAAATGTTTTCTCTCCGCATGATCACGGAGAAGCTTCTGGCTGCTAACCAGAAGATTTTCTGTGCTTTTGTGGATCTTGAGAAAGCATTTGATAAGGTTGTAAGGAAGAAAATGTGGGAACTGTTGCCGGGGTATGGTGTGGATGGTCGATTGCTAAGGGCTGTGCAGTCACTTTACTGTGACTGTAAAGCCTGTGTGCGGGTAGGGCATGACCTGTCACCCATGTTTAGCGTCCAAACGGGCGTAAAACAGGGTTGTGTCATGTCTTCCTGGCTGTTCATACTGTATCTCGACAGCTGTTTACAGAAGCTGAAAGATTTAGACATATATAGCAGTGAAAAAAGTTTATTTATAAATCTCATCTTAGATTCTATGTTGAAACCAGTTACATTATCAAAAATTAAAGCGTAAACGTTTTCTATGTTTCCGCTTTTATTTTTCAATCGATTCTTACATAAGGTTATGCATTTTATTAAAAATGAATGCCCGGTTTAATATCAAAACGATCTATTAAAACCATATTTCTTTTGTAAACGTTGAAAATGATTGCCTAAGGCGCTGCCATAAAGTCGTAATTCCTAAATGTTTTCGCTAACAATTACTAATTATGTATATCGATTATGCTGATGTTTGCTATCTTAATGAAGTTCTCTTAGATAAGTTGAAAAGTCTATTTAGTAATTGTATCCGCTTTTTTTTATCTGAGTAAGTTTGGTCATGTTTTTTTATAGGTAAGGGAGGCAAACGAACAGGTGGCTCACGTGATGGTAAATGATTACCGCCGCCCATGAACATCCGCAATACCAGAGGCATAGAGCATAGAGGCATACTTTGAGAAAGATATAGGCTCTTTTCTTGAAGTTCCCTAAGTCGTATCGGTTCGAAAAAACCGTTGACGTTCCATAAAGTGCAAGTGCGTGGCAGAAAATTCCGCGAAAGCAAGCGGTGGGCCGGCATGAAGTACTGTCGTGCTCTACTGAGCACGCCAAGCTTTTTAGAAGCCGATTTGGCCTTACCTTCCAAGTGACCGCGATACTGGACGTTGCTCGATATGTCGACGCCAAGGATTCCGATACTGGCTGAGGCAACTAGGGGAGTGCTCTCAAAACGAGGTGATACGACGAAGGGTTTCTTTTTTGCGGTAAACGCGCAAACTTGTGTCTTTTTAGGGTTGAACTGGACTAAATTTAGTCGGCCCCAGTCCGACATTTTGTCTAACAAACTAGTGACCCAATTGCAAAATTTCTCGGGAAGCCCATGTGACAGAAGCTTCGAAAGAAACGCTTTGTGCCACACCCGATCAAAGGCTTATGCTATGTCCAAACTACTGCCAGGGCCTCCCCCTTGCTCTCCACTGCCTCCGCCCATCGATGAGTTAGGTACACAAGAAGATCACCAGTTGAGCGACCCCGATAGAAGCCGTAGCGGACACTAAACAACTGGTGCTCCTGTAAGTACCTCAAGAGCTGGCAGTTTATAATAAACTCCATTGTTTAGGAGAATAAAGAGGTGATGGCGATCGGTCTGTAGTTGCACGGATCTGAGCGGTCGCCTTTCTTAGGGATCGGACGCATCAAAGCCGCCTAAAAACGACGCCTAGAGAGTAGGAATACCGCAAAACGCGTTAGAACTCTGGAGCACACGTCCTACCTACATACTACCAAAGTAACAAACTCGCAATTAACATAAAAAGTCAGGTCACATGTTTTACTCATCGCAGAAATAAACTGCATAAATTTAGAGATAGTGAACCTTGTTCGAGATTTATGGCTATTTTGACAGTAAATTTCTTCTAGGTAAACATGTAGATTTCGTCGTCGGAAAGCATATAAGTTTTTGGGATTTGTGCAACGTATTATTAGTAAGTGAATTTCAAATACCAATGCCTAAAAGCAATCTATTATGCATAAGTTCGTAGCGTTCTAAATGTTCTAGAATATGCTTAGTATCTGGTCACCGCAATGTCAAACTTATAAAGATCGGTTTTTATTATATCGCCCGCTCTGTGGGTCCACGTAGAAAACACTTTTTGTACATTTTGTCGAGTCTGGGAGTTTGTGGTACCTTAATTGATTGATTCTGAATCCACAATACAGGGGTTGCTGCTTACTTTACTTGGCATCAGAGTAATGTATGTGATGTTGTCCTTAGATAATAGTCTTGTTGGCCTAGAGGTTGGGTGCCTGGTATTCTAGTCAAGAGACCTTAGTTCGATACTCTGGTTTTAGGCTCATACTAAAATTTTTTCAAACACATGTATTTATATCATCGGTTGGGTATATAAACGGCAACTGGCTTACCACCTGTCACAGAGTTTCAAAAATTTCTTCGGTGGAAGTTGAAAAGACTTAATTGTCTAAATATCTATCTACCCCTGCATTGCGAATGGTGTGAAGATAATAATAATATAAATTTAATAATTTAAACAAAAAAATTATGTGTCCTGAACAGAAACAAAATTATGTTTGTATTTACAATACTTATACCCTACTTCTTGTGATATTGTACCAAGAACGCTGGCTGCATTCCCACCTGGAATGGCTGGATCTTACGATGATTGAGAATAGAATCAGCTATCTAGTCACCAGAGACTGAGACCAGTCGCGGACCCTACGGACCGATCGTCTCTACAGCAAAAATAATATATAGTCTCCTTTCAAAGACTCATATCTACGCCACTTACCCGATTCAGCTACATCTAATACTGCCCCGGACCTTATCGAAGTACCCTTGATGTGAGAGGCCGCTCATGTATCGACGCAAGTAGCGTCCCACACAGGAGCTCTGCTGGTCTAACTCGTCTATGTCTCTGCAACATGAATATCGATGTGGTTCCCAAATCGATGCCCCCAATCAAACAGTATCCCAAACATATAAGTCACGATAGCCGAGTTGTTAGGTGGTCGGAATTTCGAGTCGAGAGACCCGAGTTCGATCCCCAGGTGGCAGTACCAATGAGTTTTTCAAAAACTTATGTACGAATTTCATCGTTGGCTTGGACATAAAGGCGGCGACGGGCTCACCACCTGTCACGTTGTCCCGAAAATATCTTCGGTGAAAGGTGGGTCAAAGGGACTTAATTGTCTAGACTTGATCTCTGTCTACCCCTGTATTGGGAATTGCGTGAAGATATGTAAACACAGTTAATTTTACGAAATTGTATGCTAAAATATTTTTCACACAAAACATATAAATAAACTTACAATACGATAAATAACACATGAAGTAAATTAACGCAGTTGTTTGCGGGCATCAAGTATTTATATGGTCTATATTAAACGAATTTATGATTCTATTATATCTAACTGATTTGATTTTTTTTATAGAATATGGGAGCAAACAACAGGGTGGTTCACGTGATGGTAAGTGATTACCGCCAGCCATGAACACCTGCAATACCAGAAGAATAACAGACGCGTTGCCGGCCTTTGAGAAAGGTATAGCGTCTTTTCTTGAAGGTCCCTAAGTCACATCGGTCCGGAAAAACCGCTGATGGCTGCATATTCCATAAAGTGCAAGTGCGTGACAGAAAAAAACGCACTGTGGTGGCATGCCAAGCATCGTGGTGGATTTGATGGAATGTTATTATACCGTAAGGTACGATGGAAGGATTTATATTATTAATAATATTTATAATACAAATTATATATTATAATACAAATCCTTAAAATACATAAGAAGTCACTCCTGTTCACCACCTGTCGCGTTGTCTCAAAAATATTTTCGGTTAAAGGTGGGTCGAAATGACTTACATGTATAGCGCTCTTCTACCGCAGTATTGGGAAGGGCGTGAAGATTCTATTAATTAAATGAGAATCAGCCGAACTGAGACTCGTAGAGTAACACATCTGTAACCTTCGACAATAAAAGTAGTATGAAGATCTTCCTTCAATAGCTCCAGTTTATTTTCAAATTCGTTTTTTTAAATAATTCACCTCCTTTCCCATGTCTTTTATATGTTAAGGTGCAGGATAAATATGTTAAGGTGTATCAATATTTAAAAGTATTTATATATACTTTTAAATATATAGCAATCAATTTTGTGATGAGTAGTCAGAAAATGGACATGAGATACCTTCTATTACATAAAAATAAATTTTTACTCGATAAACAGTTTCCACTTAGAAACTTGTTTCTATTTATTTACATTCTATATATTTATAGCTTACTGTAGTTTTACTTATTTGTACTTTATTCTATATATTTTAGGGATTCGTGTTTATAAATTAATTATCAATAACATTATAATGTTTAAGTGAGACATAAAAAAATTAAAATATAAAATGGTGTCTTTATATCTTATGGAGAAACATTCATAAATAGAGCCACTTGAGACAATAATTTGAAGAAGAGGTACGCATTAAGCTGCCTATTGAACATACTCCATCGACTTTCGTAAGTATACAAGCCGTAACAATAGAATATTAATAAAAATAAAAAGTTATCATGCATAAAGAAATAGACGGCAAAAGGACTGATTTATCAAAATTGTTTTAGACGCATTGTTCAAAAAACATATTTTTGTTAACAACCTACAGTATATTTGAAGTATTGAGGAAATTTCTGACACTATGAAGAAGATATAACAAATTTCAAAGATCGATGTCCAAAGCAAAACTAAACTTCTCTTAAACGTTGTTCTTTAGCAAAGTTAAACGTATAACTTTTCCTTACAAACAAAGAAGCCAATAACAGGCAGCTTACATTGTCAATCTTTATTTCAATATTCAAGTGATTCCAAGGCAGTAAAAGCAAAGGAGATAGAATCAAATCATTAATAAGAATATTATTTAACATTTAGCGTTCATTTTTTTCTTCTTTTAACTTATCGGGCATTTTCGTGTGCTATTTTAGAATTTACCACCACTTCTCTTCCCATGAGCGACGTGAGAAGTGACAGATACAACCTTGAAAATGGCGGTTTATATTGACAGATAGCGGGAGAACCATATCGAATAAATTACCTTATTAAGATTTTGTACACGGGTGACGAGCAGCAGCGACTTAGATGCAAAATATCTGATCCGATGTCCTACAGTGGACTCTTTCTGGCCGTTATATATGAGACATTCCGTCTAAGTCCACAGGTGAGAACGCATCTTAAACCCTTCCTTGCAAGTGTTCACGAAATGCAGAATAGTGGTAGAGCCACGCATCAGCTTTTGTTGTTGCATGAATGGGCCGGCTCGACCGAGGAAGGACCACGACCTCACAGAATACCGGCGTGAAGTAGAGGTCTAACAAACTTCTGCGTTTCGTCTGGTGAGTGCAGGTAACCTGAGCCCCCTACCCCAATCAGCGACGGTAATCACCATCACGTGAGTTACCTGCTCGTTTGTCTCCCTTTTCTATACACACTGGTATCAGTACACTCGTATCATAACAAATTTTAACCGATGAAAGAGAAATGAGAGTACAGAAGTGAGTATTGAGAGCCTGCTTGATGCTATCGAGGCTTTTAAAATCAAATGTATTTTCATGTCACTAAGGCATAATGGCGACTCACTAAGATACGAAGCACACGAACGCACTGTGATTCTAACCGAATACTGAGAGCAGCAGTTTGAGCCCTTCCTGATAACTAATGTAGCTCATGGTCGCAGCAGTTGACGAAAACATTCGTCGACTTAATAACGAGACTTTTCTGCACAGTTAGCCTCCGAGATACCGGCATCCAATCATATTCTCTCCCAGGCCAATAGATCGCATTAAACCCATATAAGTTCCGGGCGCAGATGGCATCACTGAGATGGCTTTGCACCATCTCAGAGTTATTTCCGCTTATACAAGGCTTTTCAACTGGAAGTTGGGACACAAAATCATGCTCCCTAAACCTGTGAAGGACATACGCAAACCGGACAGCTACCGACTCATAACTTTACTTCCTTGTGTCTCGAAGGTCTTCGAGAAACTCCTGTTGCGACACAGAATACCCAACCTAAACATCCGAAATTAGCAGTTCAGGTTTAGGGCCAAACACTCAATGGTAGTGGAATTGTCAACCATCTACAGTACTTCTCGGTATGGTAGAAGCTATCAACCGAGTGTGGCACAACGACCTTTATATAAGCTTTGCCCATCCCTCACCACATAGTAAGGCGGTGGCATGTTTTCTAGAAAACTGACCCTTCTTTTTTCGGGTCGAAGGCAAGCTGTCCAGAGTTCGCCTTGCGATGATGGAAATCCCTCAGGGGGGCTACCTCTCCCACGCGTGCTACTCAGAATTTACCAACGACATTCCTGTCTTGGGCGATGCAATGTTTCCACTGTATGCTGATGACGCCGCATATTTTTCAAAGTTTATTAGACGTTGCGGCGTTGAAACTGCGGTGCACCCTTGAACCACTGCCAACCTAGCTCACTGACTAGAGGTTCTTGTTGAACGTCGGGACGACGCAGACGATAATCTTCGGATGCTTGCTTATGTCACCACCAAAGCTGCAGCTGTTCGTATTAGACATTGAGTGGCAAGAATTGGGGTCACAATTGACCGTCGGTTAACTATGGATTCCCACATAAACAATGTTAGACACATACGGTTAGCCAGAGCTCTGCTTCGTCCAGTTCTCAGGTCCCGCCTACCCTTGAAAGTTAAGCTGAGTGAGAGGGTCTATATAGCGAACATCAGGTCTCAACTCTACTATGCAGTACCAGCTTAGTTCGCCCTAGTAAGCCGATCGGGGAAGGGTCGAGGAGTCGAGCCCTAAAACAGGCTGTACTACAATTAGTTAAAAGGATTACTTAAAAGGTATTTTAACTTCTTATGGTATGCATTATTGCAAACCTCTACCTAATTTTTTATTACCCTTATCTTTTATGAAAAAAGAAAAAGTCAGAAACTCAAGTTATAGAGTGAAAAAAAATTTGACGTCTGTCAAAGTGTCAAGAGCTAAGTATATTTAAATAAATTTATTTTAATAATTTTTACTATTTTGAGGTTTTAAAATTATCGTAAAATGTTGATAAAATTTAAATAAATGTGATATTAAAAGGTTTTTATGATTTCAGATACATTTTTTGTCAATCGTGGTATTATTGTATTTCGGAGCTTGTCAACTGTCAAGGAATAAGTATATTTCTTAAATATTTGGAAAAACCTGGGAAGTATTTTAATAATCATGTAATAATCAATAATTATGTCTGTATTTCAAATATTACTTTTACTTTTAGTGCGCTGTACGGCATGCCTACATCTGATCAAAGGTCTACACTCTGTGGTCCGTCCTAACTGATTGGAAACGACGCAGCAGAACTTAGCAACTTTAAGTTTAATTAAGATATAATAATTAGTTTATGAATATCGCTACTACCAACTCTCAACCGGAATTCCTACAATGTCGAAATTATTCGGACGGTAGGCTTTTTAAAGGTAAAAGAGGTTTAAATATACATATTAGACGTTGTCATCCACAGTCAATTTCGGTTTCACAGCCTCCCGTCCCCTCTCATGGCACAATCAGATATATTAATCAAACCAATTTTCAAAATTTTTCGGACCAAATTCATTATTACCACCGTAATGTACCAATACTTAGAAGGATTCCTAGAGGTGCGAGGATGCAGCTAGCTAAAGCTTTTTCAAATACCATTCAAAATTGTTTTACTTTTAACACTGTAACTAGTTGGCAAAAATTATTTTACTTTGCATATTTTCATTTTCATTTTGACGAAACGGGACGTAAGTCAATTACGTCCCAGCTTAAAAACAATTCTTTTCAAAATTTTGATTCACCGATTGATACATCCATAGCTCCAAGACCACACAATTTTGATTTAAAGAAAGTTGTTGAGTCTAAAGTTATGGATGGTGATTTAAAAAACGCATCGCGTATTTTATTTTCAGACGATATCCTGGCGCCTCACAATGCGGACACCCTTGAAAGCTTACATCAGAAGCATCCTAAGGCCAATTCCTCCTTGCTTCTACCGTCGCCTCCTGATCCTTCTTATTAGCCATTACAAGTTTCAGAAAAAGATACTTTAGAGGCAATTATGTCTTTCTTAAATGGCTCTGCCGGCGGCATTGACGGAATTACGCCTCAACATCTGAAAGATCTTGTAAGCGCGTCCGCCGGTGACGCCGGCTGAATTCTTTTGGGCGACATAACAAAATTAAGTGATTTTATGCTTTCTGGTAATGTAAATCCCAATTTTGTTAAAATCATATATGGAGCAAGGTTATGTGCCTTTAAAAAAAAGATAATGGTATCCACTTTTAGACGTTTAACTTCTAAATTAGGATGTAGGCACATAACCTCCGATCTAAAGTCAAAATTTCAGCCTATTCAGTTAGGCTTCGGTAGCGGAGGAGGTTGTGAGGCAGCTGTACATTCAGTGCGTACTTTTTTAACGAATTCTCAAACAGATGTTCTCTTGAAAGTTGACCTTAGGAATGCCTTTAACTCCCTCGACAGATCAACCCTGCTGAAGGAGGTTGCGAAACATACCCCGGAAATTTACCACTACGTTTGGCAATGTTACAGTCAAAACTCTAATTTATTTTACGGAAATCATTAAATTGACTCAGCCCTCGGAGTTCAGCAGGGTGATCCACTGGGCCCAGCATTGTTTAGTTTGGGAACCGATTCAACCGATTCAACCGATTATTTCAAAGTTGAAATCCAAACTCAATGTTTGGTACCTAGATGACGGAACCCTAGGAGGAAAGCCAGATGATGTGCAAAATGACCTTCAAAAAATTATTCAAAATTTTAAAGATATTGGCCTTGAATTAAATAATACTAAATGTGAACTTTTCATTCCTGACCGTTTGTCTTCTCATAGACACAGTTTGTTCCAAAATTTTAACAATATATCTCCTGGCATTAAAGTAACTGAGGCGGATTCTCTTTACCTCCTTGGAGCGCCGTTATTTATAGAGAGAATGAAACCTCTTTTGAAAGTAAAATTTGATCAATTTTTAGAACATGTTAATAAACTGTATATTCTAAATTCTCAAATAGCGCTTACTATTTTAAAATATTGCGTTCTTGTTCCTAAATTTACTTATTTACTCCGCTCGAGTTCAGCATGGAAATGTTCTAATTTTTTAAAACAACTTGACCTTAATCTCAAAATAGCTTTGGAAAAAATTCTAAATTTATCTTTAGTCTCATCTAGTTGGACTCAAGCTACTTTACCTGTTAGATTTGGAGGTATCGGTATAAGAGAGGTTTCAAATATTGCGCTGCCGGCTTACCTTGCCTCCGTACACAGTGTTTATGATTTGTCACGTAAAATTCTTAAGAATGATTTGGACTTGACCTTTGCTACCGAGGCAAGAGAAGCATGGTTACGTCTCTGTCCCGGCGAGGATATTCCACTGGAACCTAACTCACAAAAACGGTGGGATATCCCGTTGGTTCAGAATGTGCAGAAATGCTTACTGAACAATTTTCACTGTGACAGAGACCGCGCCCGCTTTCTAGGTGTTTCGACAAAGGAATCCAGTTACTGGCTACATGCTTTACCATCAAGTAACCTTGGTACATTACTAGATAACGAAAGTTTACGTATAGCTGTAGGAATACGATTGAGAGCATCGATTTGTCAACCACATCGATGTCCTTGTGGCAGCGACGTTGACGAGTTAGGCCTCCACGGACTTTCATGCCAAAAAAGTGCCGGCAGACTATCTCGTCACGGTTCCTTGAATGAACTCATCCGAAGGGCTCTTGTTTCCATAAATATTCCATCGGTTTTAGAGCCTTGTGGAATATTTAGGGAGGATGGTAAGAGACCAGACGGCTTGACTTTAGTCCCTTGGGAGAGAGGCAAAGCTCTTGTGTGGGACGCAACTTGCGTCGATACATTAGCGGCCTCTCATATCAAGGGTACTTCGATAAGGGCCGGGGCGGCATCAGAGGCAGCTGAATCGGGTAAATGGCGTAAATATGAGTCTTTGAAAGGAGATTATATATTTGTTTCATTTGCCGTAGAGACAATCGGTCCGTGGGGTCCGCGCGATGCAGTTTCTAAAGGAATTGTATCCGCGACTTATCGTTGCCGCTGGTGACAAGAGGGCTGGTTCTTTTCTCGCTCAACGATTAAGTCTAGCCATTCAACGTGGAAATGCAGCCAGCGTTCTTGGTACCATGCCACGAGGAGTAGGGCTCTACGATTATAATAGTTTTTAGTTAATAAGTATTGTAAATATTAACGTAATTTTTTCTGTAAATAATTAAAATTAAATTTGTACTGCTCTCTATAATATATTGGGTTGTGAAAAAAAAGTTATAGAACATACATGTAAAATTTGATAAGAATAATGTCGTTGTATTTGGATTTCGAACTGATCTGAGTGCTGTGGTAAACATGCTCAGCAGATATCCAAGTTGTGAAAGAAAACTTTACAAATGTTTTAAATGTTTTCAAATATATAAATGGAACATTAGAAATGTGTCTAAAATATTATAGCTATTATATATAATAGATATTTTAACAAAGACGGTTGGAGGACGAGCCGACGAGGAGTTTCATTTAAAAAGTTAAGAGGAAAATTGTCTGATTATTGAATACTTTGATTTTATTTTAATATTTGATTGAGTTGAGTTGAGCATTAAGTGCGACCCACCTTCCACCGAAGACATGTTTGGGACAACTTGACAGATTCCGTCGCCGTCTTCATATCCATGCAATAAAAAGGTACATACATATTTAAAAAAACTCATTGACACGTGCCTTAGGAATCGAAATCGGTTCCGCTGACTTGAATTCCGATCAACCAACCTCTCGGCTGTTGTGACTACATGTACTATTATTTATTATTATTTGCTTTGTGATTTAGTACTTATGCGATGAAACACCGTGTTTATTCCAGTGGGTGTCGATAAGGTGACTACTGTAAAATCTGACATAGATTCATTCATTAGATTAAAATCTTATTGAATCCATGTCAGATTTCAAACTTTTAATTTTCGATAATTTATCACAAATTTTCGATAAATTCCTGTACAAGGTAGGTCTCCATTCACGAACGTATGTCTATAGTGCATAAAATTTGTTATCTAATGGTTTCGTAAAATAGCGACGGTGAATTATAAGGTTAAGTAAAAAAGTCAAACTATTTACCGTCACAAATCTAGTTCAAACTACACTATTTAAACACTGAAACTGCATACAAAATGAAGTAGTTTTCCATAGTGGCCACGCTAGGCAAGCGGTTTGGCGATCACCTGCTGCTCATACTACCCCCGTTCTTCCGGTGGGTTTCGCAAAAGTCGACAAAGGAAAAGGACTTTAAAATACAAGAAATTTCATAGAGGAATCCCTCCCACCACAAAAATAATAATTAAGCGACCGGTTCGCTGACTTATTATTGACGGGCATCAAATAAAAAATAAGCGCTACCGTTCGACGTCTGGTTCAATAATCTAAAGGTGTATCTACTATTAAGCTCTTAAAACGGCTTTAAGCAGATGAACTTCCTAGCAAAATAACATAAACAGTTACATCAAGTATGTATATACTTGATGTAATTGTGCTAGGAAGTTTATTGTATTTTCATAATTATTTTTATAAGTATTAGATTTTCTAAATATATATTTATATCTATAAACTCCAATATTTGTAGTATGCATTATCCTCGGACCCATTTTTATCTTCTGGTGCGCATAATTTAATACAAGAACGGATTGCATGTACGTGAGGTAAACGTATGCAGCGATAGATTAATCTTCAGGTACGTACTAAAGCTGCGAAAAATATTAAATATTAATATTTGTATAATATTATTTTATTTATTTATGTTCACGCACAGTCACAGAGAACAGATCGCCAAGTGTCACGATACTTACATACCTCTTTCGCTTCTTTCAGATTCATCATTTTCTTCATAAATGACACCTTTTAATATCAACTTTCGAGCTGTATATTTTCTTCACTATTCGGTCTTCACTCATTCGCTCAACATGTGCAAACCATCGAAGCACGCCCTAATCAACTTCAGTGATAAGGTCATCTTTCAAACCTGCCTTATTGCGAATCTTTTCGTTATGTTTTCGGTCAGTCAAGGTAACACCGCACATTTTATGAAGAGACCGCATCTCCACTGCATTCAACTTGCTTTTATGTTTCATCTGGCATACCCAGTTTTCACTGCCATATAAAGTAGGTACCAGTACTGCGTTATGTATTGCAAGGCGTGCACTTTTTAGTACGCCTTGCTTCTTGACTAACGCAGTCATGGCACCGTTGACTTTGTTTCCGGCAGCCACACGCCTATCTAAATCCACATCTAAATCACATCTTCCGTCTCGGCTAAATGCGCACCCCAAGTATTAAATTTCTTCCACCTGTTCTTGACGTTCCTGATTAACCCATATTAACACATTTCACATTCCTCTATCATTCACGTGACTAATGCCTGCAGTTTTGCCTCTGATCGTGAAATAAGCACTGCATGATAAGCATACAGCAGAATATTTACTTTTGTGTCACTGAATTTCACACCCAAACAACTATCTTTCATGTTTTGTAAACAGCTGTCGAGATAAAATATAAGCAGCCAGGAGCACATAACGTAACCCTGTTTTATGCCCATTTAGACGCCAAACACGGGTGACAGATCATGCCGTACCCGCACACAGGCCCTTAGCAGTAATTGTTAACAGCGGGAATGATCCCACATTTTCTTCCTTATAAGTTTATAAAATGCCTTCTCATGATCACGACAATTCAAAGATAAATTCAAAAATCCTCCGATTGAAAAAGCAACCGCCGCAGCAGAATTGGAAAATAACTGTATAACAGTAAATAGAAAAAGAAACAGGTATCCTAATCGTGCCGTTAAAAGAGAAGGGAACGCGAATACATGCGAAATTCAGTATGGCGTCTTCATAAGGAAACAATCCTAGAAAATGTAAGAAAGTATTTTCAGAATATATGCGGAAAAGATGTACCAATTAAAGTGGAGAAAATAAAACCGAAGGAAATTATGCTTCATATATCATCGGAGTACCGGAAAGTCAATATAATAAACTGTGTCAACCAGAAAATTGGCCAGTGAATATTGAATTTTGTGAATGGATTTGGTTTCAAAAATAAACCGGAAAAGTAAAAAAAAATGAATAAACCTATTGAAATCTATTGTCAAAACGTAAGAGGCCTACGAACAAATCTAGATGACTTTTATGCGAGTATTTCTTCCTCAGGTGCAGATCTATTTGCTATTACAGAAACAGGCTGTAATGAGTCTATTCGCGACGCAGAACGGGTGCCGCCACAATACACAGTTAGAGGCACACGGCCTTAGAGTTCCCCCCTCCCCCTCCCAGAATTGAGGGTGGGGGTGTGTGGGCCTCCGGTTACCTGCACTCACCAGACGAAACGCAGAAGTTTGTTAGACTTCTGCTTCACGCCGGTATTCTGCGAGATCGTGGTACTTCCCCGGTCGAGCCGGCTCATTCATGCAACAACAAAAGCTGATGCGTAGCTCTTCTTCTTCTTCTTTACAGCCCATCAACAGTCCACTGCTGAATATAGGCCTCCCCCAAAGATTTCCATAGAGAACGATCCCGAGCCACCTACATCCATCGACTTCCCGCAATGTTGTGCAGGTCGTCACTCCATCTTGTGGGGGGACGTCCAACACTGCGCTTGCCAGAACGAGGCTGCCACTCGAGAACTTTTTTTCCCCAACCGTTGTCCGTTCTACGAGCTATGTGGCCGGCCCATTGCCACTTCAGCGTGCTAATCCTCATGGCTATGTCGGTTACCCTAGTTCTGCTGCGGATATCATCGTTGCGGATTCTGTCACGCAGAGAAACACCCAACATAGCCCTCTCCATGGCCCGCTGAGCAACTTTGAGCTTTCTCATCCGGCCAGCAGTGAAGGACCATGTCCAGTTCCGTAGGTCATCACTGGCAACACGCACTGGTTGTATACTTTGCTTTAAAGGTTTTGAGGTATACTTGACGAGAAGATATGGCGTAATTTCCCGAACGCTGCCCAACCGAGTTGGATTTGCCGATTGACCTCTGGATCGAAGTTGGACTTCACTAGTTTGACAATTTGTCCCAGATATACGTATTCGTCAACAACTTCGAGCGTAGTATTCCCAACAATAACCGGCAATGGTCTGACATGGACGTTAAACATGACCTTAATCTTGTCCATGTTCAGAAACACTATTGAATAAGACCAACCCGTTGAGAAACACTATTGAGGTCATTGAGCATAGTGCTAAGCTCCTCAAGCAACCCTGTCATCAGAACTATGTCATCGGCAACCAAAGGTGAGTGATTAATTTGCCATTGATGTTCACACCGTATCCTTTCCAGTTCAGTAGCTTGAAAACATCTTCTAACACAGCGGTGAAGAGTTTCGGGGATATGACGTCTCCCTGTCTTACACCTTCCTGCAATTGGATAGGTTTCGTGCTCTAGTCCTGTACTGGGATACACATCGTAGCCTCATCGTATAAGCATTTCAGCACTTCGATATACCTAAAGTCTATCTGAAATCGCTGAAGACCCTGTAACACCGCACAAATTTCGACTGAATCAGAGGCTTTTTCATAGTCCACATACGCCAGACATAGTGGTAGATTGTACTCTTCTGTCTTCTGTACAATCTGGCGAAGAGTATATATGTGGTCTATGGTACTGAAGCCTTTTCGGAACCCGGCTTGTTCGGGAGGCTGGAAGTTGTCAAGTCTGCTTGCCAGACGATTCGTAATGACTAATGACTCTCGAAAATAGTACGTCGACGCGGCGTAGTAGCGCTATTGGTCTATAGTTCTTCAATAGGCAGTTATCCCTTTTCTTGAATAATAGGATAACCACGCTCCTACTCCACGCTTTCGGTGTAGCACCTTCTTAGATGACGGAATTGAAGAGCTTCTGAAGGACCACAAGTATCGGCTTTCCATCCGCTTTCAGAAGCTCAGCAGTAATTCCATCTTCACCTGGGGCTTTGCCGTTTTTGAGCTGTTTGAGAGCCATTCTAATCTCGCTCAGACTGACTTCCGGGATGTCATCGGAAAAGTGTCGTATAACTTAGGCTCTTGTGTCGTCACTCTCACTCGTGTGGTTTTAGCGACGATGTGTACAGCTGTCCGTAAAATCTCTCAATCTCACTCGAAATCCCAGTTCTAGTGGAAATAACTGCGCTGCTGTCGGCCTTCAACTTAGTCAGTTGGGTCCTTACGATAGACAGATCTGTGGCGAAGATTTATGGTGCCCTGGTTCCGCTCTATTGCTTGTTCAATTCGCAACGTATTGAACTTGCGTAAGTCTTGCCTCATAGATTTCGAGATCTGTCTATTCAGTTGCCGGTACGCTGACTCATCAGTTGAAGGCCGCCGAGAGATTTCACGCCTAGTTTCAATGAGTTTGAGAGTGAGATTAGAGAGTTTTTGTGGCTTTTGCATGCGGTAGCTTCTGCAAACTGTTGCACCCACCGCATGGGCAGTTTCCACTTGCTTGCTATTAATATCGTCCACTGTATCGCCATCGTCAAGACACTCAAAGCGATTTGGCAGTTCGAACTGAAAGTTCTCGGGGTTTTGAATAAGAGCACGAGATAAGGGCGTGGCTCTACCACTGTATAATAACTTAATTCAAATAAAAATATATCGGCGAGTTGGAATTTTAATAAAGCCGATTTTTCTTTGCTTTATTCTTTATTAAGTACAACAGACTGGACTACTATGTATGAATAAGATTTAGAAAGTAGTTTAAACTATTTTTATATACTCTAAATACAGTTGAGATTAGAGCATTAAGAAGTATGATAAGAGTTAAACTAAGTGACAGGATAAGGAATAGAGAGATAAGGAAACGTTGTGGTCTGAAAGATGATGTAGTGACTCAAATTGAGAAAGGTATGCTGAGATGGTTTGGCCATGTAGAGAGAATGAATGAAGAACAATATAAGGCGAGTGAGAATGGAAGTGTAGGAAGGGGAAGATCTAGGCGGACGTTTCGAGACCAAATGAGGGACGTATGAAAAAAGGCCAGGTCAAGAGTACCCTAAATCGAAGAAAATGTATGAAGGGAATAATGAAAGTGGACGAAGCGAAAGAAGTATGTAAGCAAGTGAAAAGAAGTGGTCTCTGCCTACCCCTACGGGAAAGAGGCGTGATTATATGTATGTATGTATGTATTTACTCTATTTTAAATGACTGTGTTCCCAGTTATTGCCATTAAAAAACGAAGCGGTGTAAGCTCGAGGTACATTTACCCAGAGTTGTACACTGGTGAAATAATTCGCGACATACGATTAAAGGCTTCTCTACATAAGCATTACAAAACCACCAAATTGAACAGGGATCACGAAGTGTTTGCCAGTGTAGGAAAAAAGTTAAAACCAAAATAACTCTTGCGCAGATGCTATATTAATATAAGGTTCAAAATGAGTTAGTCCCGAAATTAGTTTTTATAAATAAATAAATATCTTCACGCAATTCCCAATACAGAGGTAGTCAGAGGTCAAGTCTAGACAATTAAGTCCCTTTGACCCACCTTCCACCGAAGATATTTTCGGGACAACGTGACAGGTGGTGAGCCCGTCGCCGTCTTTATGTCCAAGCCAACGATGAAATTCGTACATAAGATTTTGAAAAACTCATTGGTACTGCAACCTGGGGTTCGAACCGGGTCTCTCGACTCGTAATTCCGACCACCCAACAACTCGGCTATCGTGACTTTTCGAAATTATTTTTGAATTACATTAAAAGAAGAAGTAGATGCCCACAATAAGTTTTAGATAACGAGGATGTCCTGAGTGGTGAAGTAAGCGTAAGAAAATTTGCGAATAATTTTTATTCAGTCTATAGAACAGAAAGGGCTGAGTTAAACGTACACAAAGCAGCAGTGCAAGCAGGTGATATCAATGCAGCTGCTATAGAAAACGAAAAGGACTGTATGAAATTGCACGAGGACACAGATAGGGTAGTAGTTTGGAGCAGAAATAACCCTTACAATTTTATAGTTCGAAATGTGTAGCTATTAGTTTTTCGCGTAAATACAATTCCATCGAACATAACTATACATTTGGATGGATGGATCACCGATGGTAAGAGTCACAGAAATCAAGGATCTAGGGGTTAATTCCACCTCAAGGCTAACGTTATGGGATCATATTTTTAAAATTTGTCACAAAGCTTACAGAAACCTGGGTTTTGTACTGCGTATGGTTAATGACTTCAAGAATATTATAGCTATTACTGTTTTTTATAACACCATAGTAAGGAGTTATATGGAATTTAATGCAGTTTTTGCCCTACATGAAAAAAATATAGTCTCATGATGGAATGGGTTCAGAACAAGTTTGTCAGATATTTATATATGAGACAATTTGGTGTATATCCATACCACGCATAAATGTATCCGACTTTATTTGTTCTGGGTAAGGTTGGATACAACGAACTTAGGGTTAGAAGAGATCTCACGATGGTGACATACATATTTAAAATAATTAGAGGAAGCGTAGTACATAATGCGCATATATTAGGAAGGGTAGGCTAATGCGTTCCAGAGAGATATGTATGGCGGCAGCGTCGGCCACATTTGTTCTCGGTACAGCTCGGACGTACCAAGTTAGTTTACGAAGCGTCGTGGACCCGAGCACATCGCACCCTCGACCTCGTAGCTAGCAAAACAGACATATTTTGTTGTACTCTGAGGGAATTCACAAAGTTTTTATTTATAATATGTTATAAATCGTAAGATTGTAAAGGTAATAATTGTAAATCACGATAGCCGAGTGGTTGGGTGGTCGGAATTTCGAGTCAAGAGACCCGAGTTCGATCCTCGAGTGGCCGTACCAATGGGTTTTTCTAAAAACCTATGTACAAATTATATCGTTGGCTTGGACATAAAGACGGCGACGGGCTCACCACCTGTCACGTTGTCCCGAAAATATCTTCGGTGGAAGGTGGGTCGAAGGGACTTAAAATGTGTAGACTAGACCTCTGTCTACCCCTGTATTGGTAATTGCGTGAAGATATTTTTTTATAAATCGTCGAAAAAAAAAATTATGTTAATATTAAGGATGAGAATACAAAAAAATTTATAGATGTTGTCATATTTGTATTCTGCACTATTGGCGTGGGTAAAAAAACCTGTAATGATATTGTAAGAAAGTAAATAAATAAATAATTAAACAAATGTTTTCTCTATGCTGATGTTGGTCATCTAGGAGGGGTACACCTTGGCGGACGTTTTGAGACCAAATCAGGGACGCCTTGAATAAAAGTTAGGTTAAGGGTACCCTAAACCGAAGAGCATAATAAGAAGAAGGTAATAACGAAAATGGACGAAGTGTAACAAGTATGTAATAATATAATGTAAAATAAATTTAGTTGTAAATTTTGTAAAAACTAAGCGATGCGTGCAAAGGTTGAATTTTTAGAGACATGAAGTTGCATCTACCTTACACTAATATAATAAAAAAGTGACTTTAAAATTATAATAAATAAATGTCACCAGAACCCGTCGCCGTCTTTATGTCCAAGCCAACGCCAAAAGTCCGACATTGTAACGTCCGTATATGTGTATTTAAAAATGCCTTAATAGCTGTGTAAACAGCACTATTGATTGGTTTAATGTCTCCTAGACACAAAAAAAACTAACACAAAAAATTCTATGAAATATACCAAGGCAAGCCATCTACGGTTTGTGGCATTTTGCAATGGTACGGTTTGTGCCATTGCCTAGTGGTGAACATGAAAATGTTGGGTCCCATTAGGTTACAAGTATCCCAAAAAAGCACTTTATTATTACTTTTTAACTTTCATACTTTCATACCATCATAGGGGTAAAAAGAGGTCTAGAAAATTAAATCCTTTTGACCCACCTTCCACCGAACGCTATTTTGGAACAACGTGATAGATTGTGGGCCAGTCGCCGTCGTTATCCGTCGTCCAAGCGAACAATATAAATCGTACATACGCCTTTGGGATCGAACTTACGTCTTTTGACTCGAATTCCGATCAGCCAACTACTCAGCAATCGTGACTCACTATCACTATTAACTTTCAATACATTTCAATACTAAATGCAAAAATGCAGCGGTAGAGCCACGCATCAGCTTTTGTTGTTGCATGAATGGGCCGGCTCGACCGGGGAAGTACCACGACCTCACAGAATACCGCGTCAAGTAGAAGTTTAACAAACTTCTGCGTTTCGTCTGGTGAGTGCAGGTAACCGGAGGCCCACACACCCCCCTCCCCCAACTCTGGGGCACTCTAAGGGAGGCAACGCATCTGCTATGCCTCTGGTATTGCGGGTGTTCATGGGCGGCGGTAATCACTTACCATCACGTGAGCCACCTGCTCGTTTGCCTCCCTTTTATAAAAAAAATAAAAAAATATATATATAAAAAAATTAATATAAAGTTAAAAAAAACTATTTGGCATCCTGGACGTTGTTGATGTTGTTTTCATTATTCGCTTGAAAAAGCAGGCAGAGGAACTAAGCCATACAGCCACATCATGGACGCCAAATGACAAATATTTTGAAATTTTGATGACATTTTAATGTCATATATGTCTATACATTTGCCTAAACAACTGTAAACAGCACTGGTGATTAGTTTAAAACAACAAAAATCGAATACAAATAAATACGATAAAATATACCAAGACTAGCCTTCTACACGGATTGGGCCATTGCCATTTGGTGAACATGAAAATTTTGAGTCCCATTTGGTTAGCGATATTCGAAAAAAGCATCTCAAACTACTAACTTCTTCTCTACGATTTAAAGCGCTTTATTATCTATTAAAACTTACGCCATTATCCTACGACCATATGTTACTAGAATTCAAAGAGAATTATCTCAAACACAAATACGAAACCTTGCTGATTTTGTCATTTGGTGCCCCGCAACACAATATCACGACGTCCCTGTAAACTCTTTTATGTACCGATCTCAAGAACTAATTCCGGCATCAGAGCACCTATAAGTAGAATTTGCCATAAACATAACAATAAGTATCAAGAGATCAGTAGATCAGTAGCAATATCTGTCACTGGACTTATTTAATAATACCAACATTTATTTTAAACGAGAAATAATGAATGTTTTTAACGATAACCAGAGCGCTGATATTTCTTAATTTATTTTCTATTCCTCCTATAATATTCATATTTTTTTTAAATTTAAATAATCAAATTGATATGTAAGTATGAACTAAACTTAGTGGTCACTAAAGTTTTAGTGGCATTGTGGAGGTAAACATTCGTTTTTTAAACATCATTTAATTTTTCAAATTATTGTGGTTTAAGTTCATCGCCGTAGTTTATCCTTTAAATAAATAAAAAAAATTCAATATATTTTATACGTATTTACACGTATGCGAGTGTACGGACGTTACAATTTCGTGAAAGTTTCATAATACTAAGCATTTGACATTCTGAACGTCAAATGACAAATATTCTGAATTGGAAACTAAATCGGCAATACGACCGCTACCTGTCACAAAGGCTTTGGTGTAAGAAAAAAAAAAGGGTCTAGAACTAGACACTCAGAACTCACAATATATCTTAAAAGTGACGAGTTTACTTCAGACGTGGATTGATTTGATAAAAAAGACAGACGCAACTTCACCTATGACCTGAAAAGTGTGAATAGTGTGAATACTCTCAAATCGCGAATAAGTAAATATTTAAAAAGATGCACGACGTCGCAACGTCGCATTTTGATCTTTCGTTGGACATCACAGAAGGCTAGCAATGAAAGCATGGAACAATGACGACAACGCTACTAGATTATGTGACAAAATCAACCGGAATTACAGGAATATTCAGTCATTCAAGATTGGAAGTGAAGTGACGTCCAATTATTTTTTTTAACTTTCGGATATCGCCGAGACCAACTGCGATCATTGCAAACATCCTCCGATCCTAAGTCGGTACATCGGAAGCCAAAAGCAGGTGTACGCCACATTACATGCAATTTTAGCCAAATACATTATTTTTATCTTTACACAATTTCCAGCTCCGTCAAGCTAAAACACAGTGTTGTTATCGGTTTAACGGGAAGCAGCGTCTAAGGTACAAGATGTCTCGAACTGCGATTTAATATCCGCTTGCCGAGAGTAGCGTTTATGGTAAGCCCTCCCACGAGAAAGGCCTTCGTTCAGCAGTGGACTATTACAGGCCGAATATCTGTCAATCACAAAGTTCTATATATTATATATGTTCTATAGTTCTATATATTAAAAATCTAAAGTTCGTTATATTATATAATATATGTATTATTTATAACTAAACCTTCTTTTATGGTCTAACATAACTATTATTCCTCAGTTTCACTCTTGTATTAAATTAAAGCTCGGAGCAAATTTTATAAAAAGCTTTTTAACAGCGCTGTACATTATTACAAATTTTAACAGAAATATTTGCAAATCTTTGGAAACTTATTCTTAAACTTAAACTTATTCATCTATACAAAAATACTCTAACTGTGAATGACTGTAGCATTTATGTCATGGTAATAAGATGTTTCGTTTCATCTGTTTCTATAATCTTAGAATCGTAAAAGAAATTCCGAAAATTTTCTGCCAAATTAAAATTTTATGATGCAATCATCTATATAAAATTAAAATAAAATGTACAAAGAAATGTCTTTTGATTCACACTCACTCATTCACTCGCAATACACACACAACATATCAAACATGCACACAAATAATTGAGAAGCGAGAATTAGGCACATCATCATTCAAAAAAAAAATCAGGTTCTTAATCCATCTTTATGTAAAGAAAAAACAAAGCACAATTGTATAATTTATTTACATTTTTATTTTAAATGGAAATTTTTAGATTAACAAATACACTCATAATGCAAAGTAAATCCTTAAATAATGGCACACATTATATTAAAGGGATATTTTTTTTGCCTGTTCTATTGTGAAAAAAAATACGATAGTAAATTATACAAGAAAAACTGTTATAGTAAAGTCATGTATGTCTTATTTAGAAATTATGTATCCCATTTACATTTTTTTTCTTAATTTTTCCTTAACATGAATAACATATTATTTTTCGTAAATTTAAAAACATTTTTATGATATGCACTTATAATTGTAAAAATGAATACAATGCCAGATATTAAAGTTAAATAAGTATTACTATAATTTATATAATTGAAATGTGTTTTCATACATAAATGAATGAAAATTCGTATATAAATGTGTTTCATGTGTTCTTAAGGATTCGTTTACATGTACTGAATATCATTATTCCCAAGAGTGTAAAGTTCAATCACAATGGCTAAAACGTAAGTTTATTATACATTTAATCTTAAATTTATAATAATGCCTAAAATTACTACGCCTAAACTATAATTATCATAAACATTTCTAAAATAAACAACTTGAGCAACACAATACTTATTCCACATTAAGCGTAATATTTTATCCGTGCATGAAATTGGCACACCTGTTTTATGGCTTAATACAAAGTACCTTTTTAAAACCTCTTCTGAAATCCATATTGAAAATTGTGTATATTAAGGGATTAAAAGCAGAATTTACATATCCAATCCAGGTAATTAAATTAAAAAATTTTTTTGTGACACAACATGTTTCACAATTAGAAATTATAGGATACATTACGAAAAATGGGAGCCAACACACTACAAACACGCTCATGGTAATAGCGAGGGTATTAGCAGCTCGACGTTCTCTTGTTAATGAAATGCGTTGTTTCTTTTCAATCAACTGATGAACTGTATTTTGTTGGTTAGTGCTGGATCTTTCATGTTCTTTCTTAGGAGAATCTTCTTTAATTTCTATTACAATATCTTCATCCAGAATCTCTTTAGAATTGTTTTCTGCGGATGCGTTTCTATTCTGGTTGTTTTCCCCCACGTTTGCAACAGAATTATCATTGGCAACAATAGGAGTGATGACTTTATTTTCAGATTTATCATCTTCACTCCAAAATCGTCTCTTTGAATTTTTTTTCAGTGTCAATCTTTGAGTTTTTTTATTTTTTTTACTATCAGACACAGGTTGAGTAACTATTTTATGCTCCTTTAAAAGTACATCTGAGCTAGCCGATTCTAGATCATTTTGATCAATCGTTTTCGGTATATTCCTCCCGCTTAAAATTAATTTTGTTGCTTTTGCACGATCTCTTAGCCTTTTTTTTATGGCTCTATAAGTTTTACAATACACTACAATCATTACAAAAAGGGGCATATAGAATGAACCGAATGAGGAAAAAACAACAAAATCTGGCTTTGATGTTAATTGACAAGGTGTACCTGGTTTGAAATCATCTGGCCAGTCGTTCCAACCCAGCAAAGGCAGTAAACTAATGATTAGGGAAAATGACCACACAGCGCCTAACATTAACAACACTCTTATTAATGTCCTCTTTTGTACGTAATTTGTTGGATCTGTAATTGCCCAGTACCTGTCAAGTGCGATAGCACATAGGTGTGAAATAGATGCTGTGCAGCATATAATATGGCAGGTAAGCCATATTTTACATACATATTCTCCAAAGACCCACCGTCTTAAAACCATGTACGCTACGTTTAGTGGTAAAACTGAAATGGCAAGTGCTATATCTGCAATAGCTAAAGAAACTATGAAATAGTTCTGGACAATCCTTAACGGCTTAAAATTAAATACGGTGTGAATTACAAAACCATTTCCTATTATTATTACAATTATTATTATTATTTCGCAAATGGCTGCCCATTCTGTTTTTATCCCCAAGCTACTAAGGTATTCCCAACCGTCAGCCACAGCGCAACCAGGTCTATTATATTCGGTGATGTCTTGATAATTCGAAATATTCGGCACTCTAAAGTTTGCTTGTATATGTGTGGATGATTGATCCATTATGTTATTTTCTTTCATGTCATTTCAAGATGTCCAATACAACATAAAATATAGGTTAAAATCGATTTTTAAAGTTCAAAAATTGTGCTGATCATAGTTTGATTTAAAATTACGTTCTTCAATTTAATTAAAACAAAAAATCTGTACCATTATTTACTATTTCTCTCCATTGTTTACTATTTAAATTCTCTTATCCGCTATTTTATAACTAGATGCGAGTAATGTAAGAGAATTAAAGATCACGATGTCGATGGTTACCTGAAACAAACAAATGAAACATGTAAATATTTATCATATTTGAATCCCAAGAACACAAAATGTCTAAATGCGTCTACTTCAAGTCGGTGAAAAGCGTTGTGTGTTACGCAAATATAGAGTAGTCACGATAGCCGAGTGGGTTGGGTGGCCAGAATTTCGAGTCACGAGACCCGAGTTCGATCCCCAGGTGGCAGTACCAATGAGTTTTTCAAAAACTTATTTACGAATTACATTGTTGGCTTGGACATAAAGACGGCGACGGGCTCACCACCTGTCACGTTGTCCCGAAGATATCTTCGGTGAAAGGTGGTCACAGAGACTTAATTTTCGAGACAAGACCTCTGTGTACCTCTGTATTGGGAATTGCGTGAAGACACACACACACATATATATATATATATATATATATATATATATATATATATATATATATATATATATATATATATATATATATATATATATATATATATATATATATATATATATATATATATATATATATATATATATATATATATATATATATATATATATATATATATATAGATAGATAGATAGTAGAGTTGGACGCAAAAAGAGAAACTAGAACATCGGCTTTCTCTTTTACATTAGGCCAGCGAGTTGTGCTCCTTGTGCAGAAGTAGTGATGGCTTACTGAAATCCCGAGACGCCGATGCATTAACCCAGGCCCGGTTACACTGTTGCTTTTGACGAGATGCCATTTGCAGGCGCTACCAAGACTTAAATCT
Organism: Sericinus montela; assembly: GCA_029286605.1. NCBI lineage: Eukaryota > Metazoa > Arthropoda > Insecta > Lepidoptera > Papilionidae > Sericinus > Sericinus montela. Next base: position 223,460 of record JAGSMR010000133.1, read on the forward strand.
ACCGATGGGCACCACAGAGGAAGGAACGAAGAATTCCATTCCTTGAAGCACCATATCGGTGACGGATTTGCAACGGCGTCGGGACTATCCAGAAGCAGAAGATCCAGCAGGGAAGGTGTATTATCTTCAACATCCAGAACCCGCGTTGGCAAATTAGCCAGTTGTGTATGTATGTATATCCTCTCTGACGTATACACTAATCCCGGCTCGTGCCATAAAAGAATGTTACAGCTTGAATCCAAAGATAAGAGGTATCCCCCCCCCCCCTCTTACTCCTAGAGTGGCCGACGTGACAAAGTCACTGTTATTTTTGATCGTTATTTTCAAGTCACCGAAACGACAGTCACGGTGACTTAAAGTAACAACTTAGCACATGTCTATTTATTACTCCTTTACAGTCTTTTAATGTCAAGTCAAGCAACTTTCAGCTTTTCTTGCTGATAAACAAATAGAATAAGGCAATGGATGTAAACCCTTACTGCCGAGTATTTTAACATTTAAATTAGATTGAAAATTAAATGTCTTCACGCAATTACTACAACATTCAATCGTGGATTGTCCATTCTTACTCTCTCAGATAGATATAAGTACCACGTATCGAGGTAGAAATTCCAAGACATTTCTATTAAATGTTTATAGTAACAACATCTCATACGAGTATTATAATCCATTGGTTCGAATGTATAGGAAATATAACGAAAGTACTATTAGCAACACAAATATAGATGTATTTATTTCGAATTTGAACACATATAAGTCAAGTGTTTGGAAAGCACTCTTGTAAATGCTAAGTGATTTCTGTATCTGTGATTTTTGTTTTATTATATCTTTGTGTAAATTTTCTATATTTTTGTTTCATTAGTTATATTTAAGTGAAAAAAGAAAACACTGTGTAATTGTTTTAAATCTGTATACACATTGTTTGGACAAGGACCGTTCAATACCTTTGAATTTTAATTTTATCATGTAATTGTCTTAGTCTGCTGTGTGTATCATAATAAATAAATAAAAAAACCCAATACAGGGTTAGACAGCGGTCCAGTCTAGACAATTAAGTCCCTTTGACCCACATTCCACCGAAGATATTTTCGGGACAACGTGACAGGTGGTGAGTCCGTCGCCGTCTTTATGTCCAAGCCAACGATATAGTTCGTACATAAGTTTTTGAAAAACCCATTGGTACGAGCCTGCCACCTGGGGATCGAACCCAGGTCTCTTGACTCGAAATTTCGACCACCCAACCACTCGTTGGGTTATCGTGACTTTTTATTTTAACATTTATATTCGTATTATTTTATTATTGTTTTTCGTTACGCAACATTGTACATTTTTTATAGTTTAATTTCATACTTTAGTGTTACAATGTTAATCTTTCATTGCATTTTTTGCTTTGTTATTTCTTCTTAAAATAGAAACGTTATTTTTTCTTTTATAAGGTCATCAGTGAATTTGTTGTATTGCATTTAATATTTTTGTTTTCATTTTCTTTTATTAATTTTGTTCACTTATTTGAAGCACATGTGACTATCAACTGTTGGTGTGAAAAATATCCGCGCTCTTAGATAATTATTAGATTGTAAAGCACTGTGTAATAGTTTAATAGATTGTACTTTATTTTCTTATATTTCTTTACACTATACACATTTATTTATTAAAATATTTGTTTATTCTATACACATTTATTTATTTAAATATTTGTCTATTATATTAGTATTTATTTCTTGATTTAATATGTCTTGCAATGATTCTATTTATTCTGTCAATGATTCTAATATATCGGTTACTTCGTGTGATCTCTTAGATGATAATACAGTTCCATCACTCCGTGATACGTAGTCGTGTTTTTCGTCATGTGATAATTATTTCGTCATATGTAATTTATTTTTTATAATATATTTCACCCTGCCATTTTTCGGATTCTTTTGCTAAAGGCTACTCATCATAACGCGTTACTAATGACTCATGGCTTGACTTCATTATTTTGCTTTCCCAGACCGTGTCATAACCTATGATCAACTGTTGGCTTCTTCCTTTTCCCATCATGACTTACTATATTTTTCCTACAAATTTATCCCTCCTAAACCTATTCCCACTATTTTGAATCTACGCAACTTTTCAAAAATTTATTTCGACACTTAGAAATGGCGTATCCCTTGTCGCCCTGGCTCATTTGGTAGCACTAACACCAGTCAATGGTAAAGTGGCACCACTTCATCAATCAGTACTAAGACTTTTTAATATTCATGCTTCATTACATCCATGAAAATATTACTAATTCTTCTACCGCAGATTTATTATGGTTATTATTCTTAAGGTCACTGAACTTCTTAAGGTCTTAAGAATATATATATATATATATATATATATATATATATATATATATATATATACATATATATATATATATATATATATATATATATATATATATATATATATATATATATATATATATATATATATATATATATATACATATATATATATATACATATATATATATATATATATATACATATATATATATATGTATATATATATATGTATATATATATATGTATATATATATATATATATATATATATGTATATATATATATATATATATATATATATGTAGGATGTGTAAATGAGTGAGAGAAAGGATAAGTGAGACTAAGAGGGAAGATATGACATGAAATCATACTCGTCTAAAAACAAAGCCCATCTTGCCACTTTTGGAGCTAAATCTTTCTTTCTCAGTGTCATTTCGAATGCCTTGCAGTCTGTCACTATCTTGAAATGTACTCCGTACAGGTATTGCCTAAACTTCTTCACTCCTTGAATAACAGCTGCTTCTAGCTCATAGCTGCTATACCGGCTCTCTGCATCACTTGTTTTATGACTCATGTAGTGTACTGGGTGTAGGTCACCATCGGCATGTCTTTGCAATAGTATTGCGGCTAAAGCTTGGCTAGATGCGTCTGTGTGCAACTCCGTAGGTAGTCTGGGATTATAGATCTTCAACACTGGATCTGTCCTCAACTTCTGCTTCAATTCATTGAACGCACATCTTTGTTCTCCACCAAAATTAAATCTGTCATCCTTTCTGAGTAAATCCGTCAATGGTTTTGCAATCTTTGCGTAGTCTTTGATATACTTTCTGAAGTATGAAGTTAATCCAATAAAACTCATCACCTGTTTTGTGTTCTTTGGTTCTGGGAATCTCACCACAGCGTCTATCTTCTCACGGCTGGGTCGTACTTCTCCGTCTTTGTTACGATGTCCTAGGAACTCAATCTCTTCATTTAAAAGCCTTGCCTTCTTCCAATTTATCTCTAGACCATAATCAGCTGCCACATTCAGAACTTGCTGTAGTCTTTCCACGGCTTCGACCTCGCTGATTGCTGGAATAATAATATCGTCTATAAATATCATCATCACATTCTTTGCTATTAGATCTCTGAATATAATCGTTATAAATCTCATGAAACACTTAGGCGATGAAGTCAATCCAAATGGTGCCCTCAGAAATTCGAACTGCCCATGATGCGTCACAAATGATGTGTATGGCACTGACTCCTCGCTCACCTTCAAATGAAAAATCCGTTTTTGAGATCTAATACGCTAAATATCTTGCCGTCTTTCAGTTTGTCAATCACGTCATCTATGATTGGCAAAGGGAATTCATCTTTAAGAATCTTCTTGTTTAGTAGCCTGTAGTCGACACAGACTCTAGTAGTGTCATCTTTCTTCTTGACCAACACTAGGGGACTAGCATATTCAGAAAAACTTACCCGCGCAATGCCTTTCTCTATCCACTCCTCTACCTGGTCTTCCACTAACTTTTGCTCCGTCAACGGCAGCCGTCGTGGGCGTTGGGCAACTGGGATGTCGTCCTTCAACACAATCTTCAATTGTACTGGTGCTTCTTTAGTTTGGCACGGTTTGTAATCCAATACCATTTGCTCCACCTGCTCTCGAGTGTTTACACCTGCTGCACAACCTGTTAACTCAATTTGGTTAGCAAAAGAATCAACTCTCTTCCACCATTCATCATCTTTCGGAATTTTAACTTGGCCTCTCCATCACATAACACCATCACTAATTCACTCAGAAATTCTTGCCCTAAAATAACCGTAAACGGCATACAGTCTCTAGGCACTACATGGAATGTCACGTCTTCGTAGAGCTCTCCGTCGATCGTCACGTTAGCACGAAACTGTCCGCTCGATTTCACCTTTGTTTGGCCAAGTCCAGATATCACCAAGTTGTCGTCGTATTTCTCGATGTTAAACGCCATAAACTGGTCGTCAGCCACTAGATTCGCACATGATCCTGTGTCTAGTAATATCTTGACTTGAAAACCACACATTTCCATCATTTTCATGGGTTTTCTGCACTTTCAACTGAAACTCGTCTTTGTTATTGTTTTGAATGTGAAACATTCCGCCATGTTCTCCGTTTTCATTGTCAAACGTGAACTCTCGCTCCTCATTAGCTGTTGTCGTGTTTTGACAATCACTTGCAAACATGGCCGCCCTCGGCTTCATGTTTGGTGAATATGACATGTCTTACCCCAACAGCACTCCGGCGCCGCCAAATTTGAATGCATTTCCGCCGCTCCCGCTGCCAACAGCGCCATCGCGTCTAGCGGAGGATTGTGGAACCTCGACTTTGCAATGCTAACTCAAATGTCCGAATGCATTACAGCGAAAACCGCCAGTTCCTGTGGGACAGTCGCTCGCCATATGGTCATTCTCCCCACAGTTGTAGCACCGTCTCCGCTGCTGACCACCTGTCTGCTGTTTGCCACTCGTCGTTGGTCGTCTCGAACCTTGTCGCTCGCTGGTCTCCTTTGGTGCAGAGCTTCTTTTAGCCTCTGACCTCTCCTTCATTTGTTCATACAGCTTTAATCTATCTTTGAGCACTGAGTATGTAACAGCGCCATAAAGTATAGTCTTGTTTACTTCACTATCTTGAATGCCCTCAACAATGTACTGTATTGCCACATTGTCATTGAACCTAGCGCGCTTGCCCATCTCCTTCATCTTTAGCATGTACTGCATGTAGGTTTCACCAGGTTCCTTCTTCCTAGCTGCCATCAGCTCATGCATCTCTTTGCTGTTGATCTTTTCAGGGAACTCTTGTAACAATGCCGCTTTCAGTTCTTTGAAGCCTTTGAACACCTTCTCTGTCTTTAACCATAGTGCTGCTGTACCTTCTAGTGATCTTCTTGCAATAATGAGCTGCTGCTGGGGTGTCAATTGAATATTTCTGCGTTGTCCTCAATGTCTTCTGCCCACTTCACAGCAGAATAGGTATCGACATCGCCGTTGAATTTGGTTATATTGTAGAATCCGTCTAAATAGGTTGCAAACAACTTCTCCGGTTTTTCCGTCTTATCAGTCGTCTTTTCTGATTCCGTCGTCATTGTGATTGTATCGTCTTCTTTGGTTTATTCGTCTTTTCGTCTTTGAGGTTATGAAAAAAACCACGCCGGTCACGTCGTAAAAATTTTGGGATGATCCCGGACGAGCCCACAAAATTTGTAGGGATTATCCTGATTAAATGAAATAATTGGTTTTCAACTCACTTCAGTCTTTTATTTTCACTTTTACTATTTTAGAATATTAATTTCGTCTTATCACTTTCTTATTCCTTTCACGTACGCCATTTGTCTCCTCTCTCCCTCACACATCATTCTATCTCATCTCATTCATCTCAATCAATCATTATGTCATATCTTCCCTCTTAGTCTCACTTATCCTTTCTCTCACTCATTTACACATCCTACATATATATATATATATGTATATATATATATATGTATATATATATATATATGTATATATATATATATATATATGTATATATATATATATGTATATATATATATGTATATATATATATATATGTATATATATATATATATATGTATATATATATATATATGTATATATATATATGTATATATATATATATGTATATATATATATATGTATATATATATATATATATATATATATATATATATGTGGGATGTGATGAGTGAGAGAAAAGGATGAGGTGGACTGGAAGAGATATGAGGCATGTGAAGAAAGAGGAAGGACAAATGGCGTGTGAAGGAAGAAAAATGAACGAGGTGGCAATGCAGGCAAAAGTGAAGGTAAGACAGTGATTGAAAAAACAATGACCATTTAATCGAGATAATCAAACGTAGACCTCACGCGTGCCCGCGCCGGCAACTTCGCGGGCAAGACAGGGTGAGCAAAGTAATCCTGACGGGCGACGAGATCGAAAGACGGGCGGTGAACTCGGAGAGGGGTCGTTGCGGCTGTTGAACGGATTCTGTGTAACCAGGAATTCAACGGCGATGACGATACCTATTCGCTGTGGAAGTGGGTGTAGCTATTACTGAGGACAACGCAGAAATATTCAATTGACACCTCAGCAGCTCATTATTGCAAGAAGATCACTAGAAGGTACAGCAGCACTATGGTTAAAGTGACAGTAGGTTGGTGTTCAAAGGCTCGTAAAGAACTGAAAGCGGCATTGTTACAAGAGTTCCCTGAAAAGATCAACAGCAAAGAGATGCATGAGCTGATGGCAGCTAGGAAGAAGGAACCTGGTGAAACCCACATGCAGTACATGCTAGATGAAGGAGAGATGGGCAAGCGCTAGGTTCAATGACAATGTGGCAATACAGTACATTGTTGAGGGCATTCAAGATAGTGAAGCAAACAAGACTATACTTTATGGCGCTGTTACATACTCAGTGCTCAAAGATAGATTAAGCTGTATGAACAAATGAAGGAGAGGTCAGAGGCTAAAAGCAGCTCTGCACCAAAGGAGAGCAGCGAGCGACAAGGTTCGAGACGACCAACGACGAGTGGCAAACAGCAGACAGGTGGTCAGCAGCGGAGACGGTGCTACAACTGTAGGGGAGAATTTCATTCATATGGCGAGCGACTGTCCCACAGGAACTGGGCGCTTTCGCTGTAATGCATTCGGATTGAGTTAGCATTGCAAAGTCGAGGTTCCACAATCCTCCGCTAGACGCGATGGCGCTGCTGGCAGCGGGAGCGGCGGAAATGCATTCAAATTTGGCGGCGCCGGAGTGCCAGCCAACAAGACGACGCCTGAAGATTGGACCAACCAAACATGAAGCCGAGGGCGGCCATGTTTGCAAGTGATTGTCAAAACACGACAACAGCCAATGAGGTGAGCGAGAGTTCATTTTTCGACAATTGAAAAACGGAGAACATGGCGGAATGTTTCACATTCAAAACAATAACAAAGACGAGTTTCAGTTGAGTGAAAAACCATGAAAATGATGGAAATGTGTGGTTTTCAAGTCAAGATATTACTAGACACAGGATCATGTGCGAATCTAGTGGCCGACGACCAGTTTATGGCGTTTAACATCGAGAAATACGACGACAACTTGGTGATATCTGGACTTGGCCAAACAAAGGTGAAATCGAGCGGACAGTTTCGTGCTAACGTGACGATCGACGGAGAGCTCTACGAAGACGTGACATTCCATGTAGTGCCTAGAGACTGTATGCCGTTTACGGTTACTAGGGCAAGAATTTCTGAGTGAATTCTGACAGGTTATGATGGAGAGCAAGTTGTACCCGAAAGATGATGAATGGTGGAAGAGAGTTGATTCTTTTGCTAACCAAATTGAGTTAACAGGTTGTGCAGCAGGTGTAAACACTGAGAGCAGGTGGAGCAAATGGTATTGATTACAAACCGTGCCAAACTAAAGAAGCACCAGTACAATTGAAGATTGTGTTGAAGGACGACATCCCAGTTGCCCAACGCCCACGACGGCTGCCGTTGACGGAGCAAAAAGTTAGTGGAAGACCAGGTAGAGGAGTGGATAGAGAAAGGCATTGCGCGGGTAAGTTTGAATATGCTAGTCCCCTGGTGTTGGTCAAGAAGAAAGATGACACTACTAGAGTCTGTGTCGACTACAGGCTACTAAACAAGAAGATTCTGAAGATGAATTTCACAATCATATTTATTGATTGAGAACTGCGACGGCAAGATGAAGGCATGATCTCAAAAAACGGATTTTTCATTTGAAGGTGAGCGAGGAGTCAGTGCCATACACATCATTTGTGACGCATCATGGCAGTTCGAATTTCTGAGGGCACCATTTGGATTGACTTCATCGCCTAAGTGTTTCATGAGATTTATAACGATTATATTCAGAGATCTACAGCAAAGAATGTGATGATGATATTTATAGACGATATTATTATTCCAGCAATCAGCGAGGTCGAAGTAATGTTTACACAAAATGCCTCCCGCACCTGACTTTGTATATAATTACAAATTATAATCAACTGAAAATAAAACGAGCTGGTTTATTATTAAAATAGATTTCTCCTGGCGACTCCATCTGTAAAATAAAAGTGGCGAGTTGAAACACGCAGAGGATTACTGGCTTATTTATCTTAGGCAGTCACATATTTTGATCCGTCTCTCGGCACCTCAAAAACTACTGTATTTATGTGAAAATTGCGTCAAAAGTTGCATCCTGTGGTCGCGAAGAATAATCGAGAAAAGACCAGGGTAAACCTTTTGTTCTTTGTCGATATTCAAGCAACAGCAGAATTTGTTGTATCGGAACGTTATAATATCCACATATAGTTCTTTAGAACCTTCTGATATACAAAGAATTTATAAGCCGTTTCAACTGATCCACAGTATTGAACACGCAATCTTTTTATTTTTCAGTATAATGTTATTAAAAGCGCCGTAAAAAACTAAATAATGTGTATACATATGTTTATATATTGTAAATATATATATATCGTATATTGAATATTTATAGTATAGTATATCATTAAACTGACAAACAAACTTTATGAAAGTAACGGGCAGATAATTATTTATTTATTTATTTACACCCCTTTATTGCAAAACCTCACAAAGAAAGTTATGGTTAAAGGGCGGATCAGCCATTAGGCATCTTCGCCAGTCAACCTGAGTGAGAAATATTGTTAAGGTGCTTTAAACTGGGTTACGTGAAAGAAAATCAATATAGGACCTAACGGAAATAAAGATGCGCTATAAAGTCACTAATACAAATAATAAATATAATATATATATATATATATATATATATACATATATATATATATATATATATATACATATACATACATATATATATATATATATACATATATATATAAACTTAAAAAACATTATTATGATCAATGACTAATCACTAACCTGATGTTAAAAGGTACGTACAAGCTTTTTAAATATCGACTCACAGTAACTTCTTTCTGATGTCTTCGGAAGAGTTCCAGAGCAGTGTAGCCTGAATGGTAAAGGAGTGACCAACAAAATTGGTAAAGTGTTGCGAACACTCATCTTGTAATTAGATGAAGACCTGGGAGGTAACTGATCATGAATTGAGTAATGAAACTGAAATTTATCCTTAAGATGAATGGCAAGTAGCAATATTTATGATTGAGAAAAGAACAAAGGAATTTAGAGCCAGCCTGTTGTATAGTAAGCCATTTAAGACGAGAAACGGTATTGTGAAATATGGTCATACTTACCGAAGGTTGAAAAATATGTATTCATACAATTATTAACAAGGCGCTCTAGCTTGTTTAGAAGACCTTTGTTCAAAATCACAGTAGCACACATAAATCACGATTGGTAAAATGAGCGTCTGGACAAGCATAAGCTTAGTTTCTCATGGAAGAAGATTTTTGAGGCGATAGAGCACTTAGCGTACGTTAAAGATGATGCAGAGCAAAACATATATATATATATATATATATATATATATATATATATATATATATATATATATATATATATATATATATATATATATATATATATATATATATATATATATATATATATATATATATATATATATATATATATATATATATATATATATATATATATATATATATATATATATATATATATATATATATATATATATATATATATATATATATATATATATATATATATATATATATATATATATATATATATATATATATATATATATATATATATATATATATATATATATATATATATATATATATATATATATATATATATATATATATATATATATATATATATATATATATATATATATATATATATATATATATATATATATATATATATATATATATATATATATATATATATATATATATATATATATATATATATATATATATATATATATATATATATATATATATATATATATATATATATATATATATATATATATATATATATATATATATATATATATATATATATATATATATATATATATATATATATATATATATATATATATATATATATATATATATATATATATATATATATATATATATATATATATATATATATATATATATATATATATATATATATATATATATATATATATATATATATATATATATATATATATATATATATATATATATATATATATATATATATATATATATATATATATATATATATATATATATATATATATATATATATATATATATATATATATATATATATATATATATATATATATATATATATATATATATATATATATATATATATATATATATATATATATATATATATATATATATATATATATATATATATATATATATATATATATATATATATATATATATATATATATATATATATATATATATATATATATATATATATATATATATATATATATATATATATATATATATATATATATATATATATATATATATATATATATATATATATATATATATATATATATATATATATATATATATATATATATATATATATATATATATATATATATATATATATATATATATATATATATATATATATATATATATATATATATATATATATATATATATATATATATATATATATATATATATATATATATATATATATATATATATATATATATATATATATATATATATATATATATATATATATATATATATATATATATATATATATATATATATATATATATATATATATATATATATATATATATATATATATATATATATATATATATATATATATATATATATATATATATATATATATATATATATATATATATATATATATATATATATATATATATATATATATATATATATATATATATATATATATATATATATATATATATATATATATATATATATATATATATATATATATATATATATATATATATATATATATATATATATATATATATATATATATATATATATATATATATATATATATATATATATATATATATATATATATATATATATATATATATATATATATATATATATATATATATATATATATATATATATATATATATATATATATATATATATATATATATATATATATATATATATATATATATATATATATATATATATATATATATATATATATATATATATATATATATATATATATATATATATATATATATATATATATATATATATATATATATATATATATATATATATATATACATATATATATATATATATATATATACATATATATATATATATATACATATATATATATATACATATATATATATACATATATATATATATACATATATATATATACATATATATATATACATATATATATATATATACATATATATATATACATATATATATATATATACATATATATATATATATACATATATATATATATATATATATACATATATATATATACATATATATATATACATATATATATATATATATATACATATATATATATACATATATATATATACATATATATATATACATATATATATATATATACATATATATATATACATATATATATATACATATATATATATATATACATATATATATATACATATATATATATACATATATATATATATATACATATATATATATATATACATATATATATATACATATATATATATATATACATATATATATATACATATATATATATATATACATATATATATATACATATATATATATATACATATATATATATATACATATATATATATATATACATATATATATATACATATATATATATATACATATATATATATATACATATATATATATATATACATATATATATATACATATATATATATATACATATATATATATATACATATATATATATATATACATATATATATATACATATATATATATATACATATATATATATATACATATATATATATATATACATATATATATATACATATATATATATATATATACATATATATATATATACATATATATATATACATATATATATATACATATATATATATACATATATATATATATATATATACATATATATATATATACATATATATATATACATATATATATATACATATATATATATATACATATATATATATACATATATATATATACATATATATATATATACATATATATATATATATATATATACATATATATATATACATATATATATATACATATATATATATACATATATATATATATATATACATATATATATATATATATATATACATATATATATATATATATATATATATACATATATATATATATATATACATATATATATATATATATATACATATATATATATATATACATATATATATATATATATATATATATATATATATATACATATATATATATACATATATATATATATATATATATATATATATATATATATATATATATATATATACATATATATATATATATATACATATATATATATATACATATATATATATATATATACATATATATATATATATACATATATATATATATATATATACATATATATATATATATATACATATATATATATATGTGAGATGTGTAAATGAGTGAGAGAAAGGATAAGTGAGACTAAGAGGAAGATATGACATAATGATTGATTGAGATGAATGAGATGAGATAGAATGATGTGTGAGGGAGAGAGGAGACAAATGGCGTACGTGAAAGGAAGAAGAAAGTGATAAGACGAAATTAATATTCTAAAATAGTAAAAGTGAAAATAAAAGACTGAAGTGAGTTGAAAAACCAATTATTTCATTTAATCAGGATAATCCCTACATATATATATATATATATATATATATATATATATATATATATATATATATATATATATATATATATATATATATACATATATATATATATATATATATATATATATATATATATATATATATATATATATATATATATATATATATATATATATAGCATCTAGGACCATCAGCATAGCCAATCGAAAGGTTAAGGCTAACACCGCACCTTTGCGATCATTCTCTACTTCTTGACTCGAGATTTTTATTCATAGTTTTGATGCAGTTATAAAGTCGTTAATTTCGTCATCATAAAGATGCAGTTTCATCAAAGATGCAATTTCGTCATCATAAAGAGCAGTTTAAAATAGTAGTGATAGAGTTAATAAATAACGAGAACATAACAGGAAAGTATTCTGCCTTGCGGCACCCCAGAATCAACGTCCGCCCAGGCAGAACTTTGCTACCCGAGTCGTTATGACTGCCGGCGGCCGCAAAGATAAGATGAGAACTAATCGAAAGTCCCAAAGTCGATGGTAAAAATTTACGGTAAGTAAGATAGGATATAAGGATGTCATGATCAACTGTGTTAACACAGTTTTCGAAAAGTCAACCAGCAACACCACTGTTAGTTTCTGTTCATCCATGCACATTCTTATGTCATCAGTGACCTTAAGAATAATAACCATAATAAATCTGCGGTAGAAGAATTAGTAATATTTTCATGGATGTAATGAAGCATGAATATTAAAAAGTCTTAGTACTGATTGATGAAGTGGTGCCACTTTACCATTGACTGGTGTTAGTGCTACCAAATGAGCCAGGGCGACAAGGGATGCGCCATTTCTAAGTGTCGAAATAAATTTTTGAAAAGTTGCGTAGATTCAAAATAGTGGGAATAGGTTTAGGAGGGATAAATTTGTAGGAAAAATATAGTAAGTCATGATGGGAAAAGGAAGAAGCCAACAGTTGATCATAGGTTATGACGCGGTCTGGGAAAGCAAAATAATGAAGTCAAGCCATGAGTCATTAGTAACGCGTTATGATGAGTAGTCTTTAGCGAAAGAATCCGAAAAATGGCAGGGTGAAATATATTATAAAAAATAAATTACATATGACGAAATAATTATCACATGACGAAAAAGCACGACTACGTATCACGGAGTGATGGAACTGTATTATCATCTAAGAGATCACACGAAGTAACCGATATATTAGAATCATTGACAGAATAAATAGAATCATTGCAAGACATATTAAATCAAGAAATAAATACTAATATAATAGACAAATATTTAAATAAATAAATGTGTATAGAATAAACAAATATTTTAATAAATAAATGTGTATAGTGTAAAGAAATATAAGAAAATAAAGTACAATCTATTAAACTATTACACAGTGCTTTACAATCTAATAATTATCTAAGAGCGCGGATATTTTTCACACCAACAGTTGATAGTCACATGTGCTTCAAATAAGTGAACAAAATTAATAAAAGAAAATGAAAACAAAAATATTAAATGCAATGCAACGAATTCACTGATGACCTTATAAAAGAAAAAATAACGTTTCTATTTTAAGAATAAATAACAAAGCAAAAAATGCAATGAAAGATTAACATTGTAACACTAAGGTATGAAATTAAACTATAAAAAATGTACAATGTTGCGTAACGAAAAACAATAATAAAATAATAACTCCTTCCCTGCTGGATCTTCTGCTGACCTCTCATCCGGACGGTTATGTGGTCACCATCGATGGGGGCAGGTTTGCTTCTCGCTGGATAGTCCCGACGCCGTTGCAAATCCGTCACCGATATGGTGCTTCAAGGAATGGAATTCTTCGTTCCTTCCTCCGTGGTGCCCATTTAAGTCTTGGTAGCGCCTGCAAATGGCATCTCGTCAAAACCAACAGTGTAACCGGGCCTGGGTTAATGCATCGGCGTCTCGGGATTTCAGTAAGCCATCACTACCTCTGCACAAAGAGCACAACTCGCTGGCCTAATGTAAAAGAGAAAGCCGATCTTCTAGTTTCTCTTTTTGCGTCCAACTCAACTATCTATATCTATATATATATATATATATATATATATATATATATATATATATATATATATATATATATATATATATATATATATATATATATATATATATATATATATATATATATATATATATATATATATATATATATATATATATATATATATATATATATATATATATATATATATATATATATCGATCATAAATCACCTCCTTGTTCTAAAAAAATTATGGAGTCTATTCTATCTAAACTGCCAGCTATTAAGGTATTTAGAGGAGCACCAGTTGAGTAGTTATCTTCCATAGATTTACATAATTAGTCTAGCAAACAAGTGATGTATAATGTTGTTATGATAACACAATAGTATTGTTTATATTAAAAAAGGGCGAAACGAAAAAAAGTAGGAAGCACTAAATTTGTAAGAAAAAGGGGTAACAGTTGAAATATAAAGAAGAAAGACATGGACATGTTATCATACAATACGGCGCGATTTTTGCCTTCTAGATAAATGCCGTAGTAACATTTTTACACCTCGCTTCCTGCTAACCTCTGAAATTTGACGTACTCCAGATGGAAACGCCGTCATCGGTCGGTATGTCGAGAGTCGATGACTGGCCGTAATGTCGAGTCATTGGAAGCAGAGGGCGAACATGCTGGAGGCCATGACGACACTAGTTTATTGAGCTCTTCTTCATTAGAGATCTTCTTAAGGTTGCCGTCAGGGAGCTTCACATATATTTTTCCATCCAGAGTCCACACGTTTTTCAGACCAAAATGTTTGTGGGGCAATGTATGCACACTCTATCTCATTTAAGAACTCACATATTGTAAATGGAGAACTTTTTTATTTAATCTAAGACTTCCAAACCTCTTTTTTGAAAGTGTGATGAGTGACATGAACCAACACTGATCTGCTTCATCCACTATCATGAGCACCCAGACGACGACAGTGCTTAAAAGATGATATAGAAGAAAATAATTATTTTAGTTAAAAATTAAGTTGTTGTTGTACATGGAAGATGATAACGGTGGGTTTTCATATCGGGAAAAAATGCCGCTATGCAGGATGACTCCAGCCAGGCCAGACACTAACTCGGATGTTAATGATGTGTGGCTGTTGTGGATAAAATTGTCTTGGAAACCCCAAAGGAACTAGTGAAATATATTTGCTCACTTGTAAGGAGTAAATATTGTTAAATAATATTCTCGTTTTCAACATAATTGTTATGTATTATGATGTTAAATATTTAATTATTGTAAGTTGTATTCAATTTTGTATTATGATGTTCAATTTTAAGTTACTGTAATAAAGATTTTTATTCTTTTTATTTTATTTCATTATACACAAAGGTATAAATATTTATAAATACATAGATCGTTTCAAACTAAAAATTTTAGTTTAACTTCTATTAAGTCACGATAAATCACGATAGCCGAGTTGTTGGGTGGTCGGAATTTCGAGTCGAGAGACCCGAGTTCGATCCCAAGGTGGCAGTACCAATGAGTTTCTCAAAAACTTATGTACGAATTTCATCGCTGGCTTGGACATAAAGATGGCGACGGACTCACCACCTGTCACGTTGTCCCGAAAATATCTTCGGTGGAAGGTGGGTCAACCTCTGTCTACCCCTGTATTGGGAATTGCGTGAAGGTATTTTTTTTTTACTTTTATTAAGTAACGATAATTCAAGTGGTTGGAATTTCGAGTTGAGAACCCCGTTTGATCCCCTGGTGAAAGGGTCGTTTCAATAGTTTTTTTTAACAAAAAAAAATGCAATCCTATGAAATATTATACAGTCACTATAGCCTAGTTGTTGGGAGGTCGGAATTTCGAGTCAAGAGACCAGAGTTCGATCTCCAGGTGGCAAGCTCGTACCAATAAGTTTCTCAAAAACTTATGTACGAATTTCATCGCTGGCTTGGACATAAAGATGGCGACGGACTCACCACCTGTCACGTTGTCCCAAAAATATCTTCGGTGGAAGTTGGGTCGAAACGACTTAATTTTTTAGACCACTGGTATTGGGAATGGCGTGACGATACATTTTTATTTATTTTTTATTCTTAAAAAACAATGTTATTATATTGCATATGAAATAATTATTCCAGCAATTGCTACTCAGAAATTTTAGTCATGTGGCACTTTAATCACTAATTACGAATTTACTGTGAATTTAAATTTTACATAATATCCATTAATACATGAATAACAATATATCATGAAATATTTTCATGCAAAAAAATATGAGAGATTGAGAGTACTAACCGCCTCCAGTTCAATGCAGCCCAATATATGGTATCTCCTAGACCAAAACTTTTGTATTGCTGTCTTGTCACTGTTTATGTTTTCATTCTTGTAATTAAATTTAATGCACGAACCACTTTTAAAGATTTTATCTGATCTAAATAGGTTATATTTACATATCAAACTCAAATCTTTAATGTATGGAAACTTATGACAACTTTAGAAATGAGCGTTGTATTGGATCGCGTAGCGTGCACATGAAGCGTCTGCTCGTCAGCTGCTGTAGCCGCGGACTAGAACAAGCAGGTCTACGCCGTAGTAGAAGCCTGCGTAGCTAAGCGTAGTAGATACTACAAAGAGATAGAATTAAATTTCACGGAAGTAAAGTCACGATAGCCGAGTTGTTGGGTGGTCGGAATTTCGAGTCGAGAGACCCGAGTTCGATCCTCAAGTGGCCGTACCAATGGGTTTTTCTGAAAACCTATGTACAAATTATATCGTTGGCTTGGACATAAAGACGGCGACGGGCTCACCACCTGTCACGTTGTCCCGAAAATATCTTCGGTGGCAGGTGGGTCAAAGGGACTTAATTGTCTAGACTTGACGTCTGTCTACCCCTGTATTGGGAATTGCGTGAAGATATTTTTATTTTTTTATTTTTATGGAAGTAAAATTCTGGACGAAAATAGTCTGTTTAAAAGTAATTAAAAAGCGCGATAGAATCCGAAAATTGTTTTATTTAAGATTACACATCTTAAATAATTCGCATTCATAAGCATTCGCGTAAATACAAAAAATCATTACTTTTTTAATCTTAAGAACCAAAAATGAGTTAGGTCGCCTCAAACGATATTTAAGGCATGATATCTTCCATATGCTTCACTTTTTATATAAATATGATATAAATATCTTCACGCAATTCTCAATACAGGGGTAGACAGAGGTCTATCTAGACAACTAAGTCCCTTCGACCCACCTTCCACTGAAGATATTTTCGGTACAACGTGACAGGTGGTGATCCCGTCGCCGTCTTTATGTCCCAACCAACGATATAATTCGTACATAAGTTTTTGAAAAACCTATTGGTATGAACCTGCCACCTGGGGATCGGGCTCAAGAGACCCTCTTGACTCGAATATCCGACCACTCAACCACTCGGCTACCGTGACTATGCTTCGCTTTTTAACAAATGAAATATAGTTTTAATGAAATTCTTTTAATTTTTTGGTTATGTTTATTATAACTGAACTCTTTATTAATATCTTCTGGTATTTGAAAGGGACGAAGAAAGAACGAAAGAACGAAAAAAATCAGGAATGTCTAGAACAGGTGCATGAAATTGTATACTTAGGGAGTGCGTTTAGCCGGGATGGAAGATGTGATTTAGATGTGGACAGGCGTGTCGCTGCCGGGAACAAAGTCAATGGTGCCCTGGCTGCGTTAATCAAAAGGCAAGGCGTTGTGAAAAGTGCACGCCTTGCAATACATAACGCAGTGTTGGTACCGACTTTGTTATATGACAGCGAAACCTGGGTATGCCAGAAGAAGCATAAAAGCAGGTTGAATGCAGTGGAGATGCGATCTCTTCGTAAAATGTGCGGCCTTACCATGGCCGACCGAAAGCGAAACGAAGAGAATCGCAATATGGCAGGTTTGAGTGATGACCTTGTCTCAAAAATGGATAAGGGCGTGCTTCGATGGTTTGGGCACGTTGAGCGAATGAGTGAAGACCGAATGGTGAAGAAAATATATAGCGCGAAAGTTAACATTAAAAGGTGTCGAGGTAGACCGAGACTAACTTTCGAAGACCATGTGAGCAAATTGCTCGAAGAGGGGAGGGTCAAGAGTACTCGGATACCTAGACGTGCATGTATGAAGAAGATGATGAATCTGAAAGAAGCGAAAGAAGTATGTAGGGATCGTGACACTTGGCGATCTGTTCTCTCTGGCTACCCCGTCAGGGATTGTGCGTGAAGATAAATAAATAAGTAAATTTATTAATATTGCGTAATATTTGTGTAATTTTGCGCTTCGATTATTTGCTCACAAAATGTACATTAATAAACCTCCTTTTAATTTCACTGTAAATGTTCATAAACAATTACGTCGGTTGATGTACAGTATCGTAAGAGGTATGTGATCTTGCGTAAAATTATGAAAATGTTTATTTTATTCCTTAGCTTTATTTGAACGGAATTATTTTAATGAAAAAAAATCAAAACAATAGTAATTATAAAAATATTAATATCTTTTTACCGTGGTTGTAAATTGAAATTCGACGAAACTAAAAAGAGACATAGTTATGTACACTCCCTTCGATTTATATTTTTTATATGAGAAAGTGGCAAAACAGCAATTACTCCGTTGATAATTTACTACTGATGCCCATGTACACATAGAGTTGCACCCGTAGAGAAATTAAATCTTCAATTCGTGTACCCAAGTATTTTAATATATATATTACGTATTACTATTACTTCCCCACTATAACGTTTTGTCTTTCGTCAATATATAAATAGATCATTTATAATACTTCTCATGTCCTATTATTGTAAATTATAATTATTTAATGTTTTGTCCACTATAATTTGACCGTTACCTTTACATTGAATCTTTCTTAAATAAAGTAAATAAATAAATAAATAAATATCTTCACGCAATTCCCAATACAGGGGTAGACAGAGGTCTAGTCTAGACAATTAAGTCCCTTCGACCCACCTTCCACCGAAGATATTTTCGGGACAACGTGACAGGTGGTAAGCCTGTCGACGTCTTTATGTCCAAGCCAACGATATAATTCGTACATAAGTTTTTTAAAAACGCATTGGTACGTACCTGCCACCTGTGGATCGAACTCGGGTATCTTGACTCGAAATTCCGATCACCCAACCACTCGGCTATCGTGACTTATTGAATCTTTCGTAAAGGTGTTAATTTAAAATTTTTCTTTGACATTTCTTTTATAAATATGAATTGTTTGTTACACCACCTACGACCATTTTAATATAAAGTATATGTAAATAATTCATAAGTGGAAAGGCCCTTTTTTTAAATAACACGATCATTTACGGATTTTAACACGTTTTCATTTAGTTTTTTAAAACCATTTTACTTCCCGATGTCTTGGATACACACAGCATCCGATCACAGAGGATCTGAGGTAATTAATGTCTCGCTGTCATTGTGAGCTTCGGCTACCGTCAAGTTTTATTTATAAATTTCGATTCGAGTTATGCAAAACGCACTCCCTGTGTCTTGTAATCTGGAATGCATAGTGGTATGCATGGTCTTGGACTTGATTTTATTTATAACTAGATTATATCTGGATACTGGAAAATATTTTGTTTACTTATGGGTTAGAGTCGGGGTAAAAATGAGCTTAGTCTACCTGGAGGTCAGTGGCCACAGCGGCCCTTGGAATTTAAAAACAACTTCCAAAGAAACAGTTATCACTCCTATGGACTATAACAGCTGTTATACCGCTATTTGGCAGTAGATTTAAGAGAGAAACAACTACAAGAGGTAACAACTTATACACGTGTCATGTGCAAAATAGATATAATGATAACATTCATGCGTTCCCAACACAGAGGTAACCATAGTTCTAGACAATTTTTAGTACGTTTAAACTATATCTCAACAGATATTTTAACGGAAAGAACTGGGACAGCGTGAATTACGGTGACCCTGCCGCCGCTTAGTTTCAGTGCTAACAATACAAATCGTACATATGCTACGATAAAACTACGGTAAAAGTACTACCTTCTCTGGAGCGAACTCTGGTCAAACTGATCAGCTAACACCTTCGCTATCGTGGCTTCTACGCGATAATATGACAGATTTGTAAGCGTCTAGTTGCTATGCACGAGTTACATTTTACTTCATCGATTTCCGAGCTTAGTTATTTATTCCGACAGGGCTTTGTTATTACCATTTCAAATTTCGAAAACGTAAACAACTGCCTTAATAGAGGCATATGTTTTTTATCTAAGCTAGACAAATATGTTAGAAGGTAAGAAATATGTGCTCTTTCGTGCAAATAAAAAAACTGCATTTAAAAACAGACTTAAAAACTAAAAAGAATAAAATAACTTAATAGAAATTTAATTTAATGTACCTCTTATGCAAACCTAATACTTTTAATAATTAATAAAATACAATTATTGGTATGTGCTACCTATTGATAGGTTTGAAATTTGTGCCAAGCCCTAAACAAAATAAAAGTAACTAGCTAATTTATGACCATGTAGCCATCGAGTCAGCTGTACAGGGGGCTCATAGAGTCAGTCTTATTTATCATTGATTCGCCAACGAGTTCACGAACAACAACTCAGAACCAGATTTTATGCAATCGTATTGGTTATAATATTTCTCAGTTCTCTACTCCGCACGCTCGCTCCGCTTCAATGACAGGTAGCCCAAGACCCACGTATCGGAACACGGGTTATTAATAATATTTATCAACCTAAATGAAAACTCTTTCCTTGTAATATACCTAAACATCCACGTAAACCACGTATTCATAAATAAATAAAAAAAATGATCTTAAAATTTAAACTACTGCGCCAAATTATCTAAAATTTTTATGGGACCAAACGGCAACTATTCCGCTTGAAACTAAATAAGAATCACGTAAATCTGATCATAAATCTCCGCATAATTGATGTACGTACATACATAGAAATAAATATTCCAATCGAATTGGGAACCTCCTCCTTTTTGAAGTCGGTTAATGATACGCGAACATATGCCCAAAAACCTCTTAATGAATATTGCCGGTACATTAAATTTTAAAAATGTTCTATCGATTTTTATGGATAGGACAAAAATTCAATTATACGTACCGCGTGAACGTAAAAGAACACAGAACAAAAAAAGTACGTACGTATTACAATTTTCATGATGCATTTTTATGGATTTTTAAAGCATGTAAGTCATTTTGGACTTTTTCATTAACAAATCCAGTATTAATTAGGACATAATTTTAAAAATATTTACTACACAGTTCGAATATTGAGGTAGAAAGTAATGTTTACACAAAATGCTTCCTGCAATTCGACTTGTATATAATTACAAATTATAATCAACCGAAAATAAATTTTAGCTGGTTTATTATTAAAATAGATTTCTCCGGCGACTCCATCTGTAAAAATAAAAGTGGCGAGTTGAAACACTTAGAGTGATTATCATTATTTATCTTAGGCAGTCACATATTTTTGATCCGTCTCTGGAATTCTCAAAAAACTACTGTATTTATGTGAAATTGCGTCAAAAAGTTGCATCCTGTGGTCGTGCTAAAGAATAATCGAGAAAAAGACCAGGGTAAACCTTTTGTTCTTTGTCGAGATATCTTACAACAGCAGAATTTGTTGTATCGGAACGTTATAATATCCACATAGTTCTTTAGAACCTTCGATATACAAAGAATTTATAAGCCGTTTCAACTGATCCGTTGTGTATTGAACACGCAATCTTTTTATTTTTCAGTATAATGTTATTAAAAAGCGTGCCGTAAAAAAAAACTAAATAATGTGTATACATATACGAGTATATTGTAAATATATATAAATATCGTATATTGAATATTGTACTATAATATAGTATAGTATATTGTAGTATATTGAATTATTGGAAATAGTTAAAACTTTACAGAAAATAACGTAAGTAAGATAATAACGATGTTACAAGAAGACAAATTTGTAACATTTGATTCACTCTAATGTTATAAATTATACTTAACAAATGTATAAAAAATTGTCATTTATTAAGTATACATTCGTAATATATGCACACATGCCGTAAGGAGGGTTTGACATAATCTAGTGATTATGGCATTATTTACAAAGTCCTATAAAAATTCATTGCAGGCATTGTAGGGCCTTGCTCTTGTAAGGGAGGGTTTACCATGATCGCTACGCTGGTTATTCCTTGTCGTAGTACCAGACACCTCGCACTTTTGATGCTATGGCTCGTCATCGATCAAACAGAGATGGATATTCCGCCATTAGTCAGTAGCCAAAGATACATTGAAGGCTTCCCTTAGTCGCGTCTTACGGAACCCACGGGAAGAAATGGGGTTGTGTATTGTAACACCAATGTAGAGCTGCTAAAATTCTCAGCCTTGAATTTTAGCAGCTCGTGTATTTATTTCTGTGCTTTATTTTCCGACAACTTTGTGTTTGCAATAATAGTAGTTTGTAGTAATAATTTTATATTTTATTTATTAACTTCACATACAAATATATATGTATATATATATATATATATATATATATATATATATATATATATATATATATATATATATATATATATATATATATATATATAGCTCGGCACAGAGGGCAATCAGTTACACGTAAATTGAACAGACGCTTCCTTAATAGACAATGACCAGTTAAGGCAATAGTTACGTTTCCAATTTAGTACTTATTCAGACGCAGGAGCATTTTAATTACTTTAGTCAATGTTTCTGATAAACCCTGTTTTTTTTTCTAAATTGTATATAATAGACATTTGCATACGATTTAGAAAATAAACAGGTTAAAATTACTAATTTTGAATAACTTCACACAATTTCCAATACAGGGGTAGACAGAGGTCTAGTCTAGACAATTCAGTCCCTTTGACCCACCTTCCACCGAAGATATTTTCGGGACAACGTGACAGGTGATGATCCCGTCGCCGTTTTTATGTCCAAACCAACGATATAATTCGTTCATAACTTTTTGCAAAGCTCATTGGTACGAGCCTGTCACCTGGAGATCGACCTCGGGTCTCTTTACTCGAAATTTCGAACACCCAACCACTCGGCTATCGTGACTAACTTTTACCTGAAGAAAAAATACGGATAATCACTACTCCGGCTCTCGCAATCAGATTATAAATCCTCACCAAATTATACTTATTAATTAAAATTGCCAGCTAATGTTCCAATGAAACAAATTTTACGGATTGTTGCACGTTTTAATTTTTTCCTCTACTTCGCGATGTTTCTTATGCGTTATAACGCCCAAGGTCACGTGGGAGAATGTGAGAATTTCTAGGATTGAAAGACGTATTTATGTAGGAAAAAATGTTCGCCACTTGCGGATTGCTAATTACAGGACCTATACAGAGACCTATATAAATACAGAGATACTCGTGCTCGTGCTTTAGACGTTGCTTTCCGTCCCCAGTCTACTCAATATTAGTATACTCGTAGTATTTCCCGAGATGCTTATCCTACAATCTATTGGTAGCCATTGCCTTAATCTATGTTTTTTCTTTAATTGCTTTTTATGAGGATTATTCTTATGAGAAGAAAACTACTACACGGACTAAACTACTAAACTATTAACTCACACATAAAAAATATACATTTTGACTTCAGAATCTCCTCCGTGTTTAAAATTTAGGCCGGAAAAGATGTCCAATGCTTTTGTTCTGATGTGTTTTTAATTAAAAGTTTGACAAAACGATCTTCTAACCGTAGCAATACAATCAGATCTATGTTAAAACTGCAAGATATTAAAAAAATCATATTAGTTTTAGCTGCCAACGTCCATCGGTCCTTTGCTTTGTCAATGTCAACCTTTTGGTACGCGTTTACTTTGAGCTGTCGATATTAAAACTAGCGTAACGCTTCGTGTGAACTGCAAGCGAGGACAGCGAATAATTTAAAAATATGACTACATATGATGCGATTTTCAATAATTATTAAAGTAAGACAATTTTAACAGTGGTAGAGCCACGCATCAGCTTTTGTTGTTGCATGAATGTGCCGGCTCGACCGGGGAGGTACCACGACCTCACAGAATACCGGCGTGAGGTAGAAGTCTAATAAACTTCTGCGTTTCGTTTGGTGAGTGCAGGTAACCGGAGGCCCACACACCCCCCTCCCCCAATTCGGGGGCACTCTAAGGGAGGCAACGCATCTGCTATACCTCTGGTATTCAGGTTGTTCATGAGCGGTGGTAATCACTTACATTACGTGAACCACCTGCTCCGTTTGCCTTCCTTTTCTATAAAAAAATCATGCTGGACTTAATTTAAAAACAAATAGTCACATACACACTTAACGGCCTGTTAAATTTCACTGTAGAATATAGGCTTCTAATATCTTATAATTTGATATAGGCCTAACATATCTTGCACCTTTCACGCTGCTGCCTGACACCAGTCTACTAAATTGCATCAGTAACAATTGCACTGCACTTGCGCCTATCTATATAACTGAAATGAATATGTATTCCGTTTACAGCCGATCCATTTTAAGCGATATGGCCACCAATTGTAGTCTGTAAGCTTTTCCGAGATTGTAAAGAAACTTTTAACTGCAATAAACAACTCATGGCGACCCACCGCTTGCAACTTTATAAGGCGCAGGTTCGGCCGCACATGGAGTATTGTTTGCTTCTCTGGGCGGGGGCACCCCAGTGTCAGCTCCTTCTATTTGACCGTATCCAACGAAGAGCGGCTCGAATCGTCGACAACCATGTTCTATTTAATAGGCTAGATCCCCTGCCATTGCGAAGAGACGTCGCATCTCTTTGATTTTTTTTACAAAATTTACTACGGGTGTGCTTCGAGAAATTGTTCGGATTAATCCCAGCCGCTGAATTTCATCATCGTACCTTACGACATAGTCAAAAATTCCATCAACACCATCTTGATGCTTGGCGTTCCGTCACAGAGCGTTTTTTGCGGAAATTTCTGCCACGCACTTGCACTTTATGGAATGTGCTGCTGTCAGCGGTTTTTCCGGACCAATTCAACTTAGGGTCCTTCAAGAAAAGAGCCTATACCTTTCTCAAAGGCCGCTAACGCATCTGCTATGCCTCTGGTATTGCGGATGTTCATGGGCGGCGGTAATCACATACCATCACGTGAGCCACCTGCTCGTTTATAATATATACACAGTTACGAATATTCTGGGAGACTGAGGAATTTACCAATGGGGCTCAAAGGGTAGTGAGAATTAGGGTAGAAATATACGATTATATACACTATTTTATGCCTCATCACGGAATTTTTCGAGAAAATGCAGAAACTACACGGCACAGGGTTGTATGTCATCCAACGGTAAGCTGCAACGTTAAACGATTTGCAATTGCTAGGAAGTCCCATACAAGGTGGTTTAATTGCAATGTTATTACGTTTAAAAAAATATATATGTAGCCTGTAGTGATGTAGAAAAAATGTATTGTCAGGTTTATTGATAAATCGTAACGTCACTTGTAACTCATTATCTAGTGAGATAGCCCCAGTTGCCCCAGAGTTGCGGATTTCTAAAACAATTATTACAAGAATGGGAGAACACTATAGTAGCTCGAATAATTAGTAAGTGACTTCTATGTGCTGTGTGACTTCTATGTTGATGATAGCATTTGTTCAGATAATTCCAAGTCAAGTTTATAGGATATCTGTCAAGAATCATCCAAGGTGTACAATATTGTTGTTTTTAATTACGGAAGTGAATTTGTAACTTTATAATTTTAATAATGAGAGTTCTGTACTTGAAATTCAGAAACAATGACATTTTTTCTTACCGAAACTAAATTCAATAAAAAATTTAGGGCTAGGAGGGTGTAACAAGTCTGATGAACTATAATCTGCGTCTAAAATTGATAATAAGCCGCAAATGATTAGTAAGCGTATCGTTCCGTCTCAGTCTTCACAAATATGCGATCCATTTGGTACCAGTAATTATATCAGTTAAGTGTTTCATGAGTTATTGTTGCACAAGGTTGATTGGGATGAACTTTTACAAAGTGATAAAGGAACTATTTTAAATTCATTGCGTGTTCCGTTTTCTGTAACAAATTGGAGCGCTGTACGCGTCGAATTACATACATTTACAAACGCATCGCAGGTCGCCTACGGAGGCTACACATATATGCGTTCCACCGACACTGATTCGTCTATTGATATGTCCAAAAGGTAAGGTCACTCCACTGAAACCTATTAGTATTCCGAGATTAAACTACATGGTGTGTTATTAGGAGACCGCTTGAATCACAAATTAGTTCATTAATTGCGTTGTTGATTTGAAATGTTGGTATTTTGGACGGATTCAACTATTGTGTTGGGTTGACTGCGCACTCTCGCAAACCAACTAAAGGCTTTTGCACTAAATAGATTTAAGACAAAATATGCCATGGCTTTATATAAGTGATAAAGTGAATCCGATTTACTGCAATATAGATTTTCTGAGTACAAGGGGTTTAAAGAGGGACAGGCCGTAGTTTTTACACGATTTATTTATTTATATATATTTATTTATCTTCACGCACAATCCCTGACGGGGTAGCCAGAGAGAACAGATCGCCAAGTGTCACGATCCCTACATACTTCTTTCGCTTCTTTCAGATTCATCATCTTCTTCATACATGCACGTCTAGGTATCCGAGTACTCTTGACCCTCCTCTCTTCGAGCAATTTGCTCACATGGTCTTCGAAAGTTAGTCTCGGTCGGCCATGGTAAGGCCGCACATTTTACGAAGAGATCACATCTCCACTGCATTCAACCTGCTTTTATGCTTCTTCTGGCATACCCAGGTTTCGCTGCCATATAACAAAGTCGGTACCAACACTGCGTTATGTATTGCAAGGCGTGCACTTTTCACAACGCCTTGCCTTTTGATTAACGCAGTCAGGGCACCATTGACTTTGTTCCCGGCAGCGACACGCCTGTCCACATCTAAATCACATCTTCCATCCCGGCTAAACGCACTCCCCGAGTATACAATTTCATTCACCTGTTCTAGACATTCCTGATTTACCCAAATTTCGCACTTCGTTCTTTCTTCGTCCCTTTCAAATACCAGAACCTTAGTTTTATTAGCATTCAAACGGAGACCATTAATTTCACATTCTTCTTTCATACACGTGACTAATGCCTGCAGTTCTGCCTCTGATGGTGCAATAAGCACTGCATCATCAGCATAAAGCAGACAATTTACTTTTATGTCGCCCAATTTCATACCCAAACAGCTATCTTTCAGCTTCTGTAACACGATTTACATTATATTTATACACCTATACACAAATTTTAAGTTAGATAGTTCAGAATTACTCGAAATTAAGTCAAAGCCGATATTTAATATGTTTTTTCAAATAGGATAGAATATTTAAATTAATCAAAAGCAACAAATAAGTTTAGAGACAATTAATAGTAGAAAAGTTCAAGTATGATATCAAAATAGCAGAAAAGTTCAAGTATGATATCTTACTTATTACTTCTTTTACCTCTTAAACGAAAAAATAAGTAATTATTTTTAAAGAATATCTAGGTTGACTCGTCCGGAAAGAGGACCCGGGACTTCAGTGATCGTACCTTAAATATATGTGTGAAGTCGACTCAAACACGGATATCGTTTTTATTGTAAATATCACCTAATAATAAGTGTACATTTAAAATAAAACGATTTTCGGATTTTATCGCGTTTTTAATTACTTTTTACAAACTATTTTTTATTTCCCGAGGTTTCGGATGCTTTACAGCATCTGCTTTAGTCCCCGTGACCAAGGATGCTTTACAGCATCCGTGGTCACGGGGGACAGTCTCCCGGTGACCACGGATGAAACGAACGAACGAAAAAGCGAATTGGGAATGGCGTGATGATATATATTTTAATATTATCTCCATTTCATAAAATGCTTAGAAAATCATTTCATAAAATTTCACGGTAGAAATCACTCAAACAAATGTTCTTATTGTGCGATACTTACACAGTCATACAAATCATTTCACTGAAAACAGTTTTAATCAGGCATTTGTCATTTTCTTTAAATCTAACTTACATTATTTAGAAAATAGAATTATAATGATGTTAATAGTTGTCCAAATACATGATTATTTATGACGTTTCATACATACAATTAAATTATACTTGTCAAATGTACTAGCATTTGCCCTCAGTTTTTTTTTGTTTGTTTGTTTCATTGCCCTCAATAAAGTACCTATCTAACGTATATATATAGAAATACATAAAAAAGTATGAAATGTATAGATATGATAGACGGCAATTATCGATTACAACGCCAGGCAGCGCCCTCAAAGTGCTCCATAGACGTCACCGGTGTAAAAAATTTTAGTAGATAAATTAGAGGCGGTATACAGTCCTAACTTAATATCAATAATTCGAAAGTAACTTTGTTTATTTGTAACGATCGCACGCTTAAACCGCTTACACGAGTTTGATTGATTTCCTTACAGAGATAGCAAGAGACATAAAAATGCTTTATCCGTCTCCAGAGTGCATTCATACATTTTTTCGCAAAAAAAACTTATATAATATAATATAACAATTTTACATTAAGAGGTGCAAACTAAATATAAATAAAAATAGAATAAAGTCGGTAACCAAATATAATAGTTGCTAATGTCCCTTTCTTGGATCCTAAGGGTTGCGCGTTCTAATCTCACTTGGGGTAAAAATTTACGTGATATATATAATTTATTCGTGTGATGGATGTTTATATGGATATATGAAAACTGATCTATGTCAGTACATTGTCCAAAATGAACGTCGGTGAATGGAGGGGTGAAAGTACTTGTCTAGACCTATTTTTAACAGTGGTAGAGCCACGCATCGGCTTTTGTTGTTGCATTGGTCATCACTTACACAATAGTAAAATATTGTTTTTTTTAATATATCAAAAATATTTTAAGCGTTCCACATGTAAATAAATAAAATTGGAACTCTTCCAAAACCAGTTGAAGGATTTCTGTTCTTGCTATCATCTTTTAAGTTATAGCTTTATTGGCTTTAAAAATATGAGTTTATGGGATACCTTACCCAACAAATTAAAAAGATTTAAAGGAACATATCTGGACATTTATGTATGGCTTCCGTAAACCAAAAAAGAGTAAATAAACAATAGAGAAGCAAAAAGAGATCAAGAAAAATAATATTAAACATAATGCCACAAGGCCACAGTTTTCTTCTTACATAAAAAAGGGAATAAATTTGTCAATTTAAGATTATCTTTTAACAAAAAACCGTATTTTATAAAACAGTTCTAATAATTAATTAACTCCCTCCGATAATTCTGTAGAATTACCCTCTCCAAAATTAGGAACATTCGTTTTAATGCTTCCTACTTTAAATTCGTTAAGGAAACAAGACAATTAAATATAAAGATAATGTAACATTTTGAAGTACTTAATAACTCTACTTCTATAAGTACTTAATAAGTGTAAACGAAATCACTGAAACAGAAAATCATATTATCGCTTCGACTCGCTATTAATGGAAAACGCGTTGGATCCTTATCGAAAATAGCTCAGAAACGTTTATTGGCTTGCAAAACGATTGTATATTAAAAATCATCTTAATGTCAACGTCATACTTAATTGTGGACCTCCGTGAATGAGTGGCGTATGCACCGGTATTAATAGTGTCGCCACCTCTGTGGTCCCGGGTTCGATTACCGGAATCATTTAAGTATTCTACACTTTTCCTACAGTGTGGTGGAATACACCGGGTCTGGATGGTTGGTACATGGTTGTGGTACCTCTAGTTATGTCTGATTCCATAGCACATGTACTTTAGCTACTTATGGGAACAGAGCAATGAATGTCATGTTGTCTCTATCTATGGATGTGTTGATTTATTCAGAGATATTATGATGAATTCCATGTACGAGTGGCGCATACACCGACTTCATCGTGTCGCCAGCTCTATTTGTGGTGCCCTCGTTGTTTCTGACTCCATAAAAAAAGTGCTTTTGCTACTAATTTTGGGATCAGAGCAATACATGTGTTGTCCCTGCGTATATGTGTTTATACTACATAATACTTTTTTTTATTTATTTAATCTTTATTGCACCAAATTAAAAAATGTTCAAAAGGCGAGCTTAATGCTATACTGCATTCTCTACCAGCTAACCCTACGTAGAACAGAAAATATGGTAAGGGCAGTAAAGGTAGTTAACAGCGAGTGTGCGATACATATATACGTATACATATATTAGTATACACATATCAGTAAATATATAGTAATACACAACATATATACCTAGATACTTACATAATACATAGCTCTGCGTACAATACATACATAAATATATATATATATATATATATATATATATATATATATATATATATATATATATATATATATATATATATATATATATATATATATATATATATATATATATATATATATATATATATATATATATATATATATATATATATATATATATATATATATATATATATATAATATGTGACCGAAACTTTAGTTTTCTTTTAATTAAATTTTTCGAAGGCGACTGACGCAGGTCAAGAGGTAACCTGTTCCAGAGAGCGACAGAAGTGACAGTAAACGAATTAGACATAAAACTAGAGTGATGTGAGGGTACAGACAACAGTGAATTATGTGAAGAACGTAGATTAAGAGAGTGCGAGTCACCGAGGAACTGAATATATGCCTGTCACCCTGCGACATATATCTGTTACATGCGGAGTCCAAGATTGGTCGGAGTAAAAGATTGGTCAATTATCAAACCCATGTCCTGGACACAAGCACAGAATGGAATTTTACAGCCTTCATACTGAATCGGTGGTAATTCACACATGCTGAGTCGAGATAATAGCCGACGGCCACCGATGATGATGGCTTGGCATTTATTGGGATTTACCATTAGCCCAAAACGCTTCGACCATAGTGAGATACGTCTCAGATCAGCATTTACGCTTGAAATAGCAGTGCTAACATCACCATAGGTGGCTTGCGAGTATAACTGAAGATCGTCTGCATAAAGGTGGTAAGAACATTGCAGATGATTGGTAAGAAGATTAATAAACAGTGAAAAGAGGAGAGGAGATAGAATGCCGCCCTGCGGAACACCCAAACCATCAAAGCACGCTCTTATCAAATTAAGTGATAACTTCATCTTTCAAACCTACCATATTGTGAATCGCCGCATTTTTTACGAAGAGATCGCATCTCCATTGCATTCATCTTACTTTTATGCTTTTTCTGGCATATAACAAAGTCGGTACCAGCACTGGGTTATGTATCGCAAGAAGTGCATTTTTTACTACGCTTTCAATTTATATTTTTACAGTTAAGGCAGCGTTGACAGTAGAAATAAAAATAGCATAAAAATAATAGTGAAAATTTATATTAAAAAAAAATTTAACGGTCTCTAAGAATTCTAAGGTATCCACCGACTTATATTCTCTACTATATATTTCACTTATAGACGAAACAATATCAAATTCGAGAGGCAGTGCAAAATACCTTTAAACAGTTTGTTGTGTATCACGCATCAGACTCCGTTAAAAAGGTTCAATAATTGCCAGTACGCGGGAAATGGCACATGAATAAATACATAAATAGTTCAATTACAAGAAATAAAAAAATAATCGGCGGTAATCACTTACCATCACGTATGCCACCTGCTCGTTTGCCTCCCTCTTCTATAAAAAAGATAAAGGTCACATTAGCCGACCCTTTAGGTGATAGAAATTCGTAAAAGGCGTCTTCTGTGTCCATTTTTTTTAAACTCATGTACGATTTGTTTCGGCTTGGGCATTACATTGGCGACAGGCTTATCGCCTGTCACATTCAAAGCCAACTCCAGTGAAATGTGAGTTAAAGAACTAAACTAGTTAAGCCTTAGACTTATCATTGTGAAAAATATTAACAAGATTTATGGTAATACTCTAACCATACCTTTTCATGAATAAAATATATTTTCAAACCTAAACATGTAAGTGTTAACTTTCCACCTGATTTGAACGTTCACGCTTTTAGACGTGTAATATTGATTCGACGTAAAGGAAAAAAAGGCACAGGAAAAAGGCATATTTGCCGATTTCTAAATAAAATTGAAATTGACTGTTCTCATCTGTTCGCAGATATAGTGGAAATTACTTAAGGGTAATCATAAGTGAAATTTGTACCTTCTCTTCTGGTGTAGTGGGTTTCTGGTGTTCTCTTCTGGTGACAAAAAGTAAAAAAGTCTACGAATTTGTTTAGAAATAAGCTTTCAGCATTTCAGAATGTATTCAAGAAATGTTTACTGTGTATTTTATTTGTTGTTTACGGGAAGTTCAAAGTAGACCTGAGTAAAGGAAAGGAATCTTACAACTTGAAGTAGAACTCTCGAAGAACTCTTATAGTTACTTAAATACGTGATTCGCCTTCAAATTATGCGAATACTCACCGCTACCGGTGCTTTGCAATAAGCTTAACATAACTTACTCACCGGTCTTTAGAAGTTTAATGCAGAACATAAGCCGCTTTGGAAAAGGAAATTTGTCATCATCGTCACTACTAGCGAGTGAGTTGGCGATCAGATACCCTGCACGTTGAAAGTTTTGGCTTTGGTGTACTCAAAACGTGGCTTAAGTTTCATCACGTTAATAACTTGGTTTAATTGCAAACGTTGATTTAGTTGGAGTGATATCTCGAAAGTAAGTAGAAAATCCATTTTCTTTTTAACCGACTTCCAAATATGAGAACTAAACTAGATTTTTTCTTGGTTTTTTTCATCATAACTCCTCAAATTTCTTAGGCTTTTTCAGCTTTTTAACTGATCTCCTAGTGCATAGCTCTAGTGTTCTTGCGTCGCTTTGGCAAGCGGATTAACTATCGCAGTACGTCAGATACTACTGTCCATCTAGAATTAGTTCAAAATAAGAGAATTATGTATAGATTTTTTTGTAATACTTATTATAACGTATTCATTAATATACAGTTTAATAGAATAACTTAAATAACAACATGGAGTGTCGGCAGAGGGTCAGATTTGATGAAAACTTTTGAAAACATCCAGAATACATCCTGAAATTGAATACATCAAAGAGGCTGAAAATAGCAACGTTGTACCTTTAACTTTTCCTTAAATTGAAACACTGCAATTTTAATGGATAATATAACAACGAGATAACAAAACAGAAAAGAGACGATAGCCGAGAGATTGTCGAGTTACGAGACCCTATTTCGATTGCCAGGATGTAAGGTAGTACCAATCAATGAGTTTTTTCAAAACTTATCCATGATTTATCTTGATTAAGTCGCGATAGCCGAGTGATTGGGTGGTCAGAATTTCAAGTCAAGATCGTCAAGATCGTTACAAGTCTGCCAGCTGGGGATCAAACTCGACCCGAGTTTGATCCCCAGCTGGCAGACTTGTACCAAAGGGGTTTCAAAAAATTTATATATGAATTATGTCGTTAACTTGGACATAAAGACGGCGACGGGCTCACCCCCCGTCACGTTGTCCCGAAAATATCTTCGGTGGAAGGTGGGTCGAAGGGACTTAATTGTCTAGACTAGACCTCTGTCTACCCCTTTATTGGGAATTGTGTGAAGAGATTTATTTGTTTATTATTATTTATTTATTCATGATTTATATTTCCAAGTTAAGTCCCTTCGACCCACTTTCTACCGAAGGCATTTTTGGGAAAATGTAACAGGTCCCCGTAACAGGTCAACGTGACAGCTCGTCGCCGCCTTTATGTCCAAGCCAACGATATAAATCGCACAAAAATTTTCGAAAAAACCCATTGGCACGTGCCTTGGGGATCGAACTCTTGACTCGAGTTCCGA
Source organism: Sericinus montela (assembly GCA_029286605.1). Classification (NCBI taxonomy): domain Eukaryota; kingdom Metazoa; phylum Arthropoda; class Insecta; order Lepidoptera; family Papilionidae; genus Sericinus; species Sericinus montela. The sequence goes on from JAGSMR010000133.1 coordinate 258,542, forward strand.
TCACCCAACCCCTCGGCTATCGTAACTGTAACAACAAAGAATAATAACAAAATACATAAATAATATTATAATTATAAACATACGTTCGATTTTGCGCCATTTCTCATATTTTATTTTATCGTGTTCATTATCAAATTACAATATGGAATGGGGTGTTAAAGAAAATAGGATTGCAGTGATCGCCTTGCACAAAATGGGCATAGAGCCGTCGGTCATATTCCAGACACTTCAAAAGCTTGGTATCAGCCGTATGTTCGTATAACATACTATCAACAGATACAACAACTCTCCCTCTGTCGAAGACCAGAAATAGTGCAAAATTGAATGAAAGCTTTTAAAATAATATACGTGTTCCAAATTCAAAATAATTAAAACGTTGAAAAAAGAAAAGTTTTCAAGTAGTATTTATGACCAGACTATTTAAATTTTAGACCTGGTATAAAATAACCGTTTTAACCTACTGCACATAGTTACTAGCTTGTTTGACATCTAAAAACATGTTCGCGTACTGACCTTTTACAAAATACCTTATGAGCAATTTTTCTAATGTCTTCGGGGAAGGAATTCCAGAGTAAGAAGGAAAAGCGGGATCATTTAATATGGAAAATAAAACAAAGAGTATTCTAGAATTGCGTCTCTGTTCTACTGTAATAATGATGGGTGTACTGTAATAATGTGTGAAGATAGGTAACTATATATGCGACTGCATAAACATTCAGTCGCATGTTAAAGTTCACTTGCATATTGCTATAAGAATTTTAAAATATAAAATAAGTAGGCAATATCTGCTTGAAACGCAATAAATATGCATCACTTCAGACATTGAAAACTATGATATTTTTCGAATACAAATTACACTTACATGTTATTTGATCCTGTGTATACGAGACAACTTGATCGTTCAAGAGTCAACTTATAGGTACATGATTGAAATTAAATTGTAAATCCAATATGTCTTTGTTTATCCAAATTAAAATCCTTTTTATTCAATTTAGACACGTTTTAAGTTTATATAGTGTTTAAGTATTGTATCATTTATTTATCAAAATAAGAAGATTCGTTTATCGACAGTACTTTTTTAATCTACGACCGTTTCATACAGAGGTTCCTACAACGTAGAAGAAACAAATGAAAAAATTCCGGAGGTTTCCTCCTTTTTGATTATATTTTTTAAGCTCTAAGAATTTGTTTTTTCTAGAAACAGTCTGTCATTGACATATTTATATTATAATTAGCTGGTCTGGAGACCTTACTACTTACTTATCACCATATTTTCATGACAACATAAGTTTATGACAAACTTGTTTAACTTTTTATGCTCGACTCGCTTTCACGCTTTTGGTATACAGTTGCAGACTAAGAAAATGTAACACTGGTAAATTCAAATCAACGCATATTAATATATACTGCTTATTGTTGCAAATGTTTATCGCCGTTATCGTATTTTATACAGATAAAAATATATGATAAAATAAATAAAATAAAATATTTATATTTGATTTTTTGTAGAATTATTATTTTATCTATTAGTATATACATTATTATATTCCTGAAAGATCAAATAAAACGAATTGAAAGCGACCTCTCGTTTTTCATTTCATATAAAGCACAAATAACTTTCGCCGATGATAACACTCTCTAATCTTCAGATCACAACGAATCTAGAATATACTCTTGAATATGCATTCGCCTCCAAGCCGCGGCCACCAACTTAAGCGATTGGTTTAGGAAATGGAGGATCGATATCGGAACGTGACATTGTATCAGCTGAGAGGGTTGGTGTTAAGCGACGAGATGGATCTGACAGTGCGAGAGAGGTACATCCAAGGCCTATGGCGGTGTCCTTTGCTCGCAGGGAACTGCGTGACGCTATACTGCAGGCGGCAAAAACCTGTCGTGGCGCCACCACAGCAGGCTTCAACGTGCCGAACGAAGGACGTTTCCGTGCTTTCGCAAACTCTTTGTGAAAGCACGAAAGTCAAGCCGCGAAATGAAATGGAGATTTATCTGGACTAGGAAAGGAAGGATATTCCGTATTTAAATAATGGATCCGATTTTCTGCGTAAATCGGATCCATTATTTAAAGTATATATTAATTTAAAAAGTATTAAATTTTAAAAATAAAACCAAAACAGTACGAAAATAACAAAAATATTATTACTCTTATTGTTTTATTACACTGAAATAGATATTGTATTGTTTATGCAAGTTATTTTAGAATATTTTTTCTTAATTTATTCCAGCAGTTGCTCGCACGTGATTTTTCGGTGTGGGTCCGGTAGAATATCAGCGCTGTGGCAATTTTGCTGTAGCATAATGCTGAGTCGGGTGCCTTTTTGTTGCTACAATCCAATATCTTGTAAAATTATTAATTTAAGTACCGTTTGATTATTATGTTTGTATTGAGTTATTGTAATAAAAATTCGAATCGCCCTAACAGATTCAGTAAATCAACCCTCTTCGACAAACTCATTCCCTGAGTGTCAGAAATAAAATATCTTGGAGTCATCCTAGAACGTAAATTCAACTTCAAGAAACATATTTAAATTGTCATTGAAAGAGCGGTCTTCATATCCGGCCACCAGTTTAACCTTACTAATAGTCGTAGCAAAATGGTGCTGCTTGCAGTATTGTATTCGCGCACGACTCAAAGAACGCTTGAACTCACTCCAAATGATCAAAAAATCGGTTCATGTGCTGTGGAACCGGTGTTCCCTAATACATGCAAAAAAATATCTTCTCGCAATTCCCAATACAGGGGTAGCCAGAGGTTTAGTCTAGACATTTAAGTCCCTTCGCCCCGGCTCCACCGAAGATATTTTCGGGACAACGTGACAGGTGGTGAGCCCGTCGCCGTCTTTATGTCCAAGCCAACGATAAAATTCGTACATAAGTTTTTAAGAAAAACCCATTGGTAACTTGAGGATGGAACTCGGGTCTCTTGACTCGGAATTCCGACCACCCAACCACTCGGCTATCGTGACATTGACGTGACCCTTATACATGCAGAACGCAAATTTTCACCGCAATCTCAAACTGCCTACAATGGCAGCGCTATTTAAAAAGTACTCTATCGACTACGTCGATAGGACAAAAGCACTCGTAAACTCGTTAGAGGCAGGGCTAGGAAATTACACACCCGCGCGTGATACTCCAACTCCCTTGAGACTCCCGAAATGCGTCGTTATAGATGACGAGCGCAATCATCCGTGTAAATAACGCGTATGAGGCCCCGCTCCCTACATACATTCGCACAGAAACCCACACAAGCCGCGTTCTGCGGCTTACAGAAACTCGCCATCGTTGCAATTCTACGACTAGCACGAGATGTTCTCGTGGTCGTAGTCGACATTGATAGCTATCGTCGCAACCCAAATTCTAACTTGCGAGCCTCTGTCCTCGTAAGTCTCCATAGATGAAGCTGTAAAGGCATCCGGGCCAACAGCATTCCGTGGATGGTTTTTTGGCGGTATTCCCTTCCTTCTAAGATTCGAGTCCGTGAATGTTCGTTTCGGTGGTTTCGGTGGTCAGGAAACGTTCGTGTATAAAGCATTTTCCTCTACGGAAATCAAAAAAATATCTCATAAAAGTATATAACTTAGACGTTTTTTAAATAAAATAATATATCTATCTGGTATCTACACGCCATTCCCAATTCAGGGGCCGACAGAGGTCTAGTCTAGAAAATTAAGTCCCTTTGACCCAACTTCCACCGAAGATATTTTTTTTTAATACATAGATACATATATAGATCCCAGTGAAAGATGCTACAGCACTTGAGGTATGGAAATCGGAAACAACGGAGACACCACATTTTGGGATAACGTGGAAGGTAGTGAGCCCGTAGTCATCTATATGTCTAAGCCAACGATATGAATCGAACATAGGTTTTTGAAAAAAAAAACCATTGTTTCGAGCCTGCCACCTCGGGATCGAACTCGGGTCTCTCAACTCGAATTCCGATCACCCAACCACTTGGCTGTTATTTCTTTTTTTTTTATATATCTTAACGAAAACAAAATTGTGTACTTAGGGTATTTATAGTAGACTATATTTAGAGAATTCATATTGTTTTTTCTTTGTCTATCGTCCATTTATTCTTGTTTTATTGTATAAGCCGATTTATTTTTCTTTCAATTGTAAAATATAAGCTGTATTCTATAATTGGAAACACACTTGAAATGTATAAAAAATATTTAAAATTAGAGTGTAGTGTACTTTCCAATGGTGATCAAAAATAAATAAATGAATAAATAAATAAACAAGAAAGATAGTATAACTTGGGATATTCTTGGATAACTTGGGATATATATAAAATTGCTGGAGAAAACTATTAAATAAATTAAATTAAAATAAAAAATAAAATATCTTCACGCACTTCCCAATACAGGGGTAGACAGAGGTCGAGTCTAGACAATTAAGTCCCTTCCACCCACCTTCCACCGAAGATATTTTCGGGGCATCGTGACAAGTGGTGAGCCCGTCGCCGTCTTTTTGTCCAAGCCAACGATATTCGTACATAAGTTTTTGAAAAATCCATTGGTACGAGCCTACCAACTGGGGATCGAACTCGGGTCTATTGGCTCGAAATTCCGACCACTCAACCACTCGGCTATCGTGACTTAAATTAAATTAATTAAATTCATAGTTTTTGCAGAAATTTTAGAGAACTAGATTTTTCCCGTGGCTTTGCTCACGCTTAAGTAGCTTACAACCGTTTCAAGTTTCTTCAAGTTTTTTTCTTTAAGTTTTTTTCTACATAGAAATTCATGAAAATTTACATAGAAATTCATGATTTAGGAAGCGGTTTAGGTGTGAACACGCAACAAACAAATTCACTTTCGCATTTATAATATTAGTGAGAATTAAAGATATATAAAGAGTCATATTAGTAAATAATTAAATAAAATAGGCGTGGACACGTGAATATTGTAAAATCACTTCAAAATGTTCTATTATTTCCGCCGAAGACATTTTTGGAACAACGTGACAGGTGGTGAGCCCGTCGCCATCTTTATGTCCAAGCCAACTATATAAATCGTACATCAGTTTTTGAAAAAAAAACTCATTGGTACGAGCCTCCGTAGATATTTTAAGGACATCTCTACAGGTGATGAGCCCGTCACCGTCTTTATGTCTAAACAAACGATAAAATTCGTTCTGAAGTAGTTGAAAAAACCCATTGGTATGAACCTGTCACCTGGGGATCGAACTGCGGTCCTAATGACGGTCCTAATCTTATCCGTTAATTTATTTTCGTTTATAATATTATATTAATGATAATCCAACATCTTTTGTGATCTTTTGTGAAGTAATTACCGCCGCCCAAGAACATCTGCAATACCGGAGGAATAACAGATGCGTTGACGGCCTTCAAGAAAGATATAGGCTCTTTTCTTGAAGATCCCTAAGTCGTATCGGTCCGGAAAATCCGCTGACCGCAGCACCATTCCATAAAGTGCAAGTGCGTGGCACAAAAATTCCGCGTAAAACGCACAGTGGTGGAATGCCAAGCATCAAGGTGGTGTTGATGAAATTTTTGACTATCCCGTTAGGTACGATGGTGAAATTCAGCGGCTGGGATTAATCCGAATAATTCCTCGGAGCACTCCCCGTAGTAGATCGTGTAAAAAATGCAATGAGATGCAACATCTTTTCGCTAAACCAGGGGATCTAGCCGATCAGGTAGAATATGGTCGTCGACGATTCGAGGTGCTCTTCGTTGGATACGGTCAAATAGAAGGAGCTGACACTGGGGTGCCCCCACCCAGAGATGACAACAGTACTCCATGTGCGGCCGAACCTGCGCCTTATAAAGTTGCAAGCGGTGGACCAGCATGAAGTAATGTCGTGCTCTACTGAGCACGCCAAACTTTTTAGAGGCCAATTGGGCCTTCCCTTCCAAGTGACTGCGAAACTGAACGTTGCTCAATATGTCGACGCCAAGGATTCCGATACTGGCTGAGGCAACTAAGGGAGTGCCCTCAAAATGAGGTTATACGACGAAGGGTTCCTTTTTAGCGGTAAACGCGCAAACTATATTACCTCTTTTATCTAAAGTTCTTGAACGACTCGTTTTTTTCCAGTTCAATAGTTTTCTGTCTACAAATGTGCTCCTTAATCCTTTACAATCAGGAGCCGATCTGGACATAGTACTACTACAGCATTGGTTACTATAACTGACAACTGACTACGATTGGCAATGGAATATGGTGAACTTACTGTTCTTTCCTTATTAGACTTCAGTAACGCATTCAATAGTGTTGATCATGATATCCTACTCGGTGTAATACGCTCTCTTAACGTATCTGCAATAGTGATTGGTTGGTTTCATAGTTACCTGTCTGGTCGCCAACAACGTACACGCATTGGTGATTCCTACTTATCATGGTGCAACCTATGTGCTGGTGTACCGCAGGGAGGCGTTTTATCTCCTTTACTTTTTGCTGTTTTTATTAATTCTATTTCTACTAAATTAAATTCCCCCTACCACCTTTATGCAGATGATTTGCAAATATATACAAAAGCTTCTCTCGATGTCCTGCCGAAAGCTGTTAATACCATTAACGCGGACCTAGGGCTCATACTTAAGTAGAGTAAAGCATACGGTCTTTGCGTTAATCCACTTAAAACGCAAGTTATTATCATCGATAGCTCGCGAATGGTAGCAAAGGCCCACATAGAGTGCCTTCCACCAATTACTTTTGATGGAACTGTCATTCCTATCAGTAACACTGTTAAGAACCTGGGTATACACATGGACAAAACCATGTCGTGGGATTATCATTTACAAGTCGTAAGTCGCAAAGTTTATGCAGCTGCCGCTTCTTTGCGTAGATTACGTAACTTTCTTCCAATAGCCACCAAGATTGTGCTCGCTAAATCCCTTCTTTTCCCTATATTCGACTATGCTGACGTCAGCTATCTTGATCTAACTGAAGCCCAACTTGATAAACTTGAGCGAATTCAAAATTTTTGCATAAGATTTGTATACGGTTTAGGAAAATATGACCATATTTCTCTTTATCGTATAAAGCTCAAGTGGCTGCCTATTCTTCTTCATCGGAATGCTCACATACTGTATCTTCTCTATAACATTCTCTTCAACCCACTTTCTCCTTCTTATCTAAAAAACCGCTTTGAATTTCGCCATGACTCTCATTCGCGGAACTTGAGATCATCAGATAGTTTAAAGTTGAAGACACCGCTTCATAAAAGTATCTTCATGGATAAACGCTTCACTGTTCAAGCTGTCAGATTATGGAACGCTCTTCCTTTGGAAGTAAAACGAGCGCAAAGCCTTTCTGCATTTAAAAAACTTGTGAAGGATCATTATTTTGCTTTGTAAAGCGCATCATTCCAACCACCCAACCACTCAAAATTCCAACCACCCAACCACTCGGCTATCGTGACTCAAAGTTAAGTTTGAAAGGTAATAAAAATTTAATTAAAAAATTTCAATTATAAATGAAATTTTTTTGCCAGCAAAAATAAAAGTAGCTAACATCCGGCCGGAGGCGGGTGACTAAGCGCGCGCCGCCAACATCGAAAAAGGCTGGTTCGTCCATTTGGCTTTTCGTGAGGATTATTTTGCCCGTAGCCTTGCCAAGCTAGGAAAACCAGGACTAACCAGCCTTGCCCACCAACTGCCCAGCTATCGAAAGCTCGTGATAGCGTGAACAGTATTATTAATTGTATACTTTAAATTAATGTGGTAGTGGTATATTCTACCATTTTCTCACTCACCGCTTTCTCCCCGTGAGCCGTCGTAAGAGGCGACTAAGGGAAAAGCCTCCAAAATCAATAGACTACCTTCAATAAGAAGAATAATCATTACCGGCGTCCAAGGTGTGAGGTGTCCAGTACTAAGATCGCCAATACGCTTACCAAGAGTGGCGATTATGGAAAACCCTCCCGTATAGGCGTTACCTATACTCTACAATACACTTTTACAGATCGACGTAAAATGATGGAATAATTGTAATTAAATTCAACTGTGTTGTAGATTTATTATTAGACAGTGTAATGTATTTTCTTTTATTGTAACACTTCTTTTCAACTTTACAGAGACCCTACTACATACAAATGCTACGCTTATAATTAACACAAAGCTATTTCAATAAGTCTTTGATATAAAATCCATCATAATTATAACGGACTGTAAACGTCCATTGTAGAGAATGAGCCTCCCCAATAATTAATTCCGTAGCGCTTATGGCAACCCTGAGGTTTCCCGAGGGTAATTGGATTGGCTATCGCAGATCCAGGCGCCTTTCACATTATACGCTTCTACCCGACACTGGTCCATTGTGGTTATGATTTGAACATACTATGTTTTATTAAATTAATGAGAAATTAAAAAAAAATATACGTATACAGACGGGATTCGAAGCCGCGACCTATGCCATACTGTGGAAATCGAGTTTAAAGAAAAATATCAACATGAGAAAACGTCTGTTTATAAAACCTGCGCCCACAAGCCTAGAGCGTAGAAAGCTATTCCTATTCAAATGTTTTGCTTTTTATCTGTGTCTTTGACATTTTAGGAAAATATCGCTAATAAATAGCATTAAATCAACTTAACAGCCTACGGAGTAATAAGTTACAGAGAATTACTAAAGTGGAAGGATTTTTTAAATATATAAAACAGCAACTTGTTATCAATTTTATCACAGTTGAGCAACTAGTGAAGATATTTATTTTTATGTCTCCTCTGTCTCTAGAGGAGACAAAAAAAGTCTCTGTACTAGTAACACAACCTTAAAAATAGCTTTGAATTTCTTGTAGCAGTTTTTGCGTAGTGCGGGTATCAATATAAATAACGCCAAACATTATTAAAATTGTAATCGAGCATTAATTATACTGAATGATTAATAAGAGCAGATAGAGAAGCTGGTGCTCAAGACTTGAACTTTTGACAATTGTTGCATTTTATGTTTATTATATTTATTATATAATAAACATAAAATGTATAATATATATATATATATATATATATATATATATATATATATATATATATATATATATATATATATATATATATATATATATATATATATATATATATATATATATATATATATATATGTATATATATATATATATATATATATATATATATATATATATATATATATATATATATATATATATATATATATATATATATATATATATATATAATATATATATATAAATAATATATATATATATATATATATATATATATATATATATATATATATATATATATATATATATATATATATATATATATATATATATATATATATATATAATATATATATATATAATATATATATATATATATATATATATATATATATATATATATATATATATATATATATATATATATATATATATATATATATATATAATGTTTATTTAAATTAATTATGTTTATTTAATTTAATATTATGTTTATTATAAAAATCTACTGAAGGGCTGAACAAGGGGTTGTGCATTTATTTGGAAAGTCGTGCATTTTAAAGGATGGAGCATGAAATGTATAATTAAAGTTTTTTAAATATAATATACGACATGATGACAAAAACTGTAGTGTGTATTCCCTGCAACCCATGTTAAGCCAGGGCGAGTCGCTTGTCTCCTATGTGACATAGACATTGGCGGGATAAGATGTGACATCTTAGTTTTTAAGTTATGACATCCGAATATTAGAAAATCAAAACGAATTCAAATCCGTAAGAAAATTGAAACGTGGCCGAAAATAGTTTTTAATTTAAATTTTCTTTTTAAAATGTAATCTATTACATGCCGAGTGGCTGGGTGGTCGGAATTGCGAGTAAAGAGATCCGAGTTCGATCCCCAGGTGGCAGACTCGTACCAATGGGTTTTTCAAAAACTTATGTACGAATTATATCGTAGGCTTGGACATAAAGACGGCGACGGGCTCACAACCTGTCACGTTGTCCCGAAAATATCTTCGGTGGTCGAAGGGACTTAATTGTCTACTCTTGTATTGGGATTTGCGAAATTGCGTGAAGATATTTATTTATTTTAATCCAAATCCGTCCTAGATATTCCACTATCTACCTTGTATCTTTTGTAATACTAAAACAAATGCAATAATAATTGTACCAGTTGTAAGTTGAAAAAAAAAGACATTGATCACTGGAAACCAAATCAAAATCAGTTGCGTGGTTAAAGCGCAAACCCCGAACAACTGTTCATAATTTACAAAAAGAATAGTCCGTTTTAACTTGAACTTTTCGTTATATGACGACTCGTACTAACGAGCGAATCAAGCTGTATCTTTAAATTAATGAACCGATTTCAATAAAAATGGCACCAGTTTCTAATTTGTACGAGATTTACAGAATCAGTATCCGTTCAATGGTTTAAGTGCCAACCTCGAACAAACAGACAAACAGGCAAGAATTCTAAAAATCGTCGATTTGTGCTCTGGCACGTCCTAGGAACAACAGTCACTTGGTTTCACTCAAATATACTGATATGACCCCTTTACAATTTTATAATGTATAAGATTTAATGTATGTTAAAAAATTCATAAAAATGTACAATTAGACTGTAGTTGTAATAATAGCTGGTGGGTAATTTACCGTTCAATGTAGTGCCGCGACGGCTGGAAAGAGGAGATGATTTTTTGTTTTATTCTGTTGAGATTCGATGAGCTGTTGAGCTGACTTACATGGTTGAGATGTATGGTAACTTTCACAACAGTACCTAGTACAAACAGTTCACCTTACAATGCACTCTCTGGATATAGTAGACCTGAAATCTAAATAAAGATATCTAGTGATTTTGAGGTGACAGAACGAACACACCTCATCATTTTCTTTTACATACTTTCTTCGATTTCTTCCTTTTAGCGCAACAACGTACCTGCAGACAGCCCCTTTGGTGTGTCCAAGAGTAGAATATAATCACTCGCCACAGTAGATTGACATATTGTTTGAGTTTATTACATGTTATGTTTAATGATTTATTGTATTTACGCGAATACTTCTTCTTCTTCTTCTTCTTCCTGCCCTTATCCCATGCTATGTGGGGTCGGCACAACATGTCTTCTTCTTCCACTCTCCTCTATTTCCCGTCATGTCAATACTCACTCCTTTCTTTCTCATGTCTTCTTTCACACAATCCATCCATCGTTTTTTTGGTCTCCCCATAGCTCTTCGTCCATCCACACTCATCTCTAACATTCTTTTGCCTATATTACATTCTTCCCTTCTATTTATTTCTTATTTACGCGAATACTACACATTTAAAATAAAACGTCCCCACCACGTTACCATGTTACAACGTTACCACGGTTGCTGTAAAGCATCCGAAACGTCGGGAAATAAAAATAGTTTGTAAAAACATGTTATGTTTATTTATAACAGTGGTAGAGCCACGCATCACGCCAGCGTGAAGTAGAAGTCTAACAAACTTCTGCGTTTCGTCTGGTGAGTACAGGTAACCGGAGGCCCACACACCCCCTCCCTCAATTCTGGGGGGCACACTAAGGCCGGCAACGCATCTGCTATGCCTCTGGTATTGCGGATGTTCATGGGCGGTGGTAATCACTTACCATCCCATTAGCCGCCTGCTCGTTTGCCTCCCTTTTGTATAAAAAAAACATGAGTATATCTCAGCCAAAAGATATTATATTAAAAAAAACATCTTTCACAAAATTGAAGAAAATAAAGGTTGACCATCTTATCTTTTAGCTTCGCTTATTAACTTAAAAAAATCATAACTATTGGCACTATATAGGAAATTTAATAACTTTGAATGTTCGCCATTTCGCATCGGTATTACAATTAACCATTTTTCTTTTCCGTGAGTGTAATTAACAGTGTCTTCAAAATGTATTCTTAGAAGACATTTCTAATTAAAAGTGCTGCTGTAACTCTTCACGGTATATGTAACCATAAGTTTAACTGTATAGACCTCGTAAATTAAATAAAATTAAGGGTACCTAGGTCGCTACAACGCGAAGTGCGTACTTTTTTATGTTTTTGTTTAATTAACATAATTTGTGGAAAACGGTATACATTGTACATATACTATGAGTGTGTAGGTAAGATTAAGTATATAATTAATATTCATGTATAGTTGTTTGTTTTCCTTAATAAATGAAAAAAAGGGTCTTCTAAGGAAAAACATCTTGAATAAAGGCTTCATAGACGGCGGTATAACTGTCATGAACAATACGATTTAATCAGATTAGTGACGGCAAGCAAGATCTGTCTTGCCAGGTTAGCATATACAATACAATCCGTGATTAGGTCCCAAAAACTCATCGGTACGAGCCTTGCTCTTGGCGATTGATCACGAGAATCCTGATTACTTATCCGACGACTTTTCCCTTATTGTTACTTATAATTTGATATTAAACAACACTGATGTCCCAACTCTTGAACTACGAGTTCCTGTGTCGGAGCCAGACTTCTTCCACTCAATTGAAACCATTGCATTCAGTAGACTTTTGCCACAATTGAGTGTTATTTTTCCTGTAGAGGAGATAGAGGAGCACCCTCTATTTCGCCAGGAGGATTCCGGCTCCGGTGGATATTGTCCTTTTATATTATGTTGATACTATTTTCTATTTGTTCCACGACCTCTGAGGACGATTAGCGTACACATTCATAGTGCCGCCATCTGTAAGATCCCGAATTCGATTTGCAGACGAGTCAATGTAGAATACAGTTTATAAGTTTTTAAAAAAACTTATTGATATGAGCCGATCACCTAGACTTAAACGGGTCTCTTGACTCGAATTTCGATCACCCAACCACTCGGCTATCGTGATATATATTTATTATTTATTTAATATTATCAATTTGCAGCTTTGTATGGTAAGACGTTTGTTACTCATAAATCGCGCCAGTACGGCTGATCAAATTTGAACATATTTAGCACGCAGATATGAATAGATTGATCTGTGGTATCTGTGGTTATCTTGTTGTTCCGAGATTCGTTTGAAGATCCGTGCATGGAGTGCGGACTTAAATGTTGTTTTTTGGGGTTCGAAAAGAACTATGGGCTCCTTTACAATTCAATACATAAAATTATCCCGCATCAAATAAGTAGACCAGTAGACCTTCCAACATTAAATAAGTAGACCAGCGACGGAATGCAGCGACCAAGGAGCAAGGGATCTGGTACTGTGATCGCCAATCCGCTTAACAAGCGTGGCGATTGTGGCACATCCTTCTTACAGGAAAAGCCTATCTCCCACAGTGGATAATGAAAGGAAATTAACTTGTAAAGTGTGATTACGTCCTACGAATATGCCATTTCATTTCTTCCATTGGGTGTCGTAACGCGACAAGGGAAAAGCCTTGAAAATACATTAAACGGGATAACTATCTTCAAAAATTCTAGATCAAAATTCAGCATACCGACGGGTAGAAGCGTCAATAATGTGAATTGCGTCAATGTGGCATATGGAAAAGGCTTAGTCCTGCAGTGAACTGTTGCAGAGCGGTATGATATTAGTTAATTTCTTGAGCAATGTACTACGAGTACTTGAGTACGCAATGTACAATATATGCCTGTCAATCGAAACCCACTGAAAACAAGAATAATTTCACAAATAAGCTTAAGAAATCCTGGCCGCAGATTTTCAAAGATACTTGAATTAAGTGTCTCATCGTATTCCATTTTATTGCCTCATCAAGTATTTTACTACATGTTCACCTTTTTTTAGTTATTATAATTAACTAATAGCGTATATATTTTGTTTTGTTCAACTTTACATATCAAATTGTTTTCCATGACAATTAGTAATAGTACCAAATAAATCATCATAACTCATAAAATCATAATTACTTACTTACTATCGCCATGCCTCCAAGTGGATTGGCAGTTGCTGTACCAGACAAATCGCAACGTAGACGGTGCTGCCCGTCGCCGGTTTACTTTATTGCAGTTTGGTATTTTTCGAAATGGTTACTCTCTTGGACTTTTCTCTCGATCGCCTCTTACGACACCCGCGGAAATAGGAGGAGTGTGTTATTCATACGCCAATAACCACACATCATTTTAAATATAGATTTAATAATAATTATGATTACAAAAAAACTTCGTCAAACATAGTTTACGCAATAATAATTCGCGCTGTTACAGGACTGTAAAGTTTTCCCATTTCCATCATATTTGCTCCCCTTACTTACTCATCCTAAAACGGAGATAAAAGTATTGACAATCAAAACGGAAATTATTTTTCAAGCTTGTACGTATTCAATTTTGTAACTTATTTCTACGCTAGGATTACTTTTCTATTAAATTGACTTTGAAATATTTTCTAAAGATAAACAGAAAACAACCTTTGAACAAAAACACAACTTATGCATACATAAATCCACTGCAGGATATCGGCATCTCCCATAAGGAGGATTTGCTAAAATCGGATTGGCGATCGCAGTACCAGACCACTCCCACATCAAACGTTGCTGCCCATCTTTGGTCCGATAATTTTGGTCTTATATTTTTGAGATGGTTATCCCGCCATCTATCGGTTGCCATAACGATATTCAATACTGTTTAGTCGCCTTTTAATCTTAAAGGCGACTAAACAGCATTGAATATCCCCACGTAAAGAAAGGAAGTGGCGATATTCTTACGCCGTTACCACACGGAACATATAATTTAGGTAAATATAATAATATATATAATTTCAAAGTTTCAGTAAGATTATGTATTTGTTCCTCACGCGATAGTTTCTAATGAAATCCACTACGGGTGACAAAATGGCTTGCTCTTTTCTTACTCAAAGATTAAGTTTACCTATTTGTACTACGCCACGAGGAGTGTTGATGACAATTAGTAATTGATTACTATTCTATGCTTTACTTTTGCAAATATGTCTGTAACATTGTTTCTATAATAAATAAATAATAATAAATGACGACACTCACGGCAAGAAAGGAGGTGGTATGTTCTTACCCCGTAACCTTACGGTAAAATTAAATAGTTCTCACGCAATTCCCAATACAAGAAGACAGAGGTCTAGTCTAAACAATTAAGTCCCTTCGACCCACCTTCCACGGAAGATATTTTCGGGACAACGTGACAGGTGGTGAGCACGTCGCCGTCTTTATGTCCATGCCAACCATGTAATTCATACCTAAGTTTTTGAAAAACTGATTGGTACGAACCTGCCACCTGGGGATCAAACTCGGGTCTCTTGACGCGAGATTTTGAGCACCCAACCACTCGGCTATGGTGACTTTTTATAATTATTATTAATTAATTTTTAAATTATTATAAATTAATCAATATCTTCACGCAATTCCCAATACAGGGGAAGGCAGAGGTCTAGTCTAGACAATTAAGTCCCTTCGACCCTCCTTCCACGGAATATATTTTCGGGACAACGCAACAGGTGGTGAGCACGTCGCCGTCTTTATGTCTAAGCCAACGATATAATTCGTACATAAGTTTTTGAAAAACCCATTGGTACGAGCCTGCCACCTGGGGTTCGAACTCGGGTCTCTCGACTCGAAATTCTGACTACCCAACAACTCTACGACTTTTTAAATAATTAATTTTTTAGTTTCTTTAAAATGATATTTCTGTTCATTTTTGTACAAACTCAAAAGCTAAAATTTTAAATTCGACTATTTGCATTTTAGACAACTTTGTCGTAAACCGCTTAGCTGACCTAACCTAACCGAAGCTTTTAAGATATGATGTTAACAGCACTTTGCGTTAGATTCACCTAGTTCTGGCTTTACCAGATATTTCTCGAAACAACCCGTTCGCCGTAGCAATTTCAATTAAAAAGTAGGTCTTTACGATAAAATATATATTTCATACAGTAGTCACAAATTATGTAATTTATTATGTACAAAAAAATATTTACAATTACGGAAAAAATATACAATATTTGTAACTTATGCGTGGTCTTAAAATTACAGATGTGAACACACATGTATATACAATATTAAAATTTTATTCATATATATTGACTAACGCAGAATGCAAAAAGTAATCTGAAACTAACACTTGGTTTAACTTTTAATATTATCAATTACGTATCTTTTAACTTTGCTAAATTGAGTAACGTATTTACCGAAGTTTCGTTTTAAACGAAAGTTTTAACTTCCGTATTTCCCTGATACGTTGATTTAATTAACCGGCAACGATTCATGTAACCAGTTCCGCTTTCCTTCGTTGAACTCAGCCGCTGTGTGGTCAGACCCCTCAAGTATCCACTTTGTTGTTAATAGACCCTCAACTCCTACTGGACCTGTTAAAGTTTTCAACGATTTAGTAAATAAATAGCATCTGTTTATATTTGCTTTTATTAAAATTTGGTAATATTTAAAAAAATATTAAGATTTTTGAACACTTGGTACTGATTTCAACCCCATAAGTAAGTAGTACTTATAAGAGTGTTTTTTTTTTATTAATATGTAACAAGTTATTTTTTTTTCATAGACTGTTAAATTTTTTAAAACGTTTATAAATATTTAAGTATATATGCCGTGCAGGGATTTGTTATTAAAGAAAATGAAAAGTAAAAAAAACGCCTAAGCGGTGCCTAAGAAGCGTACAAAAGAGATTTAAATTTTCAATTAATGCAGGAGGGTTGCGGCGAGTCGGAGGTAAGAGTATCGCAACGGTACGGAGGAAGGCGATTTTGAATCACGTGTAATGTAACGTTAATAAAAATATTTTCCTTTATTTTGGATGTCTTATTTTTTTTCTACTTCGACCCAAAAGTGCCTACAGTGTGAAATCGCAACAGTTTTAGCCCATCGATGCTCATTATAACATAAAAAGGTTAGGGTTATAAGGACAAAGTATCTTAATTTATATAAAAATAATAACTTCTCATATTTTACGTAACGTAAAATCAACAAAGTTCTTTTACCTCTAGCATGAATTCGAGCAGTTGAAATCCCAACTTCTGCTCCTAGCCCAAATCTAAACCCATCAGCAAACCGGGAAGATACGTTGTGGAAAACACAAGCACTGTCTACAATTCCTAAGAATTTCTTTGCAGTATTATCTGTAAAGATTTGTAACAATTATTTTGTGAACAAAACATTACAATGTTAGAAATGTAATAACATTGAATCGTTGTGGGAAATAATATATCTAATTAAGCTATATATTCAAATTACATGTTTAATTCTTAATTTTATATTAATGTGATAAAGTAAAAAAAAGTCACGATAGCCGAGTGGTTGGGTGGTCGGAATTTTGAGTTTGACTTGGACATAAAGACGGCGACGGGCTCACCACCTGTCACGTTGTCCCGAAAATATCTTCGGTGGAAGGTGGGTCGAAGGGACTTAATTGTCTAGACTAGAACTCTGTCTACCACTGTATTGGGAATTGCGTGAAGATATTTATTTACTATTTTAATGTGGTAAAAATACAGAATAATAAAACTAAATCATACTCTAATTTTAATATTTTTATAATTTTGAGTCTCCGTTAAACAAACTTGAATTTATGTTCATTGTATGTTTTATGTATATTTTTCTAGTAAATAAATAACCTTGACTTGAAATACCGACTACCCAACCACTCGGCTATAATTATATTATTATAATTTATTATATAATTATTATAATAATTAAAACGATAATTTATATTAATTATTTATGATAATTATCGTTGCTACTTATTTTTATAGTAATGTTTTCAAACGTTTCATAATAAATATTTACCGTATATTTATAGAGAATAACAAAATAAATAATTCTATATATGAGTCTAATATTCTTGAGAAAGGGCTCCTTAAAATATCCATGAATATAAAATAATTAAAGAGTTCTTACCGTTTTCTGTGACTACAACATCAGTATGTGAACTGCCAAATTTATGTATATGATCTACCGCTTCTTCCAAATCTTTTACCAACTCAATACAACATTCCAAAGCACCATATTCATGCCGCATCGTTCTAGCCGGTGGTGGGCCAAAAGTTAAATGACTTGCAAGCTTGGGGCCAGCGTGGATCTTAACCCCTTCTTTTTTTAACATATTGCACAAATCCGTAAATAGTGAAGTAGATAAGTGATCTTCATGAATAAGCAATGTTTCCATTGCGTTACAAGCAGCTGGATAGTCGCATTTTGCATCTCGTACTATTTTCAGGGCCTTAACTGGATCAGCGTCTCTATCGATATATACGTGACAAATTCCTTCTGCGTGACCCAGTACAGGAATATGCTGCGACTGTTTTTGTATGCTTCTGACGAGTTCAGATGAGCCGCGGGGAATAATTAAGTCGATATGTTTCTCCATGGACAGCAAATCACTAATTTCCTCACGTGTAGAAACTAGAGAAATAGCATCCTCAGCACCAACAGTTTGAAGAGATTCTTTCACAAGCTCCATTAAGGTTTTATTTGAATACGCTGCTTCTTTGCCACCTTTCAATAGCAAACCGTTAGCTGATGCCATAGCTAAAGCAGCAACTTGTGGTAGTGAATCAGGTCTAGACTCAAAAATAACTAGTAAGACACCAATCGGGACAGTTACTTGTCGAAGTATTAAATTCTCAGCCAATTTCGTCTTTCGTAGAACCCTTCCCACGTTTTCGTAACTAGAGTCAGCTATTTGTTTTAGACCAACTGATAAGGTTTTTAGTTTTCCTGGACTTAACGACAATCTATTTAGTAAAGGTGTTGCTAAGCCACTTTTAGTTGCTTCATCCAAATCTTTTACCAACTCAATACAACATTCCAAAGCACCATATTCATGCCGCATCGTTCTAGCCGGTGGTGGGCCAAAAGTTAAATGACTTGCAAGCTTGGGGCCAGCGTGGATCTTAACCCCTTCTTTTTTTAACATATTGCACAAATCCGTAAATAGTGAAGTAGATAAGTGATCTTCATGAATAAGCAATGTTTCCATTGCGTTACAAGCAGCTGGATAGTCGCATTTTGCATCTCGTACTATTTTCAGGGCCTTAACTGGATCAGCGTCTCTATCGATATATACGTGACAAATTCCTTCTGCGTGACCCAGTACAGGAATATGCTGCGACTGTTTTTGTATGCTTCTGACGAGTTCAGATGAGCCGCGGGGAATAATTAAGTCGATATGTTTCTCCATGGACAGCAAATCACTAATTTCCTCACGTGTAGAAACTAGAGAAATAGCATCCTCAGCACCAACAGTTTGAAGAGATTCTTTCACAAGCTCCATTAAGGTTTTATTTGAATACGCTGCTTCTTTGCCACCTTTCAATAGCAAACCGTTAGCTGATGCCATAGCTAAAGCAGCAACTTGTGGTAGTGAATCAGGTCTAGACTCAAAAATAACTAGTAAGACACCAATCGGGACAGTTACTTGTCGAAGTATTAAATTCTCAGCCAATTTCGTCTTTCGTAGAACCCTTCCCACGTTTTCGTAACTAGAGTCAGCTATTTGTTTTAGACCAACTGATAAGGTTTTTAGTTTTCCTGGACTTAACGACAATCTATTTAGTAAAGGTGTTGCTAAGCCACTTTTAGTTGCTTCATCCAAATCTTTTGCATTCGCTTCCAGTATTTTATCCTGTTTATTTAGTAACAAATCTGATAAAGTATGTATAGCGGATGCTCTGTCCGAAGGGCTTAGCTGTTGTAATGTTCTGCTGCCGGAACGAGCTGAAATTCAAACATTATTGATAAAGTTCCTACTTGTAGTAAAAAGTAGTGCAATAGCAATCCTTTCATATCGTTAAAATACTAATATATAATATTACGTTGTTTACTTACCATTTTCAGCTAAGACATCAACGGAAGTTGCCGAATTAGTTGCAAAATCTGTGAAGAAAGTTCCAACTTTTCGTCCGCTAATAATCGTCTTAATAGCTTTTTCTTGCATTCCATTACAAATAACGACACTAACTCCACGGGCCATAGCCCAAGTGGCCGCGTTGACCTTCGAATCCATTCCACCAGTACCAACCTACGACATACATATTTACATACCAGTCGTTATACTAAAAGTATTATCAAAGCATTAAAAAATCAATGTAGCATCAAAAGAATGTAAAAAAAAAACGGAAAACGCATAGAACATTAAAGATGTTCAAATGAAACTAAGGGATGAGAAAAAAAAATATTTTAACGTTAATAAATTGTCTTTGGATTTTTATCGGTCCGTTTAATCTGGTTGTTCAATCTGTTGTTGAAACCATTCAAACATCGTGCTAAAGCTAAAAGATATTTTGTAAGATTTTTACTTTGATGAAAGCGGCATGTTAAAATATTAACTCAGAAATATCGTTAGTAAAACGTGACTTTACATATATCCCAGAAACATTCTAAAACTAACCAGAATAATATATGCAAATTCTAGTAACCGTTAGTGTGTGCCAAATTAAAAGAAAGTGGCGCATTTATAGAAACAAGAATGTTGTACTTACTTACTTCCAATAAGAGTGATAAGTATTGAGAATATTCTACTCACTACCTACTCTTCCAAAATAGTTTAATAATTTCCTTAATTTCATACATTTTACCTTAGATTTTTGACCAAACTGTACTTGGTCTCTATCCTTCGAAGTGTACGTGTGCATCATACGAGCACCATCTTCCCAAGGCGGTTTATTGTATATCCCATCAACATCTGACATCATTATCAGTAAATCGGATTGCACTTCAGCTGCGAGTAAGGCAGAAAGACTGTCGTTGTCCTTAATACCGATGCCCTGAAAATAATAATTGTGTTAATGAAAATGAATGCAGGTGCCTACTGGTCACGAATTAAAAGGATAATATTTCATATAATAGAAATAAATATAAATATCTTCACGCCATTCCCAATACTTTCGACCCACCTTCCACCGAAGATATTTTCCGGATAACATGACAGGTGGTGAGCCCGTCGCCGTCTTATCAAAGATGCACTTACTATTTCAAGAAATATTAATTGTTTTTTGCAACGGTCATTTATGATTAAATTATTAAGTTACATATAACTTCATGATAAAACAATAAATATATACTTGTTCATAACATTTCGCCGTCTTTATGTCCAAGCTATCGATGCAAATCGTATATATGTTTTTCAAAAAAATCATTGGTGCCTTGGAGATCGAACTCAGGTTTCTTGACTTGTATTCCGATCACCCAACTAATCGGCTATCGTGGATGTATAATATATAAGAATGCACAAGTATTTTCCCTGTAATTATATAATATATATTTTGTCCAGTATAAGTCCACTGCAGGACTTAAGCCTCTCCCAAAATGATAAGATTTTACCTTAATTATCATGAATCCGTATTAATGCATTGCCCATTCTATGCAATAGGTGTGTGCAGCGTTAAAATAATAATCATTAATTAATGATATTTACTAAACAAAAGTTTATTTGTTAATACATATGTATAAGTGTTTTCATGTCATAATGGCCAGGAATATTAAATGCATATGTATTTAATCAAAGTATAGGCAAACACTGTTGACTCGGCCTTGTTATCTTTATTAAAATGGTGCGTGCACGCTTAATTTTTTACTACTACAATAGTAGTCCCATGACAGCTTACCTTCTTTCCGGTCCCTGGTACAACAGTATCGTCGTGAATATACATAGGCGGGCTGACAGCGTCGTTTGTATTGATTATAGGCACTATATTTAAGGATATCAGCTCCGAAAGGGTGCAGAACAAATTTTTTCTAGTCTCTTCATTGTAAAAATCTGGTTTAGTTACTAGAACCTGAAAGAATGAAAGAAAAATATTATACATAGTAAAGTCTGTCACAACTTTTAATTATTAAATATTTAGTGTACTATTTTTAAATACGAGACAGTATTAATGCGATTCAGAGACTAATGAATGTACATAAATTCATTTCTTTAAAAGAAATTTATTATAAGTTTTTTTGTTTTTATTTATCTTTCACACTCAAGAATGTACCTTACCGTGCCATATTTACATAAATTCATCATACATTTCCTAATACTATAATAGTCTTCTAGACCAATTTTAGTTATTTCAACCCACATTTCACCTTAGCTTATTTGAGACATCGTGACAGGCGCTGAGCCTGCCGCCTTCTTAATGTCCAAGCCAACGAAACAATACATCTGTGATATACATAATCGTGACTCAAATACAAACATTCATATTAATCACACTAATGTTTTTCCCAAGCGTAATTCGAACTCCCAACCTTAGATTTGAAGGCAGGCGAACCTGCCTTCAAATCTAAGGTTACTAACTGGGCAATAGTAGCCCTTAGGACTTAATAAAGATAAATATTTGAGAAAGTATAACATTTAATTTTTATTGTGTGGTTAATTGGTTACGTAAACTTGGCCCAGATTAAATCTGCCCCGATATAAAGAACCTTCATAATTACAGTCTCATACGAATGCACGGATGGGAAGATTCAGTCTCTTCCCTATATTAGTACGCTTAGGCAACCGACCGCATACCTTAACAATATTGCTACTTTATTCAAAGATAATACGCATATATATGTATATATATATATATATATATATATATATATATATATATATATATATATATATATATATATATATATATATATATATATATATATATATATATATATATATATATATATATATATATATATATATATATATATATATATATATATATATATATATATATATATATATATATATATATATATATATATATATATATACATATATATATATATATATATATATATATATATATATATATATATATATATATATATATATATATATATATATATATATATATATAGCAGCAGTCGGTCTTTACAAAATATATAGAACAAAATGAAGTCTTTACCTGAGCTATTTTAACGTTGTACTGTGAGAACATTGCGTCATACATGGACATGAGTTCCGACTGCCCCACAGCGGCTGCCGCCCGGGGATCTAAAATGCTTCCCGCGTCCTATACAAAGTGCAAAATAAATTTCTGTGTGGCAAAAACAAGAGAAGCACTTTTTATTTTATGTTATTTTTTAATATTTTTACGTAATTCCACATACTGGAGTAAGCAAACAGAACAATATATTACACAGACATTATATATAATTCTCATGTCCCGTTGTCGTTCACGATGAGTTGTTGTTCATGATGGTTTTTATCACGTGTATTTCTTTTACGTTTGACGACCTCCGTGGACGAGTGGCGTAAACACCGGTTTTCAAGGTGTCGCCATCTCGAGGTCCCGTTTTAAAACCCGTGGCCGGGATTAGCTAGTATACATATAAACGTCCATGACTCTGGCATAAACATTAATATTCATCTCACAAATGTTTGTCCCTACTTTGATTCGAACCCGCATCTCTTAGTTTCGAAGGCAGGGTCACTAACAACTTTATTGTCGGGTCGTCTACTTTAAGCAAGAATGACATCGCTCGGAAATCAAATTATGTTTAAAAAATATAATAAATAAATAATAAAATGATAGCAGAATCTGTAACAATAAACCCAATACAGAATTAATTATTTAATATGCTGATTAAATTATAAATTAAGAATTTCAGCATCATCGTTAAATAAATAAATAAATAAATATCTTCACGCAATTCCCAATACAGGGGTAGACAGAGGTCGAGTCTAGACAATTAAGTCCCTTCGACCCACCTTTCACCGAAGATATTTTCGGGACAACGTGACAGGTGGTGAGCCCATCGCCGCCTTTATGTCCAAGCCAACGATATTCGTACATAAGTTTTTGAAAAACTCATTGGTACGAGCCTACCAACTGGGGATCGAACTCGGGTCTATTGACTCGAAATTCCGACCACCCAACCACTCGGCTATCGTGACTTATCAACATCATCGTTAAAACATCGTTAAAACAATCATTAAATTCCCCTGTAGGACATAGGCCTCTCCCGTACAAGAGGGTTTGTCGCATTTGCTACGCTTGGCAAACAGATTGGCGATCCCGGTACCAGACACCTTGCACCTTAGACGACGCTGCCCGTCACTGGTCTGCTGAATTTTGGTCCAGTATTTTTCGAGATGGACATCCTTCATCTGTCAGTAGCCGATGGCATTATCAAGGCTTTTACTTTTGTCACCTCTTATGACACCCACGGGAAGAAAAGGCCCCCTTCTCTGAGACCGGATACCACACGGTATTTACTATTTCAAATAACACCAATTATCTAAATATTTTCAACCGAAATACTATTATTTATAAACTGCGTTTGCCTGTGCATGGTTGCCACTCGTGAACCTTTCAAAGGTTGTCAATTCTACGAGCTACGTGGCCGGCTCATTATATTCGTACAGTAAAATATTATGTTATTAATAAACTATAACAATAACAACTAAATAAGTTACCTTACCTCTCTTGTATGATCACTGGGAGATAAGGTCTCTCTCATTGAAAGTGACATGAGCAGTTCCTGAGTTAGTTTCTGCCTTCCAAAGGCTACCGCTCCGCTGGTCACCATAATACATTCTCGACCTTCGTGATGGCATTCTGCTACCTTAATAAAACAATTTTAAATCAGCCACTACAGAGAGAAATTCATTATTGTCATTTTACACAACTTCTTCAGGAACAGGATAATGTTATTCTGTTACATGACGATATTATGGACGATTGACATAGACACAGTTTTTTTGGTATCGCTAGCTCTGAGGTCTAGGGTTCGATTCCCGGACAGGTCATGGTAGAAAATCACTTTTTCTTTATTCTCTCAGATTTGGGTGTTTGTGGTATGTTGTTTCAATTCTATAACATAAGTACTTTTGTTGCCTACTTTGGGATCAGAGCAATGTAAGTGATGTTGTCCCTCACCATTTATGTATACATTTATATGTATCAGGTATATAAAAGGTATATTATATACAGCGTGTTTCATTGTAACACTCTGTGGGCACAACGGTTTCATGTATTTCAACATGATGAGAAGCTCCTATAGCTCCTATTTTTACTATATGAATTACTTAGGATACGGTAAAAGTATAGGGTACTTACGGTTAAGGTCGCAGGGCAACACAGTTTTTAGTGTAATATCAGCAAAATATATTTTTTTTAACCTGACCACTTTTCTTAACTGACCACTGTGCTACCGCGGCTACTACATTTTACATGCTAAACAGCAATCAGTTTTAATGACAATTAAGTTAATTTTTTCGCCTTAGATACCTGTTCAACAATCGACGCTAGTCGACCCAAAGCGAGTCCATTTCCATCTTCTCTAGTGATCACCGCACTGCCAAGCTTCACCACGAGTCTCCGCGCGTACTTCAGCTGCGACCGGTCGGTGAAAGTTCTCTGTTTGCGTTCAGCACTGACTAATGTGCGCTTGTCCACATTAAGACCCTAAAATTAATAGGAACTTTTAGGTATCTATAAAATCAGCCGTATAGGCGTAAACATTTAACACCCTACATTTTTCCGTGGTCGTGGTAATAAGCACCTTTGTCAATGGTCATATGCTCCTTCTCTCTCATACATACATACATATATTAAAGGCAGCAGGACATAGTCATCTCCCGTAAGGAAGGGTTTGCAATAATTGCCAAGAACGATTGGCGATCGCAATCCCAGACAGTTTACACCTTAGTCATTGCTCTCCGTCGTCGGTCTATTAAATCTTAGTTAGGTTTGTCTGACACAGTTATATCGCGACCTATCGGTGCCTAATAACATGAAGGCATTTCCCTTAGTAGCCTCTTAGGAAACCCCCGAAAACAAAAGGAATGGTATATCCTGAGGCTGATACCATACCGCAACAGTATCACCCTCTAACCCATTTCTGATAACACATAGCAGTGTTACTACTGTTGTCCCAATTTGAAGTAAATAGAAATCGTCTTACTCCTTAAGCGCTATTCTTTTGAAATAGTATGCAGAAGTTATGTGCATTCGTAGCCATTCTCCATCAGGCTGAGCTCTTTGTCTAAACATAACAGACAATTGAGGTGATGAGTAAGCATGGTTCTAATGTACAAGGTAACGGGTACATTGCGTGCATGTGGTAAATATTTCTTATTTTGACATAAACCTCTTTCATTTAACAGTAGAGGGCTTCATACGACAGTTTTCTTATGATATGAAGAGGCATCCGAATAAAACCCATGAATAAATTCAAGTTACAGAGTTTTCATCAGTAAATAAAGAAGATAATGTTTTAACCTGACCACTTTTCTTTACTGACCACTGTGCTACCGCGGCTACTACATTTTACATGCTAAACAGCAATCAGTTTTAATGACAATTAAGTTAATTTTTTCGCCTTAGATACCTGTTCAACAATCGACGCTAGTCGACCCAAAGCGAGTCCATTTCCATCTTCTCTAGTGATCACCGCACTGCCAAGCTTCACCACGAGTCTCCGCGCGTACTTCAGCTGCGACCGGTCGGTGAAAGTTCTCTGTTTGCGTTCAGCACTGACTAATGTGCGCTTGTCCACATTAAGACCCTAAAATTAATAGGAACTTTTAGGTATCTATAAAAATCAGCCGTATAGGCGTAAACATTTAACACCCTACATTTTTCCGTGGTCGTGGTAATAAGCACCTTTGTCAATGGTCATATGCTCCTTCTCTCTCATACATACATACATATATTAAAGGCAGCAGGACATAGTCATCTCCCGTAAGGAAGGGTTTGCAATAATTGCCAAGAACGATTGGCGATCGCAATCCCAGACAGTTCACACCTTAGTCATTGCTCTCCGTCGTCGGTCTATTAAATCTTAGTTAGGTTTGTCTGACACAGTTATATCGCGACCTATCGGTGCCTAATAACATGAAGGCATTTCCCTTAGTAGCCTCTTAGGAAACCCCCGAAAACAAAAGGAATGGTATATCCTGAGGCTGATACCATACCGCAACAGTATCACCCTCTAACCCATTTCTGATAACACATAGCAGTGTTACTACTGTTGTCCCAGTTTGAAGTAAATAGAAATCGTCTTACTCCTTAAGCGCTATTCTTTTGAAATAGTATGCAGAAGTTATGTGCATTCGTAGCCATTCTCCATCAGGCTGAGCTCTTTGTCTAAACATAACAGACAATTGAGGTGATGAGTAAGCATGGTTCTAATGTACAAGGTAACGGGTACATTGCGTGCATGTGGTAAATATTTCTTATTTTGACATAAACCTCTTTCATTTAACAGTAGAGGGCTTCATACGACAGTTTTCTTATGATATGAAGAGGCATCCGAATAAAACCCATGAATAAATTCAAGTTACAGAGTTTTCATCAGTAAATAAAGAAGATAATGTTTTAAATACTTCGTTAAATATTGGCTAGATTAGGCTGAGTTCTATCCGCGGACGACTTTTTTAAAGCAATGCATTACAAAAGTTGCATATTAATAATATTTATAATTATAAATAATAATAAATTAATAATTAAAAAGTATTATATATTCAGAAGAAAATGATGAATCTGAAAGAAGCGAAAGAAGTATGTAGGGATCGTGACACTTGGCGATCTGTTCTCTCTGGCTACCCCGTCAGGGATTGTGCGTGAAGATAAATAAAAAAAAAATAATATTATATATTCACGAGCGGAGAAACTATATCCGCCGTGGATCACTATACTATTCATAATTATTAATTTATCAATATCAAAAATATAACGCATGTGTCGTACTAAAATATATAGCATTTATAAGTTTATAAGCATAATTAAAACATAAAGTATAATAACAATTTCAAATAAGTAAATAAAACATCAATGATAGCGAACAAGAATATTTTGTGTATGATGAATGACCCATCAATGTTGACATTTATGACGTTACCGATATTTTATAACTTCGTACTATTGGAGAATCCCTACTGGCAAATAAAAAGAGCACGTACGTACCTCCTAGCTTTCACCGAAGACGTTTTTTGAGACAACTTGACAGGTGGTGAGCCTGTAGCTGTCTTTATGCCCATGCCAAATCGTACATAGCTAATATTTGAAAAAAAAAACCATTGTTACGAGCCCACCACCAGGGTGTCGAACTCGGATCTCTTGACTCGAATTTTGATCATCCAACGCTAACGTGACTTCTATTACTTTCTTTCTTCATAATAAATTTATACTATAAACACTATAAACAATTATGACAACCAGACATTAAGATGAATATTTAAAAAGAGCGAAATCCCTTTTCCTTCTTGAATCTCACAGTGGTCTAAGCCCTAAGCATTCATTTATAATTAAATGATTTAAAACATAAGAAAACAGAAATTGATCGGTAAAATTTTAATTAAAACACATTTATATAATGCAGACACTTATATCACAACCTGTAATAATTTATACGCATATTCAAAATCATATCTCATCAAAGCCTCAATTAACTTGATGTGGCTTTTGAACAGTCTTCCAATTGCTACAACAGAAAGGTAAATTAAGAATTTTTTGTATTTTAATAAAAAAATTTAATATCTTTGTTTGTATATTATTATTCTAAGAACGTTTTATTTTACAACAATATTGACTAGAATTATTTATAATTGTGTCCGTTTCTGTTCATTAAAGCTGTTTTTATTTACATACATAATTCACATTCGTAGCTTTTTGGTTATTTAAATAGCTTTTTTGAGTAAGGTAGAATAAATGAAATAAATCTTTTGTCTACGTATAGACTTATTACTTACTGATATGTAGAATATTTCTTGAAATAATTTTATATAATACTAGCCTAACTAGCCACGCTTCTTTGTGGCAGCCTGTTGTAATAATTGATAAAATTATAGAAGATGAAAAGTATATAATTTGTAACACAACGACAACGGTTGCCATGGCTTTCTAAATAACAACTAGTCAGTAAATAGGTAGTACTATTACGTTGTAGTTAATAAAATTTTGTAAATAAAATATTTACTATAAAAACTATCCTATGTTAGGCACGTCGTCAAGACAATTTTAAAAAGAACAACGTGATTTTATTTTTATTTTATTTTATCTTCACGCACTATCCCTGACGGGGAAGCCAGAGAGAACTGATCGCCAAGTGTCAGGATCCTTACATACCTCATTTGCTTCATTCAGATTCATCATTTTCTTTATACATGTACGTCGAGGTATCCGAGTACTCTTTACCCTCCCGTCTTCGAGCAATTTGCTCACATGGTCTTCAAAAGTTAGTCTCGGTCTACCTCGACCCCTTTTAATATCAACTTTCGCGCTATATTTTTTTCATCATTCGGTCTTCGCCCACTCGCTCAACGTGTCCAAACCATCGAAGCACGCCCTTACCCATTTTAGTGATAAGGTCATCTTTCAAACTTATTTTTTTTCTTTTTCTTTTTTTTGCACCGACTCGTACCCTGGCCGAGCGGTACCAACCCATTCATTCAAATCACCACATACAACAATTCTTTTGTTTCTCCTAACCAAATCTAGAATTTCTCTTACATTCTCCCGAAACTCCTCCAGCTCTGCCCTGGATGACGGAGCTACCGGCGCATAAACAACCAAAAGGAATAACTTCGTCAGTCCCAATTTAAAGTTAACCCAGAGAAGTCATGAGTCCACAACCTTATATTCAAGAACAACGTGATAATTAATAAAATATTTTCGGAGTTCATCGTGACCAAGAACTTGACACGATAATTATACACAACATATTACCACCATTTTTTTATCTTCACGCGCAGTCCCTGCTGGAGTAGCAAGAAAGTAAGTGCCACAATCCTTACATACATCTTTCGCTTATTACTAATTCATAATGTTCTTCATACAGACGTGCATCTGGGTATCCGAGTACAAGAGTACAAGAGTACTAGTACCCTGTGCTCTTCGAGCGATTTACTCACAATGTCTTCAAAAGTTAGCCTCGGCCTGCCTCGGCACCTTTTATCTTTAACACCTTTTATCTCAATATTTCATGAAATCGCAAGCTTGAGAAAATGCCAGTCCAATTCTTTTACTGGGTGTCGTAAAAAGGGCCTAAGACTAAATAGCTTTGACAATATCAATGGCTACCGTAGTACGGCGAGATAACCAAATCAAAGATCGAAAAAATACCAGACCAAAATAAGCTGACCGGTGTCAGGTAGCAGCATTTAAGATGCATGATGCCCGGTACAGCAATCGCCAATCCGCTTGCCGAGCATGGTGATTACGGCAACCCTCCCGCGGGAAGTAGTCCACTCATACGTCCCGCAGTGGACTATTAAATAGCGTTATGTATGTATGTAAACAAACGAATTGTTATATGGTGATAAAATTAATTACACTGTGATTAATATGTAAAACTGAATGTAAAATTTAAATAATTAGAAAGACTTTTTAAGGGCTCACTTGTCACGTTGTTCCAAATAGTCTTCGGTGGAAGGTGGGTCGGAAGGACTTAATTGTCTAGATATCAGTTTACCCCAGCATTGGGCATGTGCGTGAAGATTTGTGAACTTTTTTTGATATCATATAAAACAATAATTATTTTCTGTTATATATTCTTACGCGGATAATACATGGCAAAAAAATTGATTTATTTTAAACATCAAATGATATTCGGGGTGTCGGAATGCTATCAATTGTAGTTTAATAAAATTTTATATGAAATTTAAAATTTACCTCCAGTTTTTTTTAATCATAAAAATTAAATATAAAAACATATCTGTCAGATAACATGTACAAAAAAATTCACATTAATAAATATTTTTGTGTGGCTGTATTTCTTACGAGGCGTTTTAAAATGGGATGTGCAACTTTCCTTTGTGTCTATTGTAAATAATAACTTATTTATATTTACGAGTATGTATATAAAGTCACGATAGCCGAGTGGTTGGGTGATCGGAATTCGAGTTTTCAATCCCCAGGTGGCGGGCTCGTACCTTTGGTGTTTTTCAAAAAAAACCTATTTACGATTAATATCGTTGGCTTGGACATAAAGACGACGATGGGCACACCTCCTGTCACGTTGTCCCAAAAATATCTTCGGTGGAAGGAGGGTTGAAAGGACTTAATTGTCTAGACCTCTGTAAGTGTATGGCGTGAAGATACTTATTTTATTCATTTATATATCATATTTATATACCATTTGGATGATTTGAGTTTTGGTTAGACTCAATCCTTTCCAAAAAAATCTCATACCAATGAATTAAAATTTTTTACGATTTGTTTATTATATTAAATCTATTACCCCGAATTACAGATATTACTCCGAAACCCCGGAGTAAAGTTGTCAAATAACATAATATACTGCGTCTATCTGACTAATCGTAAGATAAGTTACAAAGGTGAAACTTTCCATGCCCGCATAACATGGGGGCATGGAAAGTTTCACCTCACATCAATTTTATTTGCATGATTTAAAAGCTGATATTCGAAATTGAATTTGTTGAATAGTGTAATAGTTTCAAGGATCACTGTTTAGCAAATTAGTTATGTTAACTGAGACCACAAGCTAGCGGACTTAATAATTAATAACACCTAAATGAATAGGCCCCTTGCAGAACTAATGTCCCGGATAACCACAAGGAAATGAAGATGATCAATCGCATCGAATTTAAACAAAAAGTAAATAAACTGAAATAAATACTGTAATATAAAGATATATGTCTCACAAAATACTATAATTATACTAAATAATATTTGATAAAAATATATTAAACTAAACAAAACTAAAAATTAATAGTTCTAACTGCCATAATAGTCTGTTGTTATACAGCATATAATCAATTCCGCACTTGCGGTAGAATTGAAGCACTAAAAAGGTCAGTAGTATATTTCAACTTAACTGGGACTGTCGACAGAACGGATAACCTCCGTGAACGAATGGTGTACAGACCGGTTTTGAGATCCCGTGTTCTATTCCCGTAAAGTCCGTTGGGTCAACGTCGAAAATACTTTTTATAAATTTTCTCGGGTCTGGATGTTTGTGGTACCTTCCTTATTTTGATTCCATAACACAAATTCTTAAGCTACTTACTTTGGGATCAGAGCAATGTGTGTCTATTACATATCAATATAAATATTTCTTTTTTATTAAATTAAATATTCTTTATGGATAGAGGTGGCAAACGACTAACCTTTCACGTGATGATTAGTAAATATTGACTGATCGACTTGGCTTTAGGCCCTTAGGAAAGGGGAAAAGTAGTTGTGTTGAAAGCTACCTGCGTCGATCAAATCAAATCAAATAATTCATTCTGCGCAATATAAAATTCATTCATCAATAGTCATTTGTTAATCTGCCATCATTTCTAACAGAGAAGAAGCAAGAATAAACAGAGAAGAAACAGGCGAAGGAAACTCGGTAGTTATCCTCTTTATTTGGTTAATTTTTCTTTTTTTAAAAGATTATTCAAAAATATGATGTGACTTTTGCTAGAAATAGCTAGAGAGCGATCAACTCATTCACAGGGAATACAGTTATCAATATATTCTTTTATATTATAATAGTCTTCCTATAAAGTTTTTTTTTTACTAAAATTTCTTAAAGCTTAAGGGATTTTCTTGTAGAAGCATATACACTGCCGCATGACCTAGTTATTTACTCGATGGAGTCTAGTAACCGGTGTTACAATCTTGTGTTTGTTCCTAGTATTTACATTATGCACATCAGAATTCAGATAATCATGAAAAGTAGTCACGATGGCCGTCCCGAGTTGGCATGGACATAAAGAAGGCGACGGGCTTACCACCTGTCACGATGTCCCAAAAATGTATTTCATGGAAGGTGCATCAAAAAGACTTTCATGTCTCGACCTCTGTCTACTCCTGCATTGTGAATGGCGTGTATATATAGAATCAAAATAAATAAGACTCTTACATCAAGTGTACTTCAATTGGAGCCGAGCATCAGTCGCAGGTTGAACCGCAACTTATGTCTTTGATATGGTAAGTAATGTAAATATTTATTTGAAGATTAGCCATAGAGCCAATCGGTCCGTGGGGTACTCACGCGATGCAGTTTCTAAAAAAATTGTATTCGCGAGTGTTTGTAGCCGCTGATAACAAGAGGGCTAGTTTTTAACACGCTCAACTCCTAACCATTCTTTTTTTATAGAGAAGGGAATCAAACGAGCAGGTGGCTCACGTGATGGTAAGTGATTACCGCCGCCCAAGAACATCCGCAATACCAGAGGCATTGAAGATACGTTGCCGGCCTTTGAGAAAGATATAAGCTCTTTCTTAGGGACCCTAAGTCGTATCGGTCCGGAAAATCCGCTGGCAGCAGCACATTCCATTAAGTGCAAGTGCGTGGCAGAAAGTTCCACAAAAAACGCACTATGGTGGAACGCTAAGCATCAAGATGGTGTTGATGGAATTTTTGACTATGCCGTATACATTACGGCATCCCCACCGTTGGGGATATTCAGTGGCTGGGATTAATCCGAACAATTCCCCGGACCACTCCCCGTGTTAATCTTGTAAAAAGAGATGCAACGACTCTCCGCAATGCCAGAAGATCAGATAGAACACGGTCGTCGACGAATTGAGCTGCTCTTCGTTGGATACGGTCAAATGGAAGGAGCTGACACTGGGGTGCTCCCGCCCAGAGATGCAAACAATACTCCATGTGCGGCGCCTTAAAAAGTTGCAAGCGGAGGGCCGGCATGAAGAACTGTTGTGCTGTACTGAGCACACCAAGCTTTTTAGAGCCTAATATGGCCTTCCTGTTAATGTTACTAATTTGTAACAAGTCATTGATATGCAGAAGAAAGAGGGTTGGCGATAGCACACAGCCTTGTGGGACACCAGCGTTCACAGACTTGGAGTCCGAGCATGCACCGTCAACTACGCCCTTGTCTAGGGAGAGGAGTGCTTTGCGCACAGGGCTCTGAAAAAACCGGATGTCCGGCATAGAGCACTCACTGCACGAGATGGTCGTCGGTGAGTTACCCCTATCGTCGAGAGTCGAGTTGGACACAAAAAGAGAACCTAGAAAATCTGCTTTCTCTTTTGCGTCTTGGGCCAGCGAGTTGTCCTCCCTGTGCAGAGATGGCAGTGACTGAAATTTTCTTGGACAGCCTTGGCGAGGTACCAGAACGCACGGACGCTCGGACTTTGCGGCAGCAATGACTCTTTTGAAGGACCTGGTGGCAGAGTTATACTACTTCTTCAAAACGCTAGTTTTTGAATCCCGGAACGCCGATGCATTAACCCAGACTCGGTAGCACTGCTGCTTTTGACGAGATGTCATTTTTCAGGTGCTATCAAACCAAGGCTTTGATCTACCACCGATGGGCACCACAGAGGAAGGAACGAAAAGTTCCATTCCTTAAAGCACCACATCAGCGACGGAATCTGCAACGGCGTCAGGACTATCCAACAAGAAGCAAACCTGCCTCCATGGGAAGGATGCAAAGAAAGATCACATCCCTTCCCAATCCGCCAACCCGTAGTGCCACACACGGCGGTGGCCTGCATATTGCGACAGCAATGAGCACATTATGGGCACTTTACACTGAATTAGGCAGTGGTCCAATGAACCCAAAGGGGCATCAACAGAGACCACATAGCCGTCCGGATGAGAAGTCAGCAGAAGATCCAGCAGGGAAGGTGTATGATCCTCCACATCCGGAACCCGAATTGGCGAAGTAAGTTGTGTCAGATTATATGCTAAGGCAAAGTCACAACCAGATCTTCCCGCATGATCAGTGGTTCGAGGTCGCAACCATTCGGCGTGGTGGGCGTTGAAGTCGCCGAGTAACTCTGCGGATGGGATCTGCTGTGTCAAAGAATCTGTAGCCATTTGGATGTGGTTAATCTGCAGCCATTCAACGTGCAGTCAATATTCTTTGACCATGCGTAGAACAGTAGGGCTGTGCGATAGATATATATCGAAGATCATACATCTACCCTGCTGGATCTTCTGCTGACCTCTCATCCGGAAGGCTATGTGGTCTATGTGTATGTACATATATATCCAGCGAGAAGCAAAACTGAATCCAGAGAAAACAAATATGTTCACATCTGCCGAGTTATAATCAACTGACAAATCGGATATGCCTACTTAGCAACATTATTTTCATATCAAAACAAGAATACAAGTAAACAAAGTAATCGAATGCTTCGTTAGAGCATTAACAAATGTGTTTACATCATTAACGCATCGTACTTTATTATGAAATACTATTTACTTAATTTATCAAAACAAGGA
This sequence comes from Sericinus montela, assembly GCA_029286605.1. NCBI lineage: Eukaryota > Metazoa > Arthropoda > Insecta > Lepidoptera > Papilionidae > Sericinus > Sericinus montela. The sequence goes on from JAGSMR010000133.1 coordinate 293,557, forward strand.
ACTCAGTACATTCTTCATCAATCAATCTTATCAGAATAATATTGTCATTAGAATTATTTTTGAATTAATAGTTTATCTCTTTAACGTACTTATCGATATATTGCGTACACGCGCTGTATAAAAGATGACATCTTCTTGTTTTCCACTTGTGGAAAAGTTTATAATGTTTTTTTCTATTTCCTACATTCAGCAATGTATCTTATTTTTTAATATATGCTGAGTCATAAATCATAGTTAATCCTTTATAAAAGCGGTGGTTAGTGAATAATAATAATAGATTTGTTTACTATTAATTATTTAGTAATTTTCGGGGCGTAGACATTTTTGGTTCAAGTCTGGTTGTCAAGTACCTATCTAACGAATAATATGTTAAATAATAATGTTAAATAGTCTTTTCGTCAATTACTTCTTGTTCGTTACGTTACTTACAAACATACAAAAATCATTGTCATAAACAACAAAGACTATTAAACAAAATAATATATGAACAGGCACAATATTTATTATTACTATTACAAAAGAAGTAACTTTTCGTTTAAAATCACTAACCTCTTGCAGACCAATATTTCCAGTCGGTAAAGAGTCACCAACAACAGTGTAATATCTTTTACCACTCACTTTTCCCGCGATACAAGATACTATTCGAAGCATCATCAACTATAACTTACGAATTGTCTTTAACTAAAAATATTTATTGATGTAGATCGAAACAAAAGACAAGTGGAACTGGCAATTGACGCGGCTGACAGCTTATTCCCGTTGATAAACGTTTCGAATGAAATGAGAGCATTTATCTGCACTGATAGTAATTCCAAATAAATATTATGACCGTAATGATTTAAACAAACAAAAGCAGAACGTACAAAGTGTTGATTGAACGTCAATAAATGTTCTACTCATACATCTGCAATTATTTGTTATGTTATATTTTTTAGATTTTCACGCAATCTTGACACTGGGGCCGTCTGTAGTCTAGACGATTAAGTCCTTTCAATCCAGAATTTACCGGAGCTTATATCGGTAATACATGATAGGGATCGGGAATTGGAGGTAAGTTATTAAAAAATCTCGGGTCTCCTGATTCAAATTATGATCCTCCAACCACTTAGCTACTATAAATAAATACATACATTCATGGGGACAACATAAAATTAATTGCTCTGATCACAAAATACCTAAAGCACTTCTGTTATTGAATCAATGAAGATACCACAAACATCCAAACCGGAGACAATGTACAAATGTAGTGCTTTTCTACATTAATGTATACATGACCCGTCTAGGAATCTAACCCGTGACCTCGGAGCTGATGTCACCATGAAAAGCAATACATAGGCCACGGAGGTCGTCGTTGTCAAATTTTTCTGTTATATCTTCGTTGAACTAATATTTCATGTAAAAATTATACAAGAAAACTTTCTTATGTTTTATCTTATGCTTTATAATTTATATATATATATATATATATATATATATATATATATATATATATATATATATATATATATATATATATATATATATATATATATATATATATATATATATATATATATATATATACATACACATATATATATATATATATATATATATATATATATATATATATATATATATATATATATATATATATATATATATATATATATATATATATATATTATTTCATTCATTCACTCTTGTAGTATTTCAACCACGTAGTACCTAGTCGGAACGTATTTTATTTTAGATACAGAACTATGAACTCGGCATTAATTGTTTCGCTGTACATATTATTTATAGTGGTATGGTTTATAATTAATAAATTCAACACTGAATAAACTAAAAAACACAATAAAGAATGAACCTATATTTATCTTACGCATTTACAATAAACCATTTAAATAAAAAATTTTAATATTTAAGTGTTTCTCATTTTGCGAAAAAAAAACATAAATTTGAAATTAAAATTGTGAAATAATTCAACAATAATATTCCTTAAAATACTTTGTCTCAAACATCAGAGAAACTCGGCCGAAGCAGAGCGTTCTAATTACGAAGGTCTCTATGATCGTAACGAAGGGCCCCGTTACTTTGTGATCTAACTATTTCACACCAATTGAGTAAAACTCGGTAATTGCCTATCCCTATAAGATTTGATATTATCGTGGCCTTCATTAAAGACAGATTCAAATTAAAAGAGTTGTAGTGGCGATAATTAAAACGTGCAAAACAGTTTAAACCCAATTTCCTCAAAGGAAGGTAATGGTTCTATAGAATTTATATGTAAACGAGTAATTTAGGACCTAACCTCGAGTCGGAAATCAGCAAAATTATTAAAAGCTAATTTATATACTGAAGAAATGCAGTGATAAACCACTACCCATTCAGTAGAGTACCTGGTAGGGGATCTGCACCTACTATAAAGGAAATCATTACAGGAATCTGGCGCATTTGAGAAATTATAAATATAATATCGGTCGAACTGATAGCCGAGTTGGTAGTATAGGCAAGCTCACTATCTGTCACCTAGTCCTAAAAATAGATTCGGAAAAAACGCCTAAATACTTCATTCCTTGTCTTGACTTCCGCCGACCCCAATATAGAAAATTGTTGCATCATTTCCGAAGAAAAAAATGGCTTAGACATAAAGACGGTGACTGCCTCACCACCTGTCACGTTGTCCCAAAAATATGATGAAGAAGATGGTTCTTCTTAATTGTCTAAACAAGACCTCTGTCTCTGTCATTCCCAAATGTGTGTGTGTTCATGTGTGAATGGCGTGAAGAGTATATTTTTTATTATTCCGGACGTGGTAGCCACAGGGATCAGATCGCCAAGTATCACGATCGTGGCATATATCTTCCGCTTTTATCAAATCCATAATTTATCATTAACAGTGGTAGAGCCACGCATCAGCTTTTGTTGTTGCATGAATGGGCCGGTCCGGCTCGACCGGGGAAGTACCACGACATCACAGAATACCGGCGTGAATAGAAGTCTAACAAACTTCTGCGTTTCGTCTGGTGAGTGCAGGTAACCGGAGGCCCACATACCCCCCTCCCCCAATTCTGGGTGGGACACTCTAAGGCCGGCAACGCATCTGCTATGCCTCTGGTATTACGGGTGTTCTTGGGCGGCGGTAATTACTTACCATCACGTGAGCCACGTGCTCGTTTGCCTCCCTTTTCTATACAAAAAAAATTCTTCATAAGTTTTCGTACAGGCATCCCATCCCAATACTCAGGACTAATCTTTCTTTGAGCAATTAACTTAACTAAGTTAATCTTGACCCACCCACACATTTTCTAGTCCTGACCTTCGTTACTGTTGAAATGATACGTTACAATATTTGAATAAGGTTCCGGTCAGATATCTTTTTAAATTTGCAAAATGTTAGCACGTTAGTACCGCGTAACTCAAATCCAACATATTTCTGCTAAACACAATCTATCATATTATAGTTTGATTTTACGTTATTTTTATTGCTATACTTATTTCTGTATGTTCACAATCTTATCGCATAAACGTTACGGGAAGGAAAATATGAGTTGACCTTTGTGTTCTCGCGTACTCTAAGATGTCTATATTACATAGTAATATATGTTGAGCAGAAGGCAATAACTACAGGGAAGTTTGCTCCCACGAAATAGATCAGCCAGTATTTTGAACTGCTCGCATCGAATTTCCTGGATGAAATATTATCTACTTACGATATATGGTATAATTATTTTATACAATGAATGTTCATTTTTGGTTAGATCGTTTAACCAAAAATGAACCTTAATTATACAATAGCATTTCTAAAAGTATAATAACGATTTGGGTAATATTTTTATAGTTTTACTATTAACATAGTTATGTACATAAGTAAGTTTATCTAAATACGTGCCAACTCTGATAAGGTTTCCTGAGATTAAAATATTTTAAGCATATATTTAATACAAATTTATTAAAGCACCACCTAATAATTAAAAGCTCGTCGCCCTAAATAAACTAAACTCCCTTAAAATTATTTACATACTGTATCAGCCTCTATCCACTGCGAAACATTCATGATATAAGAGAAAAACAGTAACAAACTTGTTCCTCCCTTCCTAGTACCAACGCGGCCCTTTAAGAAAATCAACGTTAAATAAAATCACTTATTTATTGACAATTACATCTAATGTAGTCAATACAATCGTTTATCTCTAGTATTTTTAATCTACCATCGTTTCGTAATGATGTTGACCAACGGGGAACAAACAAATAAAAGACTCTTCATAGATAAATATCGCCTTTTTGATCATTTTTTTAAACTAGTGAAAATCCAATATTAATATAAAATATATCTTCACGCAATTCCCAATACAGGGGTAGACAGAGGTCAAGTCTAGACAATTAAGTCCATTTGACCCACCTTCCACCGAAGATATTTTCGGGACAACGTGACAGGTGGTGGTGGCCCGTCGCCGCCTTTATATCCAAGCCAACGATGAAATACAATCAATCAATACAATCGTACATAAGTTTTTGAAAAACTCATTGGTACTGCCACCTGGGGATCGAACTCGGGTCTCCCGACTCGAAATTCCGACCACCCAGCAACTCGGCTATCGTGACTTTTTTATTCAATATTAAGAACATCCAATATTAAGAACACTTATTCAGAAATAACTATGTAATGATCATCTCACTCCCAGGAGTTCTTCTCTTCTTTTATAAACTTTTTCTTCAATTTTTCAAACTGTTAATAGGCAGGCTTTGCACTTTAATTGGAATTTTGTAGAAGCAAACACACCTATGAACGAGTTATTCTCTTAAAATCTAGTATCTCTTTCATGGTAGCGTTTTGACCACTTCACTACCACGATTCTGGCACTACATACATTGCACAAATACATTCTCAAGTTCAAATCAAACTGCATCATCACAAGCTGTAGTAATTATACAACTCTAACGTTTGCTATCTATTAGCATCAGTTACGTGACCATGATCTTAATAAATGAAACAATATTCATGGATATTGTATGTCCACAATATCAAGTTGCGTTTTATGATTGTATGTACATGTCGTGCATTTGCTTTTTTTGTAAATTTCTACCGATGGCATATAAATTTGTACATTGGTATCTCGGAATATACTATAACAAATTGGCAAATAATTAGTATTTACATAGTGGTAGACTCTTTCTCAGACGCCTTGGAGTCGCGTGGGTCTGTAACCACTTACCATCTGGTTGATTGTTAGCCCGTTTTCACCCTACTTCCATAAAAAAATATCATAATATCTGTAATATCTGAAAAAATTATAAATTTAAAAAATTATAAATATAAATTTAAATCTTAATGTTTTAATATTAAAACGCTTTTTTTTGAGAAAACGTGACAGGTGGTGAGTTAGTAACTGCCTTTATGTTCAAGCTAACGATATAAATCGTACATAAGATTTTGAAAAAATTCAGTTACGGGCCTTGGGGATCGAACTCGGGTCTTTTAACTCGAATTCCGATCATCCTACAACTGGGCTATCGTTACTATTAAATTTATATATAAGCTTAAAATATTTTTACGAACTTTAAAAATGACAATAATATCAAACCTCTTTGGAATAAACAATAAAAGGCGTTAGACTCCTTCGCTGCGCAGGAATCGTTTTGTCGTAAAAAAAAAGTAACAAACAACTATTGTGTTCCGTGTTTAAGAGTATAAAGGGTCAGTGTAATCACGGGCATAATGAGGCATACCATTGACGGTGCACTGGTTGAATTAACATACCAAACGTTTTGTTCTGCTCCCGGCGGTCGCAATATCCGTTCGATGACTTTAAAGCTCGGTTACTTGCTTGCTTTGCAACCGACAGACGAAGGAAATCAGCCAACGGAGTCTAATATATTTTGTACGGTTAGGGAAGAAGAAATTTATCTGCTTTGTTTCTATAAATACTTTGATCGGCCTTTGATCGGGTATGGTTATTAGGTTAACTAGTTTTCTCACAGACTGGAGCATCAAGATCGTAGTTGACGGTGCATGTTCGGACTCCAAGTCTGTGAACGCTGGTGTACCACAAGGCTGTGTGCTATCGCCGACCCTGTTTCTTCTGCATATCAATAATTTGTTACAAATTGCACTGCAAACAGCGCTGGTGATGACCTATGTACCGGCCGTGCCAATATTTCTCGGGAAGACGTCGACGAGCACCGGAACAAACTTGTGTCTGAAGTCGAAATTTTGTTAGACAAAATCTCGGACTGGGGCCGACTTAATTTAGTCCAGTTCAACCCTAAAAAGACACAAGTTTGCGCGTTTACCGCTAAAAAGAAACCCTTTGTCGTATCACCTCGTTTTGAGAGCACTTCTCTAGTTGCCTCAGCCAGCATCGGAATCCTTGGCGTCGACATATCGAGCAACGTTCAGTTTCGCGGTCATTTGGAAGGGAAGACCAAATATGCCTCCAAAAAGCTTGGCGTGCTCAGTAGAGCGCGACAGCACTTCATGCCGGCCCCCCGCAACTTTATAAGGCGAAGGTTCGGCCGCACATGGAGTACTGTTGTCGTCTCTGAGGGGGGGCACCCCAGTGTCTGCTCCTTCTATTTGACCGTATCCAAACAAGAGCGGCTCGAATAGTCGACGACCATACTCTATCCGATCGGCTAGATCCCCTGGCTTTGCGAAAATCGGTATGTGGGCCTCCGGTTACCTGCACTCACTAGACGAAACCCAGAAGTTTGTTAGACTTCTACTTAACGCCGGTATTCTGTGAGGTCGTGGTACTTCCCCGGTCGAGCCGGCCCATTCATGCAACAACAAAAGCTGATGCGTGGCTCTACCACTGTTAAATGCTTTATACCGTTACACTCACAGAATTTTTTAAATAAGTGCGATGTGAAATTTGTCGCGTAATCAGGACAAATTTACGCAATAAACGTGACATCACCTTACTCAATTTACTTGAAATAATCTCGGAGCCAGTTCTAGTTTTTAGATAAAAATACATACCAACCATTTCGAGAATACGTCAATTATCAATAGATAATAGTCGCCTCCTACGCAAAGTAAATCTAAAAGCACTCGTTCCCATGGGCTCACAGGGGGTGGCCACGGGGCGAGCAGCGTTGGGGAGGGGGGCGGGGCGGGAAGGAGGTGACGCTCAGCAAACCCGTTATCGAGCTGCCATATATGTTTTTACTATTCCCAGTTGCCATGAATCCAATTCCAAATCCAGAACTTTTTTCCTACGTCTGGAAGGCGTTACTGCTTTATGACCCCGCATTACGCAATCACCTTCTACTTCTAACTGTAAACGACATTTATGAAAATGAATACCTATTTCATGTCACTTGCTCTTTTTCTTTAAGTTAATAACAAACTCATATAGAGTGAGGCATCCTTGTTAATAGAAAAGAATTAAGCTGATTTTGTTACTATTCTAGTAGGCACGGTATAGCAAGATAAAAATTAACTGCATTTCTTGCACTACGAACACACTTAATGACGTAATTGTACGAAGATAAAAAAGTGCATACCGTTGTAATCAATTTGCGGACATTTCTAGTATGCCTATCCTGTTCCCAAAGTTCTATAATAACGGTTTATGATCCGTCCTTAGAATGAAACGGTCTGACCTGCCGTAAAGATATTGATGGAACTTTTTTATGCCGAAAATAATTGCGATTGGTTCTTTCTGAATCTGGGAGTAAGCTAACTCACTTTTATCAGTGACCTAGACTCGTAAGCATTAAGCGTGCACTTTTGGCGTCCGTTTGTATTCGTGCAAATAGTGCTCTATAGTAATCCTAAACCTTTTGCGCTGACATCTATGCTGAGAATAGTTTTTAATTGAGGGTCATAGTGAGCAGGAACACGCTCCGATGCTAACTCTATTTTGATTATATTAAACGCATTCTGTTGTTCCTTTGATAACTGACTCTGTTTTGTGAACTCTTATCCATTATTTAATCGTGAAAAATTTCCTCCGTTCTTCTTAGTAATGGATATTTATCTGTGTGAATTATCTTTTTGGAGATTACTGGGTATTAACCCAGTAATCTCCACATGTTCTTATTGCGTCATTAGGTTTTAACACCGGAATAATTAGAGTTGCAAAGTATGAATGGTCTACGGGTTCGGTTATGTCCAACTCTAAAAGTTTATTTAATGCCTCATCTAGCTTAGAACGCAACAATAAAAAGGTGCCGGACGTGGTTTAAAAATAGACTTCACGTCAGGTTACAATGTCAGTGTACCCTCATAGTTTTTAAATGTACCTAATTTATCCGAAAAAAAAAAAGTTGCGATATTTTTTTCTAAATATTATAACTGGTTATACTCATTTCATATACACTTTTGAATTCATGCATGAAATCTCAAGCTAAAATTGAAACTGATGACAACGTACCAACATAAGGAGTAACACAAATATCCAGGTGTTTAGTGCTTCTATTGTATGACACCGGTAGTGAAATATAACCTAGTGGTACAACCACGAAGATACATTATTTTTGTTTGATTTATATTGAACTTATATAATATTTTGTTTTTCATTATTATTTATATCACAAAGATTTACTTTTTTATAGTCGCAATTGTCCAATGTCTCCGGATATACCAAATCAGTCGCTAACCTGAAAGTCTCTTCACTGAATGCTGTTATTAGGAACGCCCGTTGTTTAATATATCTTTACCTCTGAATCTTTAACCCTACGCTATCTTTAACGCTATATGCTATGCAATATTGCGTCAGACGTAACTTGAAATTGTTCTAACTGATTCGTTAAACTGATGGTGTTCAACCATATAAAAGGTTTCACAACCTGTCACGTTGTCCCAAATATTCCTTGTGGCATTAAGATAGTATGTCGCCGAAGATCACGTGGACTTAAATTTCCTCAATTGTTTTTCCCGATAGTTGGCACTGAATGTTTTTAGAAATGGCCAGTTACAAACTTTGCCAACGAAGAAATTTTAAATTTCGATTATAGAACTCTTTGGTAACTTAATATTTGCATTCATTTGGCGTAAGCAGTAGGTCGTTCCCACAAGCTGCTTATTACCAAGTATCAAACTATCCTTACAGCATAGGTTTATGTCCTGAAGTATAATTTTACAGCGAGGTCAGATTTTCGCCATCTTCGGGTTGAAGTTTACAAATCTTACATAAGTTTCTAAAAACTCATATCTCCGGATTCGTATTCCGATCACTTTACCATTCAGCTATTCAGTTGAAATCGTTATTTACAAAAAAAGAAATGTTAAACCCCATCTATTAATGGCAGCTGAAACTTAGGTAGGTACTTCTTGGAATTATATGTTCATAATATGTACTTACTAACGTAATGTATTACTACGAACTAAATTAAAATAATCATCAACTAAAAATCTTACTTCCGTATTCACTTTTACGCTGAAATCTCGTGACGATATTTTTCTGTGTTGCCGCAATAATTTTCTGACACCACTTTCTCTCAAACACACAAGAAATAAATTATAACTCATTTTTGCAAACTATTCCACTAAAGTATACATTTATTTTTCTAATATTCAAACTATTTGCGAGATGTTAGTGAGTCGATGCATAATGAATGACTGTGACAGTTGTTAATAGTTCTACGGCTCTTACGTATCAACGTATAATAATTTGTAGTGCAAACGATAAAATACGTATCAATCAACTACACTCTCTTAACTGCGTTTTATTAGTACACTAGCTTTTTCCCGCGACTGAGTCCGCATGACCAACAGCAACCAAATTAGCAGTTTTATAAAAACATTGATTCCGCTTGAAACAAACAGTAAATTTATAATTCAATCTCCGCCTTCTTCTTTACAGCCTACCAAGAGTCCACTGCTGAACCGAGGCCTACATTAAAAGCTACAAATAGCGATCCTCGGTCAACTGCATCCATCGACTCTCCGCAATATTTTGCAGGTCGTCGTCTTGTTATTAAATTAGAGAGAAAAAATTTCTTCTATGTTGTTTTTTGTCCTGCCCCTTATTTACCTAAACGTTGCCCCTCGATAACTTTTTTTTTCGTTTAATCTCAATATAAGCTTATCTATAAATAAACTCAATATTTTTTAAAAGCACAGGTTACTGATTTGGATATGCTCCCCGGCCGTGGTCTATCCAGTCAATGCAATTGGCTTAAGGCATTTGCTATTAAATAAAGACAACGCATCGTATCATTTAGCAAGATACAAATTTCGTCCTTCGTAAACGATATACGTTCCGTGTGGCAACAGCGTAAGAATATTACTACTCCCTTTCTTCACGAGGATGTCGCAAGAGGCAACTAAGGGAAACAGCCTCGAATATCGTTATGGCAACCGTTAGATGGCGGTATAACCATCTCTAAAAATATCAGACCAAAATTATCAGACCGAAGATGGGCAGCAGCTTCTGAGGTGCGAATGGTCTGGTACTGCGATCGCCAATCCGCTTGCCAAGCACGGCCATAATCGCCACATAAAAGGCCTATTTCCTGCAGTGGACTTTAATAGGCTGATATGTTTGTATGTACGTATGTAAACGATATACAAGTTTCTGATAACGTTATTGACCATTGAGTGATGAAAAGGGACAAGTGTGGCGCTAGAGCCTTATTCAGCTGTGGATTAAAACTACTACTCCCATCATATACTATTCATCATATATTCAATAAAATGTTGAATATTCGTCACAGAGTTGACACATGATATAAATTGTAAGTAGTAAACATTCTGAACTGAAATGCTCCTTTGTTCTCTATTTGTATGGATGCCATATAACTCGAAATAAAGATAAGCTCCTTTGAACCGGAAGTTACGGACGAGACGTCATTTACTCTTACTAAATTTGACAAGGCTATAAATTTTTATATCTTGATCAAAAATTAAGGCAATTTTTGATCAAGATATAAAAATTTATATATAAATTATCTAGTGATTTAAGAGTCACGATAGCCGAGTGGTTGGGTGGTCGGAATTTCGAGTCAATAGATCCGAGTTCGATCCCCAGTTGGTAGGCTCGTACCAATGGATTTTTCAAAAACTTATGTACGAATATCGTTGGCTTGGACATAAAGACGCCGACGACCACCTAGGGATCAATCTCGGGTTTCTTGACTCGAATTCCTATTAACCAACGATCCTGCTATCGTGACTTCCAACAACAACAACTTATAGTGGCTAATAACAATCAACCCCAAATAAAATCTCCTGGTACAGGTCAAAACCTTTCCTCATTTACCCCTATAAAATGTATAGTTTTATTATCTTATATATAAAATACCCGTGTCACAATGTTAGTTACCTTACTCCTCCGAAACGGCTCAACCGATTTTCATGAAATTTTGTGTGCATATTGGGTAGGTCTGAGAATCGGACAACATCTATTTTTCATCCCCCTAAATGTTAGGGGTAGTCCAACCCTATTTTTAATTTTTTAAATTTTTTTTATGATAGCATAAAAATACTTAAAACCCAAAATTTTCACCACCCTACGATCAAGCCCTATTTTTATGTGGCAAAATAACGTTTGCTGGTTTATTTTATAAACGACGAAACCTAGTTTATTTTATAAACGAGGAAACTGACAGTTTTAATTAATACTTGCGTATACATGTCATGTTATTTAAATAGGAATGTCTTAGATACTTAATTAGAAGACGAAATGTAACATACATTGTTCGGAAAAATTAAATTTTTTAAGCAGCAACAATTACTTATTAAAAAGTGATTTTATTATTAATCTAGATGTTGTGATACAACATTCATAACGGCCGCTAAAAGTTTTAGGTAGGATATAGACCCGTACGAGAGGGTTTGCCATAAAGTCTACGCTCGGCGAGCGGATTGGCGATCGCACTATTAGACACCCCCGACCATAGACGCTGCTGCCCGGCACCGATTCATTTTTTTTTTCAAAGCTTATTCCTTAACTTCCTAACGATTCCTTCACCTCTGACGACACTCACGACAAGAAAGGGGGTGGTGTGTTCTTACCCCTTAACCTTACGGTAAAATTAAATACTTTGCACGCAATTCCCAATACAGGGGAAGACAGAGGTCTAGTCTAGACAATTAAATCCATTCGATCCACCTTCCACCGAAAATATTTTCGGGACAACGTGACAGATGGTGAGCCCGTCGCCGTCTTTATGTCCAAGCCAACGATATAATTCGTAGATAAGTTTTTGAAAAACCCACTAATACGAGCCTGCCACCTGGGGATCGAACTCGGGTCTCTAGACTCGATATTCCGACTATCGTGACTTTTTAAATAATAATAAATTATTGTGACTTTTTTTGGTAAACCTGTACATATATTTTTGTCAGGTACCGAAACTTAATCCTCACATCTTACAGAAAATAATGAATTTATTCTACTTTAATGGCCTTGTCATTGCAGGACTAATTTTTCTCGCAAGGAAAAATTAAATACTTCCTAATCAGATACCTCAATCAATAAACACTGCCCATCATCGGTCAGACACGCACACGCACACGCACAGTGACACTGACACGCACACGCACACGCATACGTACACGCATACGCACACGCAGACGCACACGCAATGGCACACGGACACCGACACGCACACAAACACGCTCACGGACACGTACATGCACAGCGACACCGACACACACACGCACTCGCACACTGACTGGCAATCCCGGTCAGATACAAGTCCTGCTAATATAGCAGCGTTTGAGGTCCCGCTAACATCCACGTCCCTACCTCTCTCCGATTGTATTAGTCGCCTGTTCCATTGAGTGGCAATGACAAGAGTGCATCTGTGTTAGCGCGAAGACTGACTTTTTTAATTCATCCTGTGCTATAATATCTCCTGCGCAAATGACTTGGCTATTGATATGGTCTCCGATCAAATATAAAGTCCAGTGGCGATGGGCTCAGATAGAGAGGTCTGTGTGTGACGCTACTAGGCTTTATCTGATGTCTTTGGCTCAGGGAGAGTGGTCGCTTCGCACTGCACAAAACTGACAGTGTGATTCGGCAGCACCCTGAGTGACAATTCAATTCAGAGAGGCCCTGCTTTTCCCAATCCTTGGAGGGTACTAAAATGTGTTTCCTAAAAAAGGCTTAGTCCTATCATATCACAGAGGTAGTAACCGCGGATGTCTCTGTATCAACCTTTACGCGATCAAAAGACACTAAAGAATAGACTGACGATCTTAAAAACTCATAATATGACGTTTCCTGCGTGGAACGAACGGAAGGAGGATTCCTTTATCGCGAGAACAACATGTGCCCTCCACGTAAAACTGCTCTCGTGTGCCGAGAACTCCGACGCTTCATTGTGGATATCGCTGCTCTCAATGAAACGCACCTGGTTGACGAGGGGAAGAGCTTAAGTTACTTTCTTTTGGTGTCGGATTCGCGGTCAAATGTGACATTGTACGAAAAGTGGTGGAGTGCCCTATTTACCTATGGGATACCGCGTTACCACGTTGCGTTTAGACCTGGCCAATGACAATCACCTCAATTTCATCAGTGTGTATGCGCCAACCATGGACAAGGATGAGGACATCAGGGACAAATTTAATCAGGAAGTCACGAATAACTTCACTAGGATTCCAACTTCCTATAACCGATACCATTTTCAGGCTCCCGCCAAAGTATAAGATCACGTGGATGCATCCGAGGTCACAACGCTATGTATTTCAATAAACGTTCACGGAAAAGATATTGACATGGAATGTGACACGGGTAGCGCCGTATCTTGTATAAGTTACAAATTTTATAAACATAATTTTAGTGATTTACCTATCAGCAAATGTAATGTTTTACTTAGATATTACACAGGTGAAATAGTTTGTCCGGTGGGGGTGGCTACGCCACCAGTGAGGTATAAAAATATACAAAAAAAAAAATTGTTCATAATCAGAGATGGTAAAACCGTTCCTTTGGGTCGACAGTGGTTAGCCGAACTAAGAATTCAATTACCTGTGTTTCAATATCACGATCTAAACAATGTTAATTATAAGGATTTTGACGAAAGTAATTTTATGTATATATAGATTCAGTAAAGTATTTGCGGATGGGCTCGGACGGTTCAGCGGCGGGCGGGTTAGCATCCACCTGCGGGGCGCGGCCGGTGTTCATGCGCGTGCGCCCTCTGGCGTATGCGCTGCGGGAACCGGTGGAGCGAGCGCTCGAGCAGCTGGTGCGAGACGGCATCTTCCCGCCGGTGGAGCGCTCCGATGGGTGAAAAGGATGGTAATATTAGAATATGCGCTGATTATAAATTAACATTGAATAAAGTGCTAGAAGTCGACCGTTACCCCTTGCCACGCATAGATGATTTTTTATCGCGTTTACATGGCGGTGAACGTTTCAGTAAGATTGATTTATCTCAGGCGTACGTTCAGTTTGAGCTTGTGAAATCAAAATAGTATACGGTTAAGAATACACATAAGTGTTTATACATGTATAATCGACTAGTTTACGGCTTGTCGTCGAGTCCGGGAATTTTTCAAAAACACAAAGAATTATTGTTAGGGTTGCCGAGCGTGGGTGAATTATTAGATGACACAATCATAACGAGTCCTGATAGTCGTAGTCACATAAAAAATGTATACAAAGTGCGACATATATCACATATATAACAATACCTACATATATCACAATAAAAACAACGGCGACAGAGCTGATTGCAATTCTTATAGAGGAATTTCTCTGTTATACTCCCCCGGCAAGGTTTGCGCTTAAGTTTTACTGAACCGCTTGACACCCTTGTCTAAAGACATTTTGCCCGAAACCCAATCGGGCTTCCGGCCTAATCGGGACACGTATGAGACTATTTTCTAAGTTCGCCAACTTCATGACAAAAATCGGAAGCAAGGTCAACCATTGTTGCTATGTTTTGTTGACTTATAAAAAATCTTTGATAGTTTTTTTCGGAGGGCTGCGGTATTAAACAACACTGAGTATTCGCCCCATCTTTGTTCGCTTTGTACTTTGCAGTAGTAGTTCTTAATTTATGTGTCTTAATAATTATAATTAATGTGCCTTAGATCTATCACAATGGGGGAAAATGGCTTCGGATTGATCACTGTGGAGGCGGACCGTGAGCATGAAGGTATAAGAGTATGAAGAAGTATGTGTCAATGAGCTCGATGCTAAACTAGAGTCGCTCAATGTGCTCACACGTTCAGCGCAAAAATCGGTTACGTCAGTCACCTACGAGCACACGAACGATACTCGCAATGGCCTTATATTCAAAGTCGCTGTGGCCGAAATCAGTCAGGAAATATATAATCGTGTATGTTAATATGAATGTAAAATTTATTATGTTTCTATCATTACCACGTTTAGAAAGTTACGTAGATAAATGGACCACATACCCTCCTAAATACCGACGAGAAGAAAAGTCATTTTGTGATGTTTGAGATCCTTCCGGTGAGTATGTTACCCACAGTCGTAACTGAGTGATTAATCAATAATCAGATAATCTGAATTCGAATCTGGAGACTCGATTTCGATTCCCATGAGTAATGCTTTTTTTTACTCGCTTACGTACGTTTTGTATTGTCTTGGACTCTAACACTGGGACAGACTCGTCACCTATTGATATCCAGATTTTACTGGAACTTATTTGGGTCACGTTGACCCAAATAAGCTCCGATGAAATCCGGGTCGAAAACACTCTTCTTCAATCAACTTCTCTTCATACTTGTTAAGACCTCGATCTTCTTTAATCTTGTTAAGACCTCTGACTACCCCAGCATTGAGAAATGGGTGAAGATATAATCAAGCAACTTTATTTCGCTACTCGTAAATACAGTTACTTTACTTGACTTAAGAGTTTATTTATGGATACATACATGTAGTAGTCTTATCATTGCCATTATGTTTATCAACGTACCCTTTGTAACCTCGTTTGCAAAGGGTATGCGGATGTCTGTCAGTTTTGTTTAGTTTATAGAATAGTAATCTCAAATAAAAAAACATTATCTATTTATAAAACATTCATAGTAACGTTTTTCATTAAAATTCAAATAAAAACACGTTTTCTGTAGTTCTATAAAGATAAATATAACATCGTGTGTTTCGACCACGAATTTCAAGGATAAGGTTATTTTACATTAACACTATCCGTATGTAATATATCTTGAGAGGCAACTAAAGGGAGACAAAAGAAAATAACAATGGCTACCAACAGATGGGATAAGTATCTCAAACACAACCAAGAACAAGCATATCAGCAACGAATTTACATGGCACTTCGATAGCTAATCCGCTTGCGATTAGATCATTGTGGCGATTAAGACAAATCAACTTTAGGAACAAGGATCCCGGCAATGGACTTTTACTGGCCGTTAGAGAAGTATTAAGACATACATACATACGATTTCTTCCGAGTACATGTCAAGTATAATATGTAATAATTGTGGATCTAAATAACATGTAATATACACTTGTGTAATAAACCAGTCAGCCGCACACTCCGGTGTTTCATTGACTTCCGTCCCGTGTCCTTACGGTACATATTGCAATTGTCAAAAACGAAGTAGTTAATATGATTGTGAATAGGACTGTAAATATGAACGGTAACACAGGCGGTCTCTGTTTCTTACGTTATATCATCTTGTGTATCGTATACGCGAAAAGACCGATGCAAATATCAGTGTTAGAGTAACGTTACGAACGCAACTTGACCCAGAGGACTTATTATTTCTATCTCGCGCAAATATTGTTTTCAGTTATATCCGAAATGCATGGAACAGATTTCATAAATTATAGGAGGGAGGCATCAATTCATGAAAAGTAATTTTATGTTGTATATTTTTAATATTATTCTAGCTGGAGAATATTCGGTAAAGAAACGCTCCGGATGAGGCCCGTGGGTCGTACGCATTAATTTACATCGTATGCAAATCCCCTGGATTGTTCGTCATCAATAATATTGCAACTATTAGGGCCAGATCGTTCTTTGATAATGAAATAAATATATTGATAATAAAATTATAATAATAAAATTAAATGAAATTACTAAAATAAAAAAAAATACTAAATCGAAAACAAAAGAAAGTAACAGAAACACATAACGTCTATATTTATGAAGTTTAGAGCTGAAATATCTTTAATATTGTTTTTAAAGAAAGTACTTTTTTAAGAAAATACTTCCACGTTTCTATTTAAATTTCAGGATACAAAGTATTTTACGAACACTCTTCGGTTCACTTAAAAACTCTCGATAGGTCAAATTTCAACCCAATAAATCTACTACTTTTTAAATTTTACAAAAAAATATTCGAATATGAATTACAGCACGTATGTTAATCGAATAAAAATACAATGTAGGATTGAAGACAATCTTATATTATATTTTTATTCAATTAACATACGTAGATTGAAGCGCTGTTCAATATATTTTCATAGATATAAGGGACACAATCATAAGTAATAACGGGCAAAAAAAATGTGTACCTAAATATTATGTTTTGAATACGCCCACAGCCATGTACCCATTTCCGTTGATTTCAATAACTTAAAAACAATTTACTGCAGGAAATGCAAAGAAAATTTGCAAGCGCATCGGTAATAGTACCGTGCAATGCAGTACAGTTTCTATATAGTTTCTAATGTTTATAGCAAACCAGTTATTCCGCCTTTTGATGGAATTCACTGCCGTTTTTATGTTGTTTTTGTTGTGAACGGGTAGAAATTGGGTAAATCTGATATCATACGACACTTTTATCGACAATTTGTAAAGTCTTGATCCTGGTGACAGGTCATATCAACCCGAAGTTGCAAACGGTACATTAAAGCGGCGACGTTCGTGGACGAATGATATTGTCGGACCATTGTCTCGGGTCTGGGTGTTTGTGGTACATACTTTGTTTCCGATTTCTAACACACTTGTGCACAATGCTTTAGCTACTTTCTTTAGAGCAACGTATGTGATGTTGTCCCTATCTATGAATTTATTTATTACGATGTTCAGTGAAATTTGATCGCTATATTCTAAACAGTAGTGTAAAATATTATTCCGGTGCCGATTGCCAACCAAAGAAACCATTATCGCAGTAATGGATTTTTTACACTAGGCTATTTACTGTGAAGGAGTAAGATATTTTTTAGATGAAATGATGTGTTAATAAAAAAATTTTACTTATTTTTCACTACGCATCATACCGAACGGGATAGCCCAAATAGATAAGCAAGTTTCATGGTCCACACACGTCTCACACCCGCATCAGACTCATCACTCCTCACGCACGACGCGTTGTCCGAGTAAGCACTCTCGATCTTATATATCTATTTAATATTTTGTTAAATTTTATAAATTAAATTTTTTTTTCGCATAACCCGAAATAGGTCATTGAATTCACTCTTAAATAAAATTTGGGATCGTAATGTAAATCACAGAATTGCAAATATAAAATTACAACTTTTGAAAGGTCTGAAAACGAGTATATTCGTAAATTAAGAAATTCTCGCTTTTCTTTCTTTCTTTACAGCTTATCAAAAGTCCACTGATGAACATAGGCCTTCCCTAAAATTTGCAGAAAGAAGCCTCAGCCAGATTTTGCAACCCTCGACCCCCAGCAACATTTAGCAAGTGGTCATCCCATCTTGTGGAGGTCGTCCTACACTGGGTTTGACGTAAAGGAGGTTGCCACTCGAGAACCTCGTTTCCGCAATGATTATCAGTTCGTCAGACATCACTTTTAGATGATTTTTCAACAGTCAGGCTTCATATTTTGCTTACAGTCTACTAGCACGTTATTAGGTCTTATTGAAGTGGTAGCATCAAGAGTATGCATCAAGAGTTATTCCACGAAAAACAATCGTATCCGTAAGGCTTAACACTTCCCCATTAATTAGTACAATAGTAACCAACCTTTAGAAAAAAAGGACTATTTTTGTAAAGACATATTACATTTACGCCACGCTGTCAACTGAAGATACTATTACTTTATTTTAAAAACTTTATCAACATATTAACAGCGAATTAAATTAAAATAGAGCACTGATTACATAGTACAAGTACCAGTACGTTATCTTAATCGCTTAGTTATGATGAAAGTAAACCAACAAACACAGTAAATGATGCAACAAATGTTATTATTCATTTTGTGTTATTTTTTTAAAATAAAACGATAGCTTGCAATTAAATCAGAAGTCCTGAGTTGGATCCCCTTGTTGTTTTATATTCGTATTTTTTTGTTTACCTATCACGTTGCCCGTGTGATCATAACCGGTTGAAAGCTCATAGCCGCAGAGACAATTTGCCAACCAGTATTGAGAATAGGGTCGTTTTTTTATTATTTTATTTTTTTATCTTAACGCATTTTCCAAAGTAGGGGTGAACTTCTAGGTAATTCGGTCGCAGGTCAGTTTTTGTCAGTCGCTTAATAGTTATTAGCTGTAATTTTACTTTAACTTTTATGATTAATTTGTTGTTTTCATATCTCATAAACCTTGTTAAATAGTATGGGTGTAATAATTATGTTATAGGTTTAAAATAATTATAATTAAAGAAATTTATGAAGGGTAAGAATATGTCACACTCTTTCTTTATTGGGTGTCTTATAAGTCTCGGGCTCACTATTTCTCAAATCTACTGCCGTTTCGTAATGACTTTCCTCAAATGAAGAAGAAATCGGCGACAGAAACATCGTATATAAACCTCTTTTTACACGCTTTATTTGTCTTATTTTTTAACAATATTACAAACAGTTTTGAAGGTAACAAAGAATAATCCCACAGACGATCAAAGCATATTGTAAAAACTATTAAGTGAGAGAAAAAAATATTATGGATTGTAGACCCGAGATGTTCAGCCCCTAAATGCACCGCCTTTTCACAATTATGTGGCAGCTATCGCTTTCAAATAAATCGCTTTCAACAGTGTTTGTTTATGGCAAATAAACAAGCAATAGCAAAGAGTAAACAGACATAGAATAAACAGAACGACTGGTTTTGGGCATGTATAAGGTTACCATTTGGTATGGATCTCATATATATTTCACATAATAATATGTTATATTCATACGATTCAACCGTATGGGATAAACATTGACACGGATTGTTTATTTTATCACGGATTGTATATTATATACATTAAGCTAAAAGCAAACTTTAAAGTATGTTTTTTAAATGAAATAGCTTTTCAAAATCAAATTCTTTCAAATAGTTGTTACAAAAAAATTTTGACGAATTGAAAACCTTTTTCAATAGTCGACTGTAAATTGCTGTGATTGTACTTACTTCTGCTGATAATTTCACGCTAAAATTTCGCAAGAACTGGTATTTTTTCTGAGGTAATTTTCTCCATAAAAATCTCTTCATCACTCCAGCTTTCAGACATGCGAAAGTATTGTAACACATTTCTGATACAAAACATATAATGGAACTATTGAAAACAATTCAATGAGACATGTTATTAAATCGATATAAGATCAGTTACTGAGATAATAAACAATATGGCACTGACTCTTATGTTAATATATAACATGACGCGTTTGATAATTAAATATTATCAGGTTAACTCTGTACGCTTTAATACGCTGGGAAAGTAACCTCATTCTTTGAAATCGCTGTTAGAATGTACTAAGTGTCGTAAAAGACGTCAAAGGGTTAAAAAGGCGAGAACATTGTAGAGACAAAAGGTAGCTTTAAGGAGCACTTGCTTTGAATATGCCAGACTTGGGCAGGACCATGGGCTTGCAGAACACCGGTGTAATGTAGAGGTATCTTTAGCTTCTGCCTTTCGTTCGGTTTGTGCAGTAAGCGGAGGTCATACCTCTAACGACCTCCTTTCGTTACACCCGTCCGTCACACACATCCACAGCCATTCTAATGTAACTAAGCAGTGTAACAGGGTGGACGTTGCCAATCGCCTACTATCAATAGATCTGACGGTTCACTTGCTTGCCACCTTCTTATAAAAAATAAAAGTTAAGAAGATGGGAAATGAGAATAACCAGTTTCACTGATGGAACAAATTACTCGCTTGCCCCTTTCTCCCAAAAAATTGTTACTGGCACAACAATCATTTAAAGAAATTTATTAGACTAAATAACACCAGAATTTCTTGTGGATGATGTGGATGATAAGATAAAAAAATATCTTCACGCAATTTCAAATACAGGGGTAGACAGAGGTCTAGTCTAGACATTTAAGTCCCTTCGACCCACCTTCCACCGAAGATATTTTCGGGACAACGTGACAGGTGGTGAGCCCGTCGCCGTCTTTATGTCCAAGCCAACGATATAATTTGTACATAGGTTTTAAGAAAAACCCATTGGTACGTCCACTTGAGGATCGAACTCGGGTCTCTTAACTCGAAATTCCGACCACCCAACCACTCTTCTATCGTGACTTACTGATACTAAGATACTATACATATATATCTTACTGGTGATAAGATACATATGTATATATAGTAAAAATAAAATGTTTATGTAAAAATGTCAATGTTAGAACAGACAATTCGATTAAAAATACTTAATTCACAATATAGTCACGATAGCCGAGTGATCAGAATACGTGTCAAGAGATTCAAGTTCGATCTCCAGGTGGCAGGTTCGTACCAATGGACCCAATGTCGTCGATGAAAGATGTGTTGAAAGGACTTATTTGTAGGACGACCTACACAATATTGCGAGGATTCGACTTTAGATTGTAATAGATAGATAGGGACAATATCGTATACTTTGCTGTAGCTTAATCACTTGTATTATGGAATTAGAATCGAAAGTACCACAAACACTCTGGGTGTTCAGGGGTGTCTGGGTCACCCAGGAAGAGACAGAAAAAGTAATTAACTACACGTGTTTGTCTACATTGACCCAACCGGGAATCGAACACGGGACCTCAGATCTGGCGAGACCATGAAAATCGGTCTGAACGCCACTTGTCTACGGAGGTAGTCATGTAATAATGATAATGAAGTGATACTAACCAATTAATTCAAGTAGGTAATTAATAATAATATTTTTAATAATAATGCCGTTCGATGGATGTAATATATTTTACTTATCGATATAAGTATAATACATAAATAAATGATTTGATTTGATTTGGAGTTGCCAACTAAATTGAACAGAGGTCGAAATGTAGGAAAAAAGATGGTGGCCTCATTCATCGGAAGTACCGGTATTTGTTTTAGAAGATCAAAAGCCAGTTACTGCAGAGTAGTATACTAACAAATGTTTGCCACTTGTCTTGGAAAAAGTTCGAGAGAATCGACCTCGCAATAGGATCATCCTTCACCACGACAACGCCTCCTCGCACACCACCGGGCGAACGATCGACTATTTGGCGTCGTCAGACGTGCAATTGCTGGGTCACTCGCCCTATAGCCCCGACCTCGCACCGTGCGATTTTTATTTATTCCCGAAAACAAAAGAAAAACTTCGAGGAAAACATTTTATGGACGCCAAGGAAGCTGTGACTGCGTTCCTGAAGGTCACCGAAGAAACCCCTAAGGATGAATGAGCAAAATGCTTTTCTCGGTGGTTCTATTGAATGCAGCGATGATGTGAATGGAATCTATTTTGAAAGGTAAAAATAGTTGGAAAATCCTAAAGTCCACGCCTCATAATCTCATTCATTACAATAAAATTATGATTATTTCTAAATTTGTAAAAGTATGTCGCAGAATCAAGATAATGCAAAAATTTTCGTTACAACGCCATCTAATAAAAGTCTAAGTCGCTTGAGTAAGGTCGATACAGGAAGTGACAGAGCGGATTTGACTACTATGTGTTGTCAATGTCATTTGACTTCTGATATATAGAGTCTTCAGAATATTCTCGGGTCTTCACTTACGAAACGGACAGTATGAACGGTCATCTTCCTGTATCGAACTTACTGCGTTTCCACCCATTTAGATTAGTGGCTCAAGACGGATCTATCAACGAGTTCCCTCACGTGGCCTACCCTATGCCGACAAGTATATATGATATAAATTTGTAGATACACACATTTTCTCCTCTTGCACTGTCTTAAACCTTTCAAGGTGTCACTACTGTTGATTTGAGTGCTGATTTAATTTATTAAATAATAACTCACCAGTTTGCTCAGTTTTTGATTTAGTAGAACTTTCAGTGTCACCCTCGTAGCAATAAAATTTAATAATAGCAATAATACAAGTGCACTTTTTAATAATAATAATAGAACTGATTCAATATATATATTCAATATAATATTTTAAATTAAACATTTTAAGCCCTTATTAAATAAAAAAAAATATTTTAATAAAAAAATTATGCTGAAATTTTTTTTTATTAAAAGATTTTTTTTAACTTAATTTCAAATCCTTCTTAATGCTTAATCCTAGCTATCCACAATATCAACAACAGCTTTAGAGTAAACAATTTGATATATTTGTAATGGAAAAGTGATTATAATAGAGCAAATTAAAAATGTTGGCAGCAGCAGCATCGCAAAATCCATATTAAATTCATATTACTCATATCACTTCATATCATAAATGTATACGGGAGTGCATGCAAGATACTGCGAAATTCTAATAATAGGTATTGAAATTTTATTACGGAACTCGGTGATCTGTTAATAAAATTCCGAAAAACACAGTTATGTAATTAGATTAGATTAGGTGTAAATACTAAAATTACTTTTTAATCTGTTACCACTGTTACATACGTAATGTTAATTGTAAATTGCGCTTATCACGCGTAAATTGATATTTTGATCCTTATGCAGGTTTAATTTTTCGAAACCTACGAAATTTTTAATAATGTTTACTAAATTAATGGGTAAATTAATTTAGGAGACTAACAGTAAATATACATAAAAGATCGTGGTTTATGGAGATCCATAGGTCTCCTGGTATCCTTTTCTTGATTGCAATTTTGTCCCGTCAATTAGCTAAACAAAGTTTGAGCAGCAGAACGACGGCAGTCACAAAAAAACCAAGAGACTAGGCAGCGTCAATATTTGTACGAAAATATGGTACATTTACGATTGTATCAGCACTGTAAATTCATTGGCCTTTAGTCGTGTGTAACGTTTTTAAGGTAAACATTCTAGCTTTCCTAATAAGTTTAAACTATCTAACAGAATTGTATTACCACTATTTATGCACTTCTTAAAGTATGAACTCTGGTTTTTGTAGGGGTTTTTTATCGTGTTATTTGAAGTTCTACAATATTAATAACTGACAGTCAATACAATCAATGATATGACGATCGAGGTCATTTCACTTTGTCTCAATTGTCTGGTCAATTGAAACTCGCGAAATTTCACATCAATTGTTTTTGCTTATTTTTGCTTTGATTTACCACATAATATGTCCATACATTTAGTCATTTGAAGAACATGTTAATTTAGAATATGATATCTTATTATTTCTCCTTCGAAACGTGTTTGGGAAAAGGGCTATTACAATTCTAAAAATATTTAAATTTCCCTTTATTTTAATAACAAAAATTCCAGCTTAACTTACATGCTTTAAAATTCAATACAAATCGCACAATTTTAGATTCTTCTTATTGCTTAAATCTAGCTTTCGAACAGCTTCACAAGGAATCGTGAGTACTATAGCACTAATTAGAGATTTTGGCGGCAGTGTCATCGAAAACATATTTGAGTTTTTTCTCTCTAAACATATATTAGAAAAAGACGAAGCGATAAGTGAGATGATACATATATAGACGTCGATTGTAGACCTCTTCAGCCGAAAACTAGTCTGGGTTAATACGACACTCCTAATTATTTCTGCTGCAAAATAACAAACACACTGTACGACAATTGCCCACAAGATGGAGTGACCTAGATGGAGTGAAAAAAGAAGTTCCTCACTCCATATATAATAAATAGATGCAGGTAGCACATAACCGTTCTATGTGGCAATCTTTGGGAGAGTCCCTTATGCTCTGGACACTTAATGAACATTGTTGTAAGGTGTCGATGTAGGCCGAGACTAACTTTCGAAGACCAGGTGAGCAAATTGCTCGAAGAGAGGGTCAAGAGTACTCGGAAACCTAAACGCACATGCATGAAGAAGATGATGAATCTGAAAGAAGCGAAAGAGGTATGTAAGGATCGTGACACTTGGCGATCTGTTCTCACTGGCTACCCCGTCAGGGACTGTGAGTGAAGATAAATAAATAAATAAATGAATACTTTCGTTTTTTAACATCTGTGTTAACTTACTTTTTCTGGACACAAAATAATGGTAAAAATCAAATAACAAACAATTATCTAAATTTTTCTTATTCTTTGTTTCACAAAATTCGTAGATAACATTCATGAGTATAAAATAGATATAAGAAAAATTAAATATCCGTTAATATAATATCCTTTGTTAAATAAATTTTTTTAAAAAAACTTTACTTCGATGTGGAATGAATAAAGATTTATGAAATTTTATAATTACTTTAAGACACCTTGCAACTCAACGTTAACGACAACGTTTGATTATTGACAAACACACAACATATTCGTCATAGCAATTAGTGCCTCTATAGAAATGCGAAATGACCCGAGGTTTGTATGCAAGGTTACCAGGCAAGCTATCAGACCTTCATTACTTGTGTAAATGTTATTTATCGTTTGATACTTACTTTTATCATGCACTGATAACAGATTCAGCGATACCTAATTAAAAAGGACAGCGTATGTCTCCAGATCGATTGTATCTTATGCAACTTTAACAACGTCTACTGTTGTTAAATCATATAACATAGCCATAACCGCATGCAAACCGATCGCAATACACCGGTCGCAGTACACCTAACACGACAATTGCCCACAAGATGGAGTGACCTAGATGGAGTGAAAAAAGAAGTTCCTCACTCCATCTATAATAAATAGATGCAGGTAGCATATAACCGTTCTACGTGGCAATCTTTGGGAGAGTCCCTTATGCTCTGGTCACTTATGTTAAGCAGTGGACTTTTGATGGGTTGTATAAAGTAGAAGACATGAGGTGAGCTTATTAAAAATATTTTTTTCATGAGTTTGGAAAAAACTCATTTTTACAATTCTTCGAAATAAGAATAAAACTTGAGTCTCCTCATTCGTATTCAGATAACCCAACCACTCGACTATCGCGAAACACTTTTAGAATATTAACAGGGAATACTCGCTTATAAATAATATTGAAAACTAATATATAATAGCAATCCACATTTTTGATGACCTTTCAGTGTTATCTGTAAAGCATGTTGTTTATGACAATAGCCTTATGGAAATAACCGCTAAATCCGTAGCTGTATAAAAGATAAACTACAACATGATAGTGGAGGTATAGCTACACGACTTACGACAGGGAATATTCCCTTTGTTCTAATACTCGAGAACAGCCTAGCGGTTTCAGGTTATTCAATGATACGATAGTATATCTATAGATAATAAAATTTTAAAGCAGTACAGTACGAAATTTAAAAGAGTTAAAATAAACACATTTCGCAAATTTGTGACAAATATCGAGGAAATATTCTAGTGATCGTCCATGTGATTTTGAAATACACTCGACATTTAATATACCATTCTATTGATATTCTAGATATTTAACAATTTATTAATAAAATAATTTGATAACTTTTAATAATTCACAAAATTTGAGTGAAGAGACGCGAGTTCGATCTCCAGGCGGTTGACTTGTACCAATGATCTCTTTCGATATAAAATTTATGTACGACTAAGATCGTTGGCTTGGACATAAAGACGAAAGGACTAAATTGTCTAGACTTCAGGCTACCCTATGTCGAGAAATGCGTGAAGATATTTTTATTTTTTATTTAGCGAATGAGCGAATACCGAATGGCAAAGAAAATATATAGCAAGAAAGTTAATATTTAAAGTAAAAACAAAATAGTGAAAAAGAAGTTCCTCACTCCATATATAATAAATAGATGCAGGTAGCATATAACCGTTCTACGTGGCAATCTTTGGGAGAGTCCCTTATGCTCTGGTCACTTATGTTAAGCAGTGGACTTTTGATGGGTTGTATAAAGTAGAAGACATGAGGTGAGCTTATTAAAAATATTTTTTTCATGAGTTTGGAAAAAACTCATTTTTACAATTCTTCGAAATAAGAATAAAACTTGAGTCTCCTCATTCGTATTCAGATAACCCAACCACTCGACTATCGCGAAACACTTTTAGAATATTAACAGGAATACTCGCTAATAAATAATATTGAAAACTAATATATAATAGCAATCCACATTTTTGATGACCTTTCAGTGTTATCTGTAAAGCATGTTGTTTATGACAATAGCCTTATGGAAATAACCGCTAAATCCGTAGCTGTATAAAAGATAAACTACAACATGATAGTGGAGGTATAGCTACACGACTTACGACAGGGAATATTCCCTTTGTTCTAATACTCGAGAACAGCCTAGCGGTTTCAGGTTATTCAATGATACGATAGTATATCTATAGATAATAAAATTTTAAAGCAGTACAGTACGAAATTTAAAAGAGTTAAAATAAACACATTTCGCAAATTTGTGACAAATATCGAGGAAATATTCTAGTGATCGTCCATGTGATTTTGAAATACACTCGACATTTAATATACCATTCTATTGATATTCTAGATATTTAACAATTTATTAATAAAATAATTTGATAACTTTTAATAATTCACAAAATTTGAGTGAAGAGACGCGAGTTCGATCTCCAGGCGGTTGACTTGTACCAATGATCTCTTTCGATATAAAATTTATGTACGACTAAGATCGTTGGCTTGGACATAAAGACGAAAGGACTAAATTGTCTAGACTTCAGGCTACCCTATGTCGAGAAATGCGTGAAGATATTTTTATTTTTTATTTAGCGAATGAGCGAATACCGAATGGCAAAGAAAATATATAGCAAGAAAGTTAATATTTAAAGTAAAAACAAAATAGTGAAAAAAGAAGTTCCTCACTCCATATATAATAAATAGATGCAGGTAGCACATAACCGTTCTATGTGGCAATCTTTGGGAGAGTCCCTTATGCTCTGGACACTTAATGAACATTGTCGATGTAGGGCGAGACTAACTTTCGAAGACCATGTGAGCAAATTGCTCGAAGAGAGGGTCAAGAGTACACGGAAACCTAAACGCACATGCATGAAGAAGATGATGAATCTGAAAGAAGCGAAAGAGTTATGTAAGGATCGTTGGCGATCTGTTCTCACTGGCTACCCCGTCAGGGACTGTGAGTGAAGATAAATAAATAAATAAATGAATACTTTCGTTTTTTAACATCTCTGTTAACTTACTTTTTCTGGACACAAAATAATGGTAAAAATCAAATAACAAACAATTATCTAAATTTTTCTTATTCTTTGTTTCACAAAATTCGTAGATAACATTCATGAGTATAAAATAAATATAAGAAAAATTAAATATCCGTTAATATAATATCCGTTGTTATATAATTATTTTAATAACGCTTTACTTCGATCTGGAATGAATAAAGATTTATGAAATTTTATAAATACTTTAAGACACTTTGCAACTCAACGTTAACGACAACGTTTGATTATTGACAAACACACAACATATTTTTCATAGCAATTTGTGCCTCTATAGAAAAGCGAAATGACCCGAGGTTCGTATGCAAGGCAAGCTATCAGACCTTCATTACTTTTGTAAATGTTATTTATCGCTTAATACTTACTTTTATCATGAGACCTAATTAAAAAGGACAGCGTATGTCACCAGATCGATTGTATCTTATGCAACTTTAACAACGTCTACTGTTGTTAAATCATATTACATAGCCATAACCGAATGCAAACCGATCGCAATATACCGGTCGCAGTACACCTAACACCTGATACTGATTAACTCACCGTCGCTGTTCCGATCCCAAATTAACCCGGATCCATTTTAAGATCAGGGAAAAAATAGTATCCGCATCTTTCATCGTCGTCATCATAGCAATAAGCGGCAATAACCCAATGGTTTTGGGTGCGTACTGCGAAATATAACGTAAGTTCGGGCCCGCCACTCAACTATTGTCATAAACCAACTCCAGGCACAAGCATTGAAGCTTAGTTGGAGTGGTTAACAGGAATACTAGTAATGTTATTTGGCATTACTAGTATTCATTCATAAAAAACACAAGGACCTGTAAAAGTCAAAAGGACATAGGCCTCTCCCGTACGAGAAAGTCTTACATAATCGCCATACTTGGCAACAGGTCTATCGCAGTACCAGACACATTGCATCTAAGACGCTGCTGCCCGTCGCGGGTCTTCTGTTATTTTAATAGTGGTAGTGATATCCCTCTTTCGTCTCTTACGACATCCACGAGAAGTAACAGGTTGGTATATTCTAACGCTGATACCACACGGCCAATGTAATATTAATATAAGATAATAAATTTTATTTAATTATTTTTCTGTTTTCGTGGGCGTTGGACGCCCACGTATTATATTTTTGAATTTTTTATGTTTTTAATGTTTATACTTTATGACTAATGTTAATATTTTATGTTTTTATTATTTTAGTATCTCAATCATAAAAAACATTTTTAAGCTAATTGTCGCAATATAGAAATAAATTATTTTTATTAATTTACATCAGTTTATGCTTGAGAATCTTGAGTGCATTGCTACTCTAACGAATTTGCAATATTTTGTGCTCAGTACTTTATGTAGTATATTTAGTATCGTATCTTATCTTACATACAAAAATAGTCTTAGTTTATTTAACCGCCTTTAAAAAAAAACACAAAGTAACTTGGGATTCTTTGAAATCGGTTACATATGACGTAACAGAGAGAGAGAGAGAGAGAGAGAGAGAGAGAGAGAGAGAGAGAGAGTGGTGAGGTAACAAACGTAAAAAACTTACGAACCTATTTAAATCCTACTTCTTTATTTAAGTCGATTAAAATAAAATTTTTATCAACTTACTATATGTAATTTTCATTAACTTAAAGAAGACTCTACTCTACGTCTACTCGCTTGAAAATGCCTTGTTTTGAGGCGAAACACGTGTCGCGTTTCCGTTGGTGGTATATGTTACCTGGTTTGAGTGTGGTGGTGGTGGTGATACAGGGGAATTAATGCACGCATCTGTGGGAGGGAGGGTGGTGGTCTTCTTCTTCGGACCAGGTAACATATACATTTTTATATTTGCATGCGGAATGATGCGAAGTAATTTTTTCAATAAAAACTTTACAATGAATTTCCGCAAAGTAACGCCTGAGTCAATTAAAATTTTAGTCGTCATAAACTCAAAATATTATAGCACCATTTATTTCTGTACAGATATTATATTGTAAACCAGGTTGACGCGCCAGTCGAAAATTCAGTAAACTTGTCGTTTCGTAAATTTATAATGATTTTATTACATACTTACATAGACACATAAATGTAAAGAATAGAGAAAAAGAACTTAGTTTTACATTTATCTCTTCAATTTTAATCTACTAATTTATCTTTTTTATTTGAATAAAACTGGCAATTCCATAGGCTAAAAATATTGTAATTTTATCTGAACACTTCTTAATAGAAGGGTGTTTTGAAGTCTCTTTTGTCCGGTTAATTTTTGCGTACTTAATAATTTACGATGAGCAGGAACAAGTGTCCCTAAAGATGGCGACCGAAATTTAGCCACGCTAATGATCTGCTATACTGTAAATCATAATTTTACTGAAAGTTGTGATTTACTCATCTTATTAAACACACCCGTTGCTTCATAAATAAGTTTTGCAACGAAGTGATATTTATGTGGTTAAATTGTACACTTGAATTGTTTTTTATTGTATAGTATTTGTTACATTTTTTGAGTATTACCGTGAAATGCCGTATTCAAACTGACGCCTTTGTTACTGTTGCACTTGCAAAGCATGTAGCTCCGCTATGGGTCCGCTTATAGAAAATATTTACAATTTCATTTGTAAGCCGTGTGTTTTTTGAGTATTACCGTGAAATGCCGTATTCAAACTGACGCCTTTGTTACTGTTGTTAGTTACTACCAGAGCATAAAAGAGTAATCTCTCCTCTATGGGATTAGTGGAAGATATTTCAGTATATGAATAAGGAGTGCCCTTTTATAAATTTTATTTCATACTTCATGCTTTACTTTATATTATTTATATACTTCTGTGCTTCGTGTACATAAATATTTAAATAAAGAAAAGAACACCTTAATGTTACTTTAAACGAGCAAATTGCCTAATATACGATTACATAAATTTAAATAACGGTGTCTCGGAAACTTCTGTTCTGTCGTAAAAATTATGTTGTATTTTACATTACGTAATCTGTAGTAAAATATCAAATCAATAATTTAAAAAAATTAAAGTTTAAATAGATTGTCTATTTGTACCAAGAGAAGCCGGCCAGGCTGAAAAAAAGTACGTTACAAAAGAAAACTTAAACTTTTAAACTTTACAAATAAAAGAATAATATTGAAAAAATAATTTTCATTTAATGACAGTTATGTAAATAATCTAAATATAATAAAAAAGAACTACTTGTAAGAAGTACACTTAATAGTATTTTTAATGCTCTTAAAAGTGGATATTAATCTAATCAAGAAAATTGCACTTGACAAAGCATGTAGCTCCGCTATGGGTCCGCTTATAGAAAATATTTACAATTTCATTTGTAAGCCGAGTGTTGCATCGAAGGGTGAAAAGAAAATTGTATCGAATGTTATAAATTTCGAAGCGTGAGCTTATTAGATCCCGTAAATTCGACCTAACTGCATTACGTTTAAAAATGTCGGCACCAAAACTTTATTTCAAATGTTAATGAAAGCGGGTTTTATATATTTTTTTTTTCATAAAATAATAGGCATTGGCCTTTTAAAACTGGCTTTTTTGGCAAATAATAACGCAATTTTTTATTGATTTTAAAGCATGTAATTTATGCTTAAATTTTCGTTATTAAATTAAAGAGAAATAGTTTAATTTTTTTTTAATTTCTTCTGACACGGGCGGGATCCGATCTTTTGCCGAACCGTGGCAACGCTCTGAGCCACCGTGTCTTACACGCAACAGTAGTGATTTTACATCTCTTTCTTTATTTAAGACAAAAGTCACGGTTTCGAATCCCGCCCGTGTCAGTTGAAAAATTTTAAAGATTTTTTCTCTTTAATTTACTAATAAAATGAATAATCAAATTGGAACACAATAGCTGGGACACTGCTGTTTAGCAGCAGTATATCTTACCCATAAGACTGACAGAGACTCTAAACTGCTGAACTTCTTCCTCTGAATAGACTTTTCCTAATGGTTCACACGAAGAACGCTACCGAGGCACCTGCATCAATTCCGATATAATTTAGAATAATTTGTTCGCCAATATCACATTTATACCAACACTTTAATGAACGTAGTTATATTTTAAAACCATCTTAGGAAATCGGGATCAAAGCTTAGGTACATAATTGACAATGGTGAATTGGCTTCCTATCCGAAAACGTCGCGACCTACATGTACCTTTCTTTATTTCTTACTTTTTAACCATCATGCTCCAACCTATCTATGTGAACGCTTTAAATTTCTTAAACACCTTGAAGTTTCATGCTGGACCTCCAAATCACTACTCCTCTGGACACCCTCTCATTCTTCTAGTACATGCTGAATCCTTTACTATAAAGACGGTTAAGTTATGGAACTCACTTCGACATGACATTCGTGTTTGTTCATCTCTAGAATTTTCTGATAAAGGGTAAAGAAGCACTATTTAGAATCTTAATAATTTATTCACGGTAAAAAAAACATTTATTCACAGTCTAATCACAATAGATACAAAACAAACCAAAAACTGGAATTACGCAGAAAATAAAACAATATTGCCCTAAATTAACAAAAATCTAAAAATAATATAAAATGAGTCTGTGTAGCAGCATAAGACCGTGAAATGGACAGGACTCAGTAAAAATCAAGATTCAGAAACACGAATTGCTCTGATACCGACACTGGTTTTCAGTCCGGCCCGCACTCCAAAGTAACTCGGACGGCTGCCTCAGTGCCCATGTTATAATGCGACGCGGAATAACGGGACTTAAAAAAATATGTGTTTTTAAATTTTTATTCACATAAATAGTGGATATCATTAGTCTAATGAAGGTAAGTACAAAAAATTATAAAATTAACGTTTTCCTTCTAAATATATCAATATTTCATTAAGAATGCAGATTAAAAGGTATACCTTGCCGCACGTTTCGGCATAATTTGTACATTCACACATTACAACGTACACACATTACAACGGCCGTTGTAATGTGTGTATGTTGCCTACCTTAGAAGTCACGATAGCCGAGTTGTTGGGTGGTCGGAATTTCGAGTCGAGAGACCCGAGTTCGATCCCCAGGTGGCAGTACCAATGAGTTTTTCAAAAAACTTATGTACGACTTTCATCGTTGGCTTGGACATAAAGACGGCGACAGGCTCACCACCTGTCACGTTGTCCCGAAAATATCTTCGGTGGAAGGTGGGTCAAAAGGACTTAATTGTCTAGACTTGACCTCTGTCTACCCCTGTATTGGGAATTGCGTGAAGATATTTATATTTATTTATTTATTACCACTTGGGTATCGAACTCGGAACTCTGGACTTGAATTCCGATCACAGAACCACTCGGCTTTCGTCGTATCGTGTATAACAATAAATGAATTAATACCTTTTGCATGCTAAATGAGACGCTATTAGACAATGCTCTCATAAATAATAATATACTCTGTACTTCCTACTTCCTGCATTCCACCTACAGTCCACCCTGTCCGGACTAAATAATGGGTACCGATCTGTAAGCCGCAGACTTAAAGTTCAAAATACAATGTATTTCGAACTGGGAAAGCTTAGTTGTATCCAACATTTTTCTATTAGTTCGGATTAAGAAAGCACAAAAGAAACTCGTAAAGTTCACTTTTAGTTGTACCCAGCAGCATTTTTTAAAACATGATAAAAGTTTCAAACAGATTTTTATATGATAAGAAAAAAACGTTATTTAATTTATTTATTAATTATTAAATTTTATTTGCTTAAAATTTTTTGAAGACCTTGAGCCATAAATATGCATGTAGGAACAATTAACAGTTGCGTAGGCTACTGTTTCCATAAATTAAATGGAATGGAATGTCACGTACATATATAATATGCACGTGACATTCCATAAAGAATTTGAAGCTATTAATTTTTTTAAATTTCGACACGAAATGTTTTCGAATGGCACTGTCCTTATTACCCTTATTAGTCACTCTTGTGATCTCAGCAATATTTATTCAGTACAGTGCTGACATGAAGAATAAACGTCGTCATCTTGTTAATGGTGAATAAACGTCGATATCTTGAGTTGGCTGAAAGAACTACCAGGATCGTCCTATGGCGAGGGAATCTTTGGGGTATTTTGAACTGAAAATCTTAGAGAGCAGCTGAGGGCAACCGTCAATAATTTGTGCTAATTTTAAATTAAAACAGCGTCGGCCATATCTCTTCGCAGATGAAGTGGAAACAAATAAAATGAGGACATACAGAGTTGTAAACTTTATTACTTAATTTAAATTTTAGAAATCGATAACCTTTTTTGGATCTTTATTAATGTTTCCTCGTTGTTTAATTCTTACTTGTGACGCATATTCGAGATAACTACACACAAAGGAACAATATTCTGATTGTATAATTAAACCTAGCGGTTTAAGTCTGTTCAGAAGCAGTTTACAATCATGTGCCACACGGTAATCTTTAGTTACCTCATCCCCTGATATCATGATGGATGTAATAAATCATTTGGAAACATTAAGATCAATCTATTCTGGTTACAGTTGTCTTAGAAACTGAATAGATTGTTCTGGAGAAAAAGCGCGTTGCTTTAACAGATCTATAGATATTCATGTAGTGCGCAAATGGAAGACAAGTAGAATTGATAAAACATTTTGATATGTTATTTATGTACATGAATTTATTATGAATATATCATTACATACATAGCTTAAAGTGATTGATATTATAATTTGAAAAACAAAACATTTCAGTGGTTTATCCATCAACAAAAATAAAATCTCACTGAATTCACACCCGCGGCGCTTTTGTGTTCGAGCCACCGTATCCCACACGCATCACTTTATATATCAACTGTAGCGTTAAGCAGATTCAATTTCAATTTCTCATTAATTTAATGACAAAGAGACCACTATGGACATGCTTTAAAAATCAAAAAGTAGTTAAAGTTAAAATAAAACTTGAATGGGGCGTACCTCCACTACACTTCTAGTTTTATATAATTATTGTATAATATGTAGCTATTAGTTTTATTTGCTTATGTGATGTAGTACGCTTTAGCAGATTAGTTCATAGATATTATTTTATTTAGTAAGATTTCTTGTCGCTAGATGGCGTAGTTACATAATTACAACGCATAGTGCGTTTGATCTCTGTTGAATCTATTAGGAGCGTATGATATGCCTCTTCAGTGTATAATATTTCGCTTCACACGTAAAATGAGCAAAAATATCTAATGTTATCTTATTCCCTCTGTTACATGTCTCTGATAAATATAATATGTAATGAAATAGCTCCACGAGTAAACAAACAAAAAAAACAATGTAAAGATACGAGCATAAATATATCAAAATACTAATGGTTTTTGAGTTGAAGGAAAGCTAGGTGTAAACTCTAAGGTCCCGAGCCACTGTGGAAGTAGCCCCGATATGGGACTGTCTTAGCTTAGCAAAGGAGAGACCAGGGTTACGGTCCGAACGGAGATCCTGTATCCCCTCTTAATTGCTGTTAGTGACCTTGGGATTTTAGTTGATGAGTGTCCGACATAATCCAGCTTTCCTCCAAGAGGCAGGTTCCACACATTACTTTCAATGCTGCGGAACTGTACAAGTCCTTTAATATTTAAAAACAAAATATTTGTTACTCGATATACGTTACATTATTCTAATCTCGTCACTAGAAAATGTCATTTTTTCAGAAAAAAGAATTCACGTTGGTCAGTTTAGTCGTCGCCGTCGAGAATTAACTTTGTTAATCCGTTCAACCGTGTAAAGTGTAAAACTCGTTTTAAAAACTTTCCTGTAGATGTTAAATTTTAGCTACCTTGTACCTACCTTGTAAATAGTTAAAAAAGCGTTTATATTTCAGTTTACATTATATTTCAATCTACCTTGTAGGTGGTTGTCTATACATGGCTACTACCAACTCCTAAATCGTCTATCACAAGTCTAGACAATTTAAATTATCGGGATTATGTCCAAGCCAACGATATAATCGTAAATAATTTTTTGAAAAAAACCATTAGCACGAGCCGGCCACCTGGGGATCGAACTCGGGTCTCCTGACTCGGAATTCCGATATCACTCTGCTATTATGACTTTTTTATTTCAATTAAATTGCAAGCGGCCTTCGTATTCAGCCAACAAAGAATTATATTTTCCAGTATTTTAATACGAAGTGCGCAAAAACGATTGAAAACAGAAATTATAACTATGTATTAAGTTTGCTTAAAATGGACAAAAGCAATCTTCGATATACCTAAACCCATCTGCCAACCGCAGATGTTCCTTTTAATTGAATAAATATGGATTTTGCTTTATAATAAACACAACGAATATGTGAAGAAAATATATAGCACGAAATTTAACAATAAAATGCCTCGAGTTAAGTCGAGACTAACTTCGAAGACCATGTTAGCTAATTGCTCGAATTAGACGTGCTTACCATATAAGTTTTGATATGCTATGAATGTCGTTGGGTTCTCAAAAAATGTCTTTGGTGAAAGGTGGGCCGAAAGGACTTATATACATTTATATGTAATAAATATAATACAAAAACATATCTTCACCCAATACAGGGAAAGATAGAGGTGTAGACAATTAGGTCGTTTCGATCCACCTTCCACCGAAGATATTTTTGGGACAACGTGACAGATGGCGAGCCCGTTACCGTCTTAATGTCCAAGCCAACGATATAATTCGTACGTAAGTTTTTTCTGTCTCCTTAGACTTTCTCTTTCTGTTGCTGTTATGGTATGCAGGCTGTTTCCAGTAGCCACTTCTTACGATAGGGGAAGAACGGAAGTGAAGTATTCTTATGCCGTTAATACATAGCTTAAAGTGATTGATATTATAATTTGAAAAAACAAAACATTTCAGTGGTTTATCCATCAACAAAAATAAAATCTCACTGAATTCACACCCGCGGCGCTTTTGTGTTCGAGCCACCGTATCCCACACGCATCACTTTATATATCAACTGTAGCGTTAAGCAGATTCAATTTCAATTTCTCATTAATTTAATGACAAAGAGACCACTATGGACATGCTTTAAAAATCAAAAAAAGTAGTTAAAAGTTAAAATAAAACTTGAATGGGGCGTACCTCCACTACACTTCTAGTTTTATATAATTATTGTATAATATGTAGCTATTAGTTTTATTTGCTTATGTGATGTAGTACGCTTTAGCAGATTAGTTCATAGATATTATTTTATTTAGTAAGATTTCTTGTCGCTAGATGGCGTAGTTACATAATTACAACGCATAGTGCGTTTGATCTCTGTTGAATCTATTAGGAGCGTAATGTTAATTTTAACAATGGTATTTAAATTTACGCACACTGCCACAATTACTTTTGGAGTTTCATTATTCGGTGAACACAATTAGTGATGTGAAGATTTTTGCCAGTACGGAGCTGAACACTTATTTATAATTAATCATGTATTTACGTAATAATAGTTTAGTATTATATAATAAGCCATGTTAAACTGTAACTCTTGAAACATTAAAAAGCTGAATTTTTACACGCAGTTTTCTTAAAAAAAAAATTAAAATAAAATAAATTAAAGTAAAATTCTTGTCTTTTGTTGCGAACTGCATAGTGAACCGCGAGCGGCCGACGGCAGTCCGCCCGATAGATACCTCGTTGCGCGACGCGCGTGTCTTGGCTTTCTGTGCTTACCATATTCGCAACGCATACGCTCTTAAAATGATTTACTATTTATCTAACTCTGCTGCTATGTTACACAATAAACAACTTGAAGTGTAAAACACACGTTATTTTTATTTCACCACATCTACGCTTCATGAATATAAGCTATAGAGTCTCGTAAATAGTTCAGCATTATTTAATGAAAGAAAAAATACTCGTACATCTAAAATTAAATATCAATCTGAGCATGAAAACTTTAAGTCGGATCGAATGTCAGCCGACGTTCTTGATGAAACGGTAAAGTTTTGTACCTTATCTCAGAAATCGTAAACCAACTTTCGCTCTTCACTATTTTTCATTGTTATTTACTTACGAAAGAACTGATCTACTTCGCAGACATTTCATCTTTCCTGACAAACTTCTCTGCAAATTATATTAGGTTATCCTTTCTAGAATTTAGTTAGTATTAATTAGCTGCCAAGGTTTTAGTGAAAGAGTGCCGTGGGCGCGACTAAAAACCCGCGATCTTCCCCGCCACAAATCGGCGAAGGTCGCGGGTTCGAAGTTGAAATTTTAACTATTTTTCTCTTTAATTTAATCACATAAAGTTCAGCATAAATATGCATTAAAAATCAATAAAATTGCATAATAAAATATCAAATTCGAACGAACCGATCAATCGATCTAATATATCCATGAGCTCATACGAACGAAGGAACCTTAGTTGAGGTAATGAAGCAATGGTTCGCTCGGTGCCACCCGGGTCTTGTCTTGTCTCGGTCGGTGTCTTTCACGATTGAACGAATCAATATCGTTCAATCGTGAAAGACACATCTCGATAGGGCAGTCAGTACAGTCATACAGAATGTCTACGTAGAGACATCTTGTACTCTTCCGCTTCAACCGATGACGATGGGTAAGATATAATGAGTGAGGTGACCAAAGACCATCGCCTCCTTTACTCCATTTTCCCTCCGAAATTATCCTCAATTAAATGGATGAATAAATATGATACAAAATAAGGATAAAATATGAAATCTATTTATAAATCTATAATGAAATCTCTTACAACTTGTATAATTGTGTGTTTTTTAGACAGCGAGATATTCTCATTTTCATACAAAATTCTTAAATAAGTTTGCATGCAAATAACAACGACTGTCTTTCCCTATAATCGCATTTACATCTTAAATCTTTTAGTTGTCATAATACAAAAGTGAATGCACCAATGTCATATTGGTGCTAAGTAGCACCAATATGATATTCAATAAAACAAATACTTTACAATGCATTTTTAAGATTTTTTATTATATTTTTAATTTATACATTTATTGAAAATATTATAAACAAACAAAAAATAGTCACGATAGCTGAGTAGCTTGGTGATAAGGATTCGGAGTCAAGAGTCCCGAGTTCGATCCCCAAGTGGCACGCTCGTACCAATTGGTTTTTTCAGAAACTTATGTACGGATTATATCGTTGGCTTGGCCATTGAGACGCCGACGGGCTCACCACTTGTCACGTTGTCCCAAAAATGTTTTCAGTGTAAGGTGAGTCGAAAAACTTAATTGTCTATACCTCTGTCTACCCCTACATTGGGAATGGCGTAAAGATATTTATTTATATATTTACTGAAAAAATTTTATTTACTTGATATTTGTTTCAAATTATTACATTTACTTTAAATACAATGGTCAATCATAAATACAAAGACTATAATAAACACCACGTTGTAACTCATAAGACCTTTACGCTAGAGGATCAAGGAGCACGCACCCCCAAGTGAAAAGATGCGTTCCCTCCCGAAGAGGGTTACCTAGGTTGTCCAGCTCAAAAATAAATTACTTATTTTCCCGTCATATAAAAATAAAGTTTGAACCCTAAGGACACTTCCTTAGGCTTATATTATACTATTTATTATCCCAAAAGAGTTCAGTTTTGCGCAAATGAATCGGTATCACGGTGACGGCAACAGCTATAAACCTTTTATAAAGTTTTATATTCAATTACCTACAAATAAACGAGTTTATTGATACTTATAATATCGAGTCACTTTAAGCGACAATTACACAAACCTCTTCAACTTAAAGGACACAAACCTCTTGAGAAATAAAAAACAGGACCTTTTCATTTATTTTTTTGCCTCCAATTTACCATTACTTTAAGTATAACACTTGAAAATAATGGAAGTAAAACTCGTCCTTCTTATTTCTTTTCTATTTATGTCAAAGTTGCAAAAGTTTTATAAAGAAATAGGACTTGTTTATTATCGTCACTAATACACCGCAAAAACCTTTTCTTATTTTTTTACTCTTATTTTGCCAAATATATTTAAATTGTTATTAAAGGGAGTTTAAGCTTTTTTTTGATATATTATAAGATTCTTCGCAGACTTTATTTTTCTTTTCCCATTATTTGCAGATCGTAAATACCACGCTCTCGAAAGATATGACGATGAGGTTAATATGTGACCGCGAGGACAGAAGAGTGTCAGCATTATGATGCGCCGTTCTTCCGGACCTATGCGGCCTAAAAGTGCTTCACGACAGAGACAGAGACCGGAATTGGCGCGAGGTGACAGGAGGCCTGGTGACGTTAAATCCCCCGCCCTTATGAGTAAACTCCTTGTCTGGGTGGTGAACTCGGGGAGGTCTGTTGGCTTTGTGTGGGCAGGAAGCCGCAGAGGTAGAGACGTGTTTCGGAGCGTCTGTCCACAATGGAGAATCAGAATTTACAATCTCCAGAAGTAAGGTATATAAATAAAAAGTGAACTTAAAAATTCACATATACATATCTATGACTAATGTACGAACATTCATGTTCATTACACAAATGATTGACCCTAGCGAGTTTTAAACCATAGCTATGATGCAAAAAACATAGCTATGTTCACTTAAGATTATGAAAAATTCAAGAGAAACATGTTATAGACTATCGAAAATGTACAATTATTTTTCTAACAAATACAATTTTAAATATTTCTTCTAAGAACTTTCTAAGAAAGACAAAGCGTTCTAGCAGCTTATCATATGGCTGAGCTCCTTCAAACTGTATATTTCTTCTGCTGGAGTAGATTATGGGTATGAGAGAAGTAATTCCGTATTCATTTTATTTGAAAATATTTTTCTAATTAAAATACATGTTGAGTAAGTGTACAATTGTTGTAGATTGAATATCACCACGATCAAATTGTTCCCAAAAAATGTCTTCGGTGGAAGGTGAGTCGAAAGGACTTAATTGTTTAGACCTGTTTCAGCCTCTATATAATAGGAATTGCTTGAAGGTATTTTAATATTTTTGTCTTATTGTAAATTATATAATACGATGTTAAGTTATTATAAGTAATAAAAAAAGTCACGATAGCAGAATGGATGGGTGATCCGAATTCGAGTCGAGAGACCCGAGTTCGATCTCTAGTGGCAGGCTCGTACCAATAGTTTTTTTCAGAACCTATGTACGATTCATATCGTTGGCATGGACATAAGGACAGGCTCATCACCTGTCATGTTGTCCCAAAATATTTTCGGTGGAAGGTGGGTCGAAAGGACTTAATTGTCTAGACTAGACCTCTGACTACCCCTGTACTGGAAATGGCGTGAAGATCTTATTTGAGTAATTATAATTGAACAGAGTTTTGAAGTACTCAATAATATTATTCAAAATAAAGACAAAATCGTTCAATTATTGATTTCCCCAAAAAGTTCCAACAGCAATTCGCGAGGCTTCAAGTAAAAGAAAGCCCTTACCGTTTTAATTTACTCAATGAGCATTGTAATAAGTAATCCGATCGTGAAGTAAAGGCAGCTTTCTATGAATTTCAAGAGTCCTCTAGTCGAGAGGGAATATTGAATTTTTATTTACGACTATTATTGTTTCCAACTGATGAATGTGAAAGAAGCAAAAGATATTACGTAGGGAGAATGCACGAAGATATGATATTTATAAATATGTTTTGTACTTGATTTATTGAGTATAATTTTTCTCGTGCACGGTTATGAAAGAAGACATCGTGGAGAAACCAACGTGTAAGAAATATTATAAACAAAATATTTTCATTGAATATATTCTATCAAAATATATTCTAATGTTTAATTGATAGAATAACCATTCCATTTTTCACTTTTGAGCACAACGTGTTTTCCAGCTAATGAATCGTGATACAAGAATAAAAATAGTCATTAAACCTATTTGTATCTGCTATTTGACGGACTTTCAGGCAACTTTCTTAATCTATGGTTTAATGACATAACGAATCAAACATTATGTACATAAAGCAAACGAAATGGTTCAATAACTATTAAATTATTCTGTACACAGCCGACATAGCCTTTTAAAAATGTAGCCCAAATGTTTAAAAAAAGTATTCGCATTTTCCACAGGAAGACTACGTCCTGCCCAGTTATCAATGATTGCCGTAAAGGATGCAGCCCAATAAGCATTTTAAAGTAAGGCTCATTTAGCTTATTTTAGAATGTAGAGGTAAGTAAGACCGTCTGTGTAGGAAAATGTGTTAGAAGAAAAGTATTAGAATCTCGCCACCGTAGCCACAAGTGTTGTGAAACATTTCTCTGGAATATATTTATTAAATTTATTTTCACGAAGTAATTGACCTTCTGATTTCTTGTATTTACGCAAATACCACACATTTTAAATAAAACGATTTTTTGGATTTTATCGCGTTTTTTACTTATTTTTTACAAACTATTTTTATTTCCCGACGTTTCGGATGCTTTACAGCATCCGTGGTCACGGGGAAACTGAAGTCCCCCCGAAACGCGACAAAATCCGAAAAATCGTTTTATTTAAAATTGACCTTCTGTTAGACGTACTATTTGAGTCGCTAAAAATAGCCGAGTGGTTGGTTGATCGGAATTCGAGTCAAGAGACCCGAGTTCGATCCCCTGGTGTTAGGCTTGTAACAATGGGGTTCAAAAACTTATGTATATTTATATCGTTGGCTTGCACACATAGTTGGCGATAGGCTCACCACCTGTCATATTGTCCCAAAAAATATAAGCGGTGGAAGGTGAACCGAAGGAACTTAATTGTCTTGACCTCTGTCTACCCGAATATTGGGAATGGCTGTTCATTGACATGCAGTCAATGAACAGCCCTCATTGGTCGGAATTTATAGTTTTTGGATGGTTTATCAAATCCAACGTAATAATTGAAGGATTATAAAATCTACGTATTATATGAAAGTAGAAGATCACACATTAATACGCTGATTAATCACGATTTTTTTTTACATCATATAATTTCTTTTTCTTTTGTATTAAATTTTAGGAGTACAGTACACAGTGCACCATACATATGAATCTCTGAGGTCCCGGGCTCGATTCCGCCTGGCATTTCCTGTTTGTAGTACCTTCGTTGTTTCTGATTCTATAATACAAGTGCTTATGCCACTTACTTTGCGATCACAATGTGTGTGTGCAATGTGTGTGTGATGTTCTCCCTATCTAATATTTTTTGTAATGTCTCGTACTAAAAATATTGTTGA
Source organism: Sericinus montela (assembly GCA_029286605.1). Taxonomy (NCBI): domain Eukaryota; kingdom Metazoa; phylum Arthropoda; class Insecta; order Lepidoptera; family Papilionidae; genus Sericinus; species Sericinus montela. The sequence goes on from JAGSMR010000133.1 coordinate 336,836, forward strand.
TATTATTTATATTTTAGTGAATGAAAGTTATTAACAGCGAAATTAAACCGTTTTAAATAATTTCAGACCGGAAATCGTCATAGAAGAACGAAGATGGTACCCGTATCCGTTAGTCATACGACATTACATAGAGAAACCGGCACCAGAAAGAATAAACATATTCAAACGGTGGTACAGGAAATGCCAGGCGGAATTAAGACAGCGGGAGGAGAGAAGAAAAGAGAGACAGAAGCAGTTAGAAGAACAGGAACGTATGGAAAGAGAGCGTTGTTTGAAAGAATTGCGACGACTGCACTCCTATCATCAGTCTTTATGTAACAGGACTCAATCTCTACCTGCTTTCAGCAAAGATGCACACCGTATTTGTAAAACTAAACGTATGAGAAAAGTGAAATGGAAATCGCGCTCCGTTTCCGTAAAAACAGAGTAAGTTTACGTATATACTTGATGGAATCTAGTTATTTTTGTATAGTTATTAGTGGATATAGTAATTAGGTACTCATATGCCATATGTTGTAATTTTAATGCGAATATCTATTGCTCATAAATTAAGATAAAGATAAATGTTAAATAATACACCGAGATTAAGAAAACGGCCTTAAACAGATGGATAAGAAAGATGAAGAGCGTCGCACAACTAAACATAGATGCTGTACTGACAATAGTTTAGCTCTTATTTTTTTTAAAAAAAGGTGAAAACATGCTAAAATTTAATATGTTGTCTACCTAATGCTTAGTGACCACTGCTGCAAATGGACACCTGCAGACTAACTACTCATTCTGCACCCACTTTGTTTTTTTTTTTATTGGAGTAGGAAGAAAACAAGCCAACAGTCCAGCCACGATAAATATTTCAGATGTGTTGTCACACCTTAGAGGCTAACAACGATACCCAATTGCCCATAATCAAACTCGCTTAAGCCTCTTTCAAACCGAAACACAACATAGCTATTTAACTGTAAAAATGGATAACAGTGTGGAACTATTCTAGAGAGCTCTTTAGCAGAGAAATAGCACAAAAAAGCAGTTATTTCCTTTATTGCAGCTTTTCTGTTCTTTTCTTCTTATATAGTTATAAATATTTCATATATTGAAATAGACATATGTCTAACAGTGTATCCGCTGCTCAACACAACGTTAGTTCATTAAGCCCCGACGTTGATATAAAAAAGATTTATTTTATCTATAATCCAAAAATTTTTATTATCCAAAATGTATCAGTTATTTGCAGGTAACATAAAGGTAAAAGGCTAAAAGGTTTGATAGCAATAGCTCCAAGGGACCATACATCTCCGTAGCAACCGTATTTAATATTTACTGATTTATTACTCTCACGCGTTCCTTATGTGGTCTTACCACACTGTCGGATAGACCAATAACGGACTGACGCACGTGCGGACAGCGAAGTGATCCCAAGAGAGTTCCATTTTTACCTTTTCCCTTAAAAGACATACGCAAAAGTCACCACCACTATTTAAAAACACATGTACCATTATTTATTCTCCACTAACATTATAATACTTAATATTCAGCATTACACATCGCATAATTGGCATAATTATCAATCTTTCTTCTTGTTTCCAAATTCAGAGATAAAGAACGTTCGAGAAGAAATGACTGCAGAAATGAATTTAGCTGCTTTCGGATCTGTTGCGATTTAGTCTGCTGCCTTTCAGTCCTGACAGTTCTTGGCATCACAATAATTATTTATATTCTATAAAAAACAAAATGATTAACATGTACTGTGAACAATACATTAACATTTATAGTTTAATCTCTGTACTATTTATTTTGAATTGTCATGTCATTAATAAATGTCCACAACTCACAGCGTACATTTATTTTTAATTTTATATCAAAATATTCCAATAAAAAACACAGGCCGTGTGACGTAGGCGTCCCTTTCTTCCCGTGGGTTTCGTAAAAGGCGACTTAAGTGAAAGGCTTTGTAAATTGCAATGGCTCTCGACAGATGCAGAGTAATCTCGAAAAACACCAGATCACAATTGTTAGATATTGTGTTGCGAGGAATACGAGTGAAACGCTCTGTGGCTGGTAACACACAGATTTATTTCTTTTTTCTTTTTTTTTTGATTCTTTTTTTGATAATCGTGGAGGAAAATGCTTTACGCACGAACGTTTCCTGACCGGGAGGCCACCGAAACGAACAGTGTCGGACTCGGATCTCAGAAGGAGAAACATACCGACTAAAAACCATGGGATGCTGTTGGCCCGGAGGCCTTTACAGCGTCATCTGAGGAGACCTGCGAGAACGAAGCCCCGCAGGTAAAAAGAAGAAAAGAGACAACGTCGTGACGCACTCGAACCCTGTAACGAAGCGAAGACCTTCGACGTACGGGGTAGGGGGAGGGTAAGAGGCCCCGGGGACCACTCGTGTTGGTCGCATTTCGGACGGTTACCCGAGACAATCTCGTGTGAACCGTGAAACATGGGACCGCGATTCTGACTACGAACTGTGTGTAGTGTACCTACTGTGTTCGTGTGTTCAGATTTATTTCAATCGCGGTCGCATCTTATATACATAACATTCCTCCCCTGATAGTTAAGACTAATAAAATATTTTATAATTAATTTTGGGACGCTGACGAGTCACTCTGCGATGTGCCGGAACCTCGTCTTGGTTGTTCTCTTCGCCCTCATAAAACTCATCATTGTCGTTCGAAGAGACGGGTCTTGGGACTCCTCTTGTTAACGTCACCTTTGACGGCGTCGGGTCATTCTGGGAGTCAGCAGTGTGCGATGGTATAGACTGTTCATTGTCCCCATCTTCCTTCAAGACGTCGTGAAGCATTCTCTCAGATGACTCAGGTGATGGCACGTCTAGTGGCAAGTTGCGCTGACGTTGCGCATACGGCTCCGACACATGTGATTGCGTAAGAGGCCGTGGAGGGGGTTGCGATGGCGTCGTATCATTTCTTTCTTTTGCCACTGGGTCTTCTATATCGCAAGGGTGATCCCAACATTGCGTATTATAATTGTTATCAGATTTTAAGGTTGTTTTAAGGTCCCTATTGAATTTAATAATTTGATTTATGTGTTTTCGAACTAGGTTTAAAGTTACATCATCTTGTACAATAAACAACATGTTACCAATTTTTTTCACAATTGTTCCTTTAGCCCATAAAAACTTATTATTATTACAATATAATTTATATAGTATAGACTCTCCCGTTGAAGACGATTTTTTTATTTTCCCACCATAATATTTAACCTGCGAACACTGTTTAGACTTTACGTTGTTGGCAAGTTCTGCAGACGAGGGGGTTGGCTGTATCGGATTAATTAGGTCTAATCGCGATCTTAGTTTGTGCCCAAAAACTAAGTGAGCAGGTGATGAACCTGTGGTAGAATGAACCGAATTACGATAATTGAATAGATATTGTAGAATACGTATTTTACATTCTCTTGCATTTTTACTTGTTACGAGACTAGATTTAATACCCTTTTTGACAATTTTCACATACCTCTCGGCTTGACCATTACAAGCCGGATGATATAAAGGTGACTTTACATGTTTTATGCCATTTAAACTACAAAATCTATTGAATTCTTCGGAACAAAACGATGTTCCATTATCAGAAACCAAGGTGTGAGGTATTCCGAACCTAGACATAAACTCGATCATTTTGTCTATTACCGCACTAGAAGTAGTTGTGGTACACATATCGAATACCTCGACCCATTTGGAGTAGGCATTTGACTTTGACCAGATACATACGGCCGAAACTGCCACGGTGACATAGGTACGCGCGGAGGTGATTCTCGCAACTGCAAACAAACTTCGCAGGCTCCAATCATCTTTTCCAGCTCGTCATCAATCCCCTAAAACCAAAACCGTGATCGAGCCTCAGCTTTGGTTTTTACAATACCTAGGTGAGAATTGTGTAATCCCATCCTCGTCGCCACTGTTAATGCAACTGATATTGTGTTAATGCAACGGGGAATACGAGTGAAACGCTCTGTGGCTGGTAACACACTGATTTATTTCTTTTTTTTTTTTGTTGATAACCGTGGAGGAAAATGCTTTACGCACGAACACTTCCTGACCGGGAGGCCACCGAAACGAACAGTGTCGGACTCGGATCTCAGAAGGAGAAACATGCCGACTAAAAACCATCCACGGGATGCTGTTGGCCCGGAGGCCTTTACAGCTTCATCTGAGGATACCTGCGAGAACGAAGGCCCGCAGGTAAGAAGAAGAAAGGAAACAACGTCGTGCTGATTTATTTCATTCGCGGTCGCATCTTATATACATTTAAGACCAGCAACAACAATTAAGACCAGCAGAATCAATGACAGGACTTAATTGTCTAATCACTTACGACAGGTAAATAAACAGTTAGAACATGTAACGTTTTTATTTATTTAAATTTTACAACTTTAATTAAAATATAGTCACGATAGCCGAGTGGTTGGGAGGTCGGAATTTCAAGTCAAGAGACCCGAGTTCGATCCCCAGATGGCAGGCTCGTACCAATGTTTTTACAAAAACTTATGTACGAATCATGTCGTTGGCTTGGACATAAAGACGGCGTCGGGCTCACCACCGTTGCTGTAACGTTGTCCCAAAATATTTTTGGTGGAAGGTGGGTCGAAGGGACTTAATTGTCCAGACTAGACCATTGTCTACCCCAGTATTGGGAATGGCGTAAAGATATTTGGCGCACTGTTACTGTTACGTTGTTTTTTTTTTACACTCGGGGCTAGTCCAATCCTTAAGAGTCGCTGCGGTACGAGCAGCGCCACCTGCTGCCGACGAGAACCTTCCGCATGCAGTGACTTAGTCATCCCGTTATTTAAGAAATTAACTTAAATAATATGTAACCAAGTGATTTGGTAGTTAAGCGTTAGATGGCGCAATTTAACAATCAATAACGAGATATTAAGATTGTTGTGTAGGTAAACGATTCGAAGGACACAATCTACCCAGTTCTTAAACAGCTGATTTTATCAGTTATTTAATTACGTGTTTATTCACAATCACAAGACACAATCTACCCAGTTCTTAAACATCTGATTTTATCAGTTATTTAATTACGTGTTTATTCACAATCACAAAAGCGCCACAGATAGTCAACACCTGCACAGATTCCTCAATCGGGATAGCCCAAACTTACAGCACAATCACAGTTTCCTAAAACTATTTAGTATTTTTAAGGTCGAAAATGTATGCAATACGATACTGACGCAAAACCGTCAGTGACATTACATCAACTACAGACAAATACAGACAAGTATAGTCATCTAATGGGTTTCTTTCGAATGCAGTTCACGGTAGTGCACTTCTACTTTCCTTTCTACTCACCACCGAGCCTCCTGATTCGAATTCAGATAAACTACTCCGCTATCACAACTGAAATATGTAAGACACAAATAAATCAAAAAGAAAATAATCGAATATTTTATTCATTATATAAATATGTACCATTTACATATTACAAAATAGTGTTCACATAATCGCAAGTTACAATAACATGACAACGAGTCTCCATACATACCAACATAACAAAAAATTAAGAGTTACATTTTAATTTTACGCGCGCGAGCTCCGAGCGACCTTAAGGAATGTTGCCGCGAGAGCACTGTGCTGTGATTTTGTTATCGACATTAAGTAGTTATAAATTGTTATGTAAAGTACAGGAGATGTTTAATAAAAGAAAATCTAAGTCTATCATAAATTGGAATAACAGATACATAATATACGTAAACAAAGGCCTGTTAAAACAATCCCTTCAACATAATCAAATATCTTCAAGCCACTCCCAATACAGGGGTGGGACAGAGGTCTAAACAATTAAGTCATTTCGACCCTCCTTCCATCGAATACATTTTTGGGACAACAACACCTTCGTCGTCTTTAGTCCAAGCCAACGATATAAATCGTACATAAGTTTTTGAAAATCCCCATTAGTACGAGCCTTGGGGTTCGTAATCGGGTCTCTTGGCCGAATGCCTATCACCAAACCACTCGGCTATCGTGACTGTAGATACATAACAATTATACCAATTATAAACTACTTTTTCTGGTTGCTCTGCTCGTGTTTGCAAATTTCTTCATCTTTATATTTTTTTGGTGTACAATTTTTCCTAATTTACATGAATTGCTGTTTGTAGACTCAAAGTTACTTATACCGTAACAAATCATTACAAATAATTAAAAAGCGCAACATTGAAATAAATATGATACCACGGAGCTCGCGCGTGCACTGTATTTGATCGAGTATTTATTTGTTAACAATTAGTTTTAAAAAAGATATCATCACGTATTACCCAATACTAGGTTAGCCAGATGTCTACACGATTTTTATTACCACTATCGACCCACATTTCACTTGTGCTTATTCAGGACAACGTGACAAGCAAACTTTACAAATGGTACGAGCCTCCCTACTGGAACCTGGGTCTTCCGACTATAACAAAATATGTTTTAAAAAAATGCGGTAAAATACCGTATTAGGTACAATATTACACATACTAATAAACAATGTCAAGCCTCACGATTTCACATTAAAAAAATTACATTGTGTTCATAACTTTATATCATACGAAGACTACGAAACAAAATTATCATTTTTGTTACCATTTGTGATTCATTATTTAAAAAAAAATAACTTTATTTTTGGTCGGTTCCTTATAATTACTTAAAAAAGTTTAATCTTTCGCTCATTTAGGTAACATAGCTGAAACATCTCGCTGTAAACCAACAAAAACATCATTCACCCGTCACTATAACAAATCTGACTAATTATGGTTCCTTCTAAAACTAACGGTATTGTACTAAAATAACCATATAAAAATGATATTAACAATATATCAATGAAAAAAAAGGCTTACTATTGTATCCCTTGTTTAAAATAATAATACAAATGGCAACACTGCCAGAAACTTAAAGGTCGGTCTCGCGCAATTCGAAAACCAGTTCACCATTATCGTAATTCTCCTTTCCAGCCATTGTCTCTCTGCTATCCGTAACAGACTCGGCCGTGGACGCGTAACGTCTCCGCTTCGGGCTCATCTCCGCAGTACAATAACTATTGATAACCTTCAACGGTGGCCGGCAGTTATTCGAATCCACCGCTAGACTACCAATGGACACGGTTAAATCCGACGGCATGTTACCGTCCAGACAATACATCAGCGAATCGCTTATCCTCTCGTCCGCGTCACTCGATTTGTTCAGTATCGATAGATCGACCGGAGTCGCCGTCAGAACGGACCTGCTCAATAAATACTCGCGGAACGGTTCCGATAACGATTTCGATTTCTCGGTGTAACACGACACTTCGTGCGATGTTTTGCACTTCGGCAGTAGGAGACCGTCCGCGCTGCCGCACAGCGTTGTGTTCAAGTCCTCCGCTATAAAGTTACGCCTGTCTTGGCTGGTTACGAATCGTGTGCTCGCCGGACGTGACGGACTGACGTCACCCGCAGAACCGGAACGAGTATCGAATGGCGTTTTGTTTATCGACGGCGACACGCTCGCCGAATGGCCGGACCTGTAAATTTAATTTTGTTGCTTACTTCATTGTATTTAACTTCACGCTTAATCCCTGGCAGGGTAGTCAGAGAGAAGAGATCGCTAAAAGTCAAGATCCTTACATACCTCTTTCGCATGTTTTAAATTCATCATTTTCTTCATACACGCACACCTGTGTACTCTTAGCACTCCCCTCCTCGAGCAACATGGTCCTCGGAAGTAAGTCACGGCCTACCTCGACACCTTTTAATGTTAACTTTCACACTATATACTTTTCTCATTCAATCTTCACTCATTCGCTCAACATGCCCAAAACATCGAAGGACGCGAAGGAGTATTTGAGCGATAATATTGTCTTTCCAACCAGCCAGTTTCGTTGTTTCTTTTAATTAACCTAAGCACAAGGCCACAACTGTTAGAAGCGGAGGCTTCCAACACTACGGCCGCACAGAATTTTGCGAATCAACCGACAAGTGAGATAACCGCAGACACACACCCCCTTTTCCCCATCCTTTCCCTTGTCCACTTCCTGTTTCATACATCCCGTGGAAGTGGAGATGGATGCAGGTGGCTCGGGATCGTTCATTGTGAAAATTTTGGGCCATGTTCAGCAGTGGACTTTTGATAGACTCTAAAGAAGAAGAAGTGAATGATATAAAAAAATATGACGAGGATGTGTTAACGCTGGAAAACGCACTGGGGCAGCGAGGAGGTGCCCATGCTCGTCTAATCTCTCTCAAAGACTATTTCAGATAAGGCCTTTGCCCATCAGTGGGTGTTTATAAGCTGATACTTTTACTGAGATACCCTGACCTGCGTATAAAGAAAATGAGGTATTTAAGGATCGTAACACTTGACGAAGTCCATGGTCGAGGACGTACACAACGGTTTTCAAGGGTACGTACACAACACTAAAGTTCGAATCCCGGACGGGATTCAAACAAAAAACACTTTTTCTCTGAATCCATAACACTAAGTGTTTTAGTTACTTTAGGATAAAAGCTATGTGTGTGATGTTGACATGTATACTCGAGCTTTTTGTTTACCTTTTCCGAACTCGTGCGTTCTCTTTCACAACTGTCAAAATAATGTCTATTAAAAAGAAGAAACCAAGGACAAAGTTTTTACTAAAAAAATCATAAAAGTTTTTATGATTCATGCAAAGATTTCTAAAAGAAGCTACTAATTTGTTTCTATATCAGATTTAAATATTTGATTCAATGAGTTAGTTTCATTTCATATCAATGAAAAAAATCCACTGAATACTTAGCTGTTCCCTTTGCCTACCTTAAATGGGTGAAGAAAACAAAATATAAATCTCTGCTTATATACTTTGACGGTTGGCGCCATTTTCCATTTTTTTATTAAATTGCTTAATTTTTTTCGCAACTGAATTAAAAATAGTTGTTAAGTATTGCCACTTGTTCCGACTGTCAACTTTCAGCTTCGGCTGAGGCTCGGCTCGGATAGACATTTGCCGGAACTCTTTGCAATGACAGGCTTTCCGCACTCGCTATAAAATATACTATTTCACCTCAGCCGTGAGAACACAATGCACAGGAATAGATTGAAAAACGTTTAACATTACGTTACGCTATATGCTATCAGCATCAGCGATTTTTTTTCCCGCTATTTATTTAAATCGCGTTTTGATACCACGTCCCTAATGTTAATTTTTCAAATGTATCATTGTTAAAATTTATACTATTAATTAGACTTATTTTTATTAAAATCCAATAATAAATTAAACATATAAACAATAACATTTAAAAGAAGATTGAAAAAGCAAAAAGCGACTTTGACCCACGCTCGAATCAAAATAGCGTTTTGTTCACTGTAGTCTCGCAGCAAAAGCGGAATGTTTGAGCTGCTGAGGTAAAAATTATAATATATTCTCTATGCATTGAGCGAACGCGACGGCTAATCAATCGCCTTTGTGTAAAATAAAAATAGACTTAGTTGTAATAAATGTTATAAACAACTGAATTGCATAAAGTCTGTAATTTAACAGATTTTTCTCAACGGCAGTAAAATAAAGGCTATAAGTATTTTATGAAAAAAAAAAATACTATGAAGGGAAAAATTTACTACTTCAAGGTTTTTCTTGTACATAAATATAAAGTTATAAACCTATGAAGCAGACTGAAGTAAACCCAAATATATATTCGCATACAGCATGGATATAATAAATGCATGTTAAATCACATTAATCAAATTAAATCATTTATGGAAATAAGACAATACATTCGTCTGTCGATAGTAATTTTTTAATTTACCACCGTTTCGCAATGAGGTTCCTCTAACGGAGAAGAAACAGACGAAAGAGACTCCGTAGGTATCCTCTTTTTTTTGGTCAATCTTTTTTTTTAATTTAAACAGAAACATGATGTGATATTTTCTAGAAATAGCTTGGGAGCGATCACCTCATTCCATGCATGGGGTGTACTGTCATTAATATATTTATTTATATTACAATAATTTCGTGGTTCTTCTAATTTCTAACGTGCCTCTAATCAATTTCTTAAACTATGTTGATCTTGAAATAAAAAAAAGTGTATCAATACTTATAAATAGACAGAAACAAAACAAAAGAGACATCACATACACAAAAATTACATATACTTACATACATATTTATTGTATTAACGTGAATTAAACAATCTTCTTCTTCAGCCTATCAAGAGTCCACTGCTAAACATAGGCATCCCCTAAAACTTTCCACAGTGAACGGTCCTCTGCATCCATCGACTTCCCGCAACATTTTGCAAGTCGTCGCTCCATCTCTTGGGGGGGTCGTCCAACACTGCGTTTGCATGTACCAGGTTGTCACTCGAGAACCTTTCTTCCCCAACGGTTGTCAGTTCTACGAGCTATGTGGCCGGCCCATTGCCACTTCAACGTGCTCGTCCTTACGGCTATGTCGGTTAATCTGGTTCTGCTGCGGATGTCTTCATTACGGATTCTATCACGCAGAGAAACACCGAGCATAGCCCTTTCCATGGCACGCTGAGCAACTTTGAGCTTCCTCATACGGCCTGCAGTGAAAGACCACGTCTCCGATCCATATGTCATCGCTGGCAACACGCACTGGTTGTAAACTTTGGTCTTTAGATTTTGAGATATTTTAGACGAGAAGATGGGGCGCAGTTTCCCGAACACTGCCCAGCCGATTGGATTTGTCGATTGGCCTCTCGGTCGAAGTTGGACTTACCTAGTCTGTCCCAGTTATAATTTTTTCTTCATTTGACCCAGGTATACCTATTCATCAACAACTTCGAGTGTAGTATTCCCGACGATAACCGGCATTGGTCTAACATGGACGTTAGACATGAAGAAGAGCGACGAGCGTCTGGCGAAGTTTATGTATGTGGTCTATGGTACTATAGCCTCTTCGGAAACCGGCTTGTTCGGGAGGCTGGAAGTCGTCAAGTCAGCTTGTTAGACGATTCGTGATGACTCTCGAAAACAGTACATAGAAGAAACGGCTAAAAGCGCTACATGTCTATAGTTCTTCAATAGGCTGTTATCCCTTTCCTTGAAGACCAGGACTACCATGCTTCTACTCCACGCCTTCGGCATAGCGCCGCTACGGATGACGGAATTGAAAAGCTTCTGAAGGACTACAAGTACACCGGTACTTCCACCCGCTTTCAAAAGTTCAGCCGTAATTCCATCTTCACCCGGCGCCTTGTCGTTTTTAAGCTGTTTGAGAGCCATCCTGATCTCGCCCAGTCTGAAGTCTAGGATGTCATCGAAGTAGTATTGGGTAAGCTTGGCTCTTGGTTCGCTACTCACACTAGAGTGTGGTTTAGCGACGATGTTTACAGCTGTCCATAAAATCTCTCGGTCTCAGTCAAAATCTCAGCCCTAGCGGAAATAACTGCACAAGTTTCAGTCTTCAACCTGGTCAGGTGGCTCTTCCCGATAGACAGATCTTTGGCGAAGACTTTGGAGCCCTGGATTCGCTCTATCGCTTCTTCAATACTCGTCGTATTGAATTTGCGTATGTCTCGCCTCATAGACTTTGAGATCTGTCTATTCAGTTGCCGATACGCTGACGCATCAGTTGAAAACTGCAGCCTCATTTCGCGCCTAGTTTCAATAAGCTTAAGAGTGAGATAAGAAAGCTTTTGTGGTTTGTTGTGCGGTGCAGAATTTTGTCCCTACCGCATGGACAGTTTCCACTAGCCTGCCATTTGTATCGTCCACTGTAGCGCAATCATCAAGCACTCAAAGCGATTTCGCAATTCGAGCTGAAAGCTTTCGGGATTTTGAATAAGGGCACGTGATGGACGGAGTGTGGACTTCATCAGACGAGATCTGCACAGCTTAATATTAAGGTTCAGTGTGCCTCTTACCATTCGATGATCACTGCCGGTTTTCACCTTAATGATGACAGAAACATCACTGAACAGCTGCCGCCTGGTCGTCATGATGAAATCAATCTCATTCTTAATGGAACCATCCGGGCTCATTCAGGTCCACGTTCTGTGGGGCTTCTTCTGGAAAAAGGAGTTGATCATAAAGAGTCCATCCTTCTCCATAAATTCGACCATCTGTTGGCCCCTTGAGTTACGGTGCCCCACTCCAAAATTGCCCACAATCAACTCTTCGCCTTTTTTCGTGCCTAGTTTTTCGCTGAAGTCCCCCATCAACACCGTGTAGTGGGTTTTAGAGCAATGCTTGGGTCGTGAGATACATTACACTGCTCATACACTGCTTCCACTTCTTCATCGGGATGTGTCGCGGTTGGTGCGTAGACCTGTATAACCTTCAGTGAATACCGCTTGGTTATTCTGAGTATAAGGTACGCAACCCTATTCGACACACTCTCGATTTTGACCACGTTATTGATAAGAGACCTGTGGACGATAAACCCAACACATCCTTGGGACAGATGGTCGCCTTCCGGTGGTAGAGCAAGTTACCGGAACTCAGTATCATCGAGTCCTCTCCCTGTCTTCCGATTTCAGATAACCCTATAACGCTCCAGTGTAGCCTTGTCACCTCTTCTTCCAGCTCCAAAATATTCTCGTCGGTCCTCAGTGTACGTGACGTGCGTTATACGTGGCCAGGTCGAGTAGTCGTGGTTGGCAGCGCGATCTCGTCCGGAGATTCTTCGCATCCCCTGCCCCGCCGTTATCATGGCCGCCACCTTGGCCAGGACTAGCGGAGCCGCCGGGCACTGGGGGCCATATTTTGTGTGTACTCTTCATAGAGGATTTTGCCATAGTTGCCACGCTTGGCGAGTGTGTTGGAAACCGCAGTTTTTTTTATGATGGTATGCAGTATTTTAACAGTGGTAGAGCCACGCATCAGCTTTTGTTGTTGCATGAATGGCCCGGCTCGACCGGGGAAGTACCACAACCTCACAGAATACCGTCGTAAAGTAGAAGTCTAACAAACTTCTGCGTTTCGTCTGGTGAGTGCAGGTAACCGGTGGCCCATACACTCTCCTCCCCTAATTCTGGGGGAGGGGGGCACTCTAAGGGAGGCAACGCATCTGCTAAGCCTCTGGTATTGTGGGTGTTCATGGGCGGCGGTAATCACTTACCATCACGTGATCCACCTGCTCGTGTGCCCCTTTTTTCTATAAAAAAAATGCAGGAAGATGCTACTGCCCATCTCCTGATATTTAGAGGTCCCTCTGTCGACTTTTACGACACCCATGGGATGAGACGGGATTGCAGATTTCCTTAAGAAACGGCAAGGAAATAATAGAGATAGATATATAATTATATATCTATCTCTATTTTCAATTTTTAGTCTAATGAAAATAATGTCAAATTATAAATACATGAATATGAATAAATGCTCTGAATGTTTGGAACATCTACGTAAACAAGAGTGCCGTTTGATTGCTCATATCCGTGACGGTATCGTTAAGTAAAGACGGGCCCACCTGTCGCCCGGCGCGGCGGCGAGCTCGTCGTCCGACGACACGAAGTCGCTGTCGTTGTTGTGCGCGCCGCGTCCGCAGCCGGGCGGGCTGCCGCGCCGCTCGCACGTCACCACGAGCGGCTTGCGGGACCGCGGCGTCATTATCGACTCCTGGTAATTAGCGCGGCAATAGCTATACGTACGCAATATTATATACGCAAGGTTCATTGCCAAGGTAATAAAAAAAAACTAAATTCAGCAAATAACCGGTTTCATTATCATTGAATAGGTCGCTCTTTTGGGAGTGAACTATAAATAAATAAATAAATAAAACTCCATTCACAATACAGCGGTAGACAGAGGTCTAGAGACAATTAAGTCGTTTCGACCCACCTGTCAAGGAAGGTATTTTTTGGGACAACGTGACAGGTGGTGAGCCCGTCGCCGTCTTTATGTCAAAGACAACGATATAAATCGTATGTAGGTTTTGAAAAAACCCATCGGTACGACTTTTACTGACTTCTTTTTTTTGCTTTACTGCACCCGGGGTCAACGACCAGTTGTCTGTCCTGTGTATATATTTCACACCGTACCGTGCATTCCACCACTGCGCGTTTTTCGCGGAATTTTCTGCCACGCACTTGCACTTTATGGAATGAGCTGCCGTCAGCCGTTTTTCCGGACCGATTCGACTTAGGGACCTTCAAGAGAAGAGACTATATCTTTTTCAAATGCCGGCAACGCATCTGCTATGCCTCTGGTATTGCCGGTGTTCATGGGCGGCGATAATTACTTACCATCACGTGAGCCACCTGCTCGTTTGCTATATAAAAATTATTGCTATATAAGTATTCTATAAAAAAAATAAGTTGCGCTTAACGTAACGGAGCAACATTTATTTTACTTCCATTAAGGAGCATATCTTCACACCATTTCAATTACCGTCTAAACAATTCTTCCGTCGGTCTAAACAATTAACTCCTGTCTACCAATTTTCACTGAAAACATTTTTGGTGCGAGCCTACTTTGGGAACTCGGGTCTCTTCACTCGAATTCCGATCACCCAAAACCACACGGCTATCGTGACTGTTGTAATAATATATAATATCTAACATTTATAACCTATTTTAAATGATTTGAATGAGTTGTAAAATGCTGTACAAACCTTCTATTAAGGGTCAATAAAGTCTAAATAATGTTAGGGCAGAACAGAGCAGAAGAAAAAAAGAAAAAATAACTTACATAAAAGCACACGGGCATGCACACAGTAAATTACATACAAACGAAAAAAAATTATGAGACATAAAACCGCTCGAATAAACAAACCTGCATCGCTTTAGAAAGTTTCTGTGTAGACTTCGTGATTGGTGACATGGAAGCTCTTCTAAAATGTACCGTGTAAGGAGTCGCACAGTCTTCATCGTGCACTACCTCGTTTAGACCGGGCGTGCTTGTTAAGTAATGCATTTTAAGCTCTAAGTCCTCATCGGAGAGTTTAGTTTTCATTGGCGTTACGATATCCGGATATTTCCCACTATCCGCGCACACTTCGCTCTCGGAACCCGTGTCCTGATCGTCTAAACACGAGACGCAAGATGTCGGCGTACCGCGGACAGCCGTACCGCGCTTTTGGTATTTCTTATTCAAGTTTTGCGAGGCCGATATGATTTTCGAACGGAACAGCCTGGTGCCGCGCTTTTTGGTATTTTTCGGCGTCCCCTCGTTCGTATCGATCACGCTCAGATTCGGTTCGGAAACGAATTTCGGGCTCAGTCTCCTGGAGCGGTTCAGCGCACCATCGGATAGCGTGCTCTCGTTGCTAGCGTCCGATTCGTAATCGTCGTCGTCTACCAATGAATCGGTGCTGGCGATTTTATTCGCCAGATTCTTTAGAACGATACTTTTGTGAGTTACATCGACTTTGGTGTCGTCGGAGTACCTCAGTTTGCCTTTGCACGACTTCTGTAAATAACGCATGCTATTAGCACATGACAAGAAAGTTATAATGGAAGGGTTGCATGAAGAAACGTTAGATCAAAGCTCTGGTTATTTAACGATGCGAAATTATTATTGAGGCAACGAATGACATGAACTATTAGTGATTAAAATTATTAAATCGTAAAAAATATTTAGAAATAATGAATAATATTAATAAATAAAAAGAATACATTTAATACCTTAGTCTTATCTATAAGAAAAATTACATGTAGTAAAATTTTATTTTAGATAAACAAATAGTATAAACAATTTTAGTAACAATTAATATTTCATAATATTATTTAAAAAAAAAAAAACGTTTCAATTATTTTACGTTTGAAATCATATAATTTAAATTGGCAATTTACAAGACATTTCATAATTGCATCACAATATCCAAATAAATTAAAGTTTATGGATATTTTTGTTCGACATAAATACTATTAAAATAAGCAGTAATATTAAATTGTTTTCAGTAATATCAAATTATAATACAAAGCCTCAGCTTAGAGTGAAATAAAACGCGATGAAGGATGCCACGATTAAAGACAGAAGGAGAAACAAATTGTGCAATGTTAGTGGAACATAAACGTGCTCCGTCGACAGACAGGCGGACGAGTCAGGTTTAACATTACAGCTGTACCACACTAACTTACCTCTTCTACCGTACTGATGGTACCGGATCCTTTCTTTGGTGTTTTATTCAGAAGTCCCTTATTGAAGATGTGCCTCTTTATGGAATCGCCGAAACTCCGCGAGCCGGCTACTTTGCCGGTCCTCTGGATTTGTATTGGTGTTCCTAACGTAAGAAAATGAATGTTATACTTAAATTCACGTCGAAGAACCTCCCATACCACGTCTTATGTATGTTTGTACATAGCGCGTGGCTTACCAGTGCGTAATCTACCCTACCCAATATCGCAATCTGTAGAACAAATGTGGCTAAGTGCCAAAATCAATGGTAAAATTGTCATAATTGGGACTCGCACGGACCACTTTGGCTTCAAATGCAAAATTTCATTGATGCTCTTTCAGATACAATAAGCACGTTTGCGTCGTATTATTATTTACTACTTCTCGGCGATTTTAACATCAACTACTTGTTATTATCAGTAAAATCCAACCTTAATACTAAAATATTAGATGAATTCATTTTAATAAATAATCTCAAACAATATGTTAATTCACAAGTAACAGCAAAACATTGTTGGATATTACTTACTACTACTACTTATACTTTCTAACGTATCCCTCTATACAAAGTAGAAGTGAATTACATACCTGATTTGAGCCATCATGCGTTCATATCATGCGAAGTCAATCATACTACTCACAAATGTGCACCGCGACTTGTTTTTTATAGACAAATTAAAAATATAAATCTTGAACAATTTAATCGACTTTTAAATTGTAGAAATTGGGAACACATCGTGAATATGCAATGTGTTAATGTTATTGTTACTGAATTTAATTCAACCATATTATCAGTGCGTAACCTGTTACGCAGTACAATGTACTACAATTTTAAAAATCCTACACGATTTTAAGTCTAATGCCATTGGGTTGGATGAAACTACACTGGAAATGCTGTTATTCACTCTCCCATACTATATTTGGTAATTAAATCCCAGGTAATTATGAATAGTTCTGAGAACTAAAACATTTCCCAAACAATGGCAAACTGTTTTAATAAAACTAATCAGTTTTATTAAAGCAAGACAGATAATATTACTAAATTTTAAAGCCCTGCGACCTATAAGCGTATCTTCTTAAAAGCGCGTAAAATCTTAGAAAAAACTGTCTGTAATCAGTTAACTCATTATTTAGACCAAAATGAAATTCTACCGAGTGTGCAGTCTGGCTTTAGGAAACGACATAGCACTACAATAGCTTTGGCCGATATAGTGGATAATGTTTTAAGTGCTCGGGATTCTGGTATGGTTACAATTCTAGTTCTTCTAGATTATTCCCGTGCATTTGACACGATAAATAGGCAGTTGTTTTTCTCTAAATTAAACTACTATTGATTAAGCACAGAAACTATAGATTGGTTTCCTAGCTATTTTTATGATCGAAGGCAAATTGTTGAAGTAATAGATGAAAACGGCAATAAAATAGCATTCGATTGCTGCGCTGTTACAAGAGGTGTTCCGCAGGGTTCAATACTTGGTCCCGTGATTTTTTCACTGTATAGTGCTCATATAGTAAAACATATTAAACTGTAGCTATCATATATATGCTGAAAATAAACTAGTGAATATTGCTTTCAAGCCAAATTAGAGTACTGTAGCCATACAAAAATTACACGAAGACCTAAATCGTATAATCGACTGGTCTGAACCAAATACATTTGTACTTAATCCTAATAAAACGAAATATATGCTACTTGGTACCAAAAAATAAATAAATAAAATTTTGGCTAATCGTCCTTTAATTTCAATTCGAAAAACATATAATAAATAAAGTTAAAATTGTTTTTGCAGATTAAAAGTCCTATACCAGATAAGGGATTTTGTAAAAAAATTTATGCGGTCCAAATTCAATC
Organism: Sericinus montela; assembly: GCA_029286605.1. Classification (NCBI taxonomy): domain Eukaryota; kingdom Metazoa; phylum Arthropoda; class Insecta; order Lepidoptera; family Papilionidae; genus Sericinus; species Sericinus montela. The sequence goes on from JAGSMR010000133.1 coordinate 354,736, forward strand.
ATGCAGATGCAATATAGGTCCTAGACTTCTCAACCGTTCAAATACACTCATACAGCGCGTACAAACTGCCTGTACCCGTTTCTCTTTCAGAATACCTCCCCGTGCGCATGTTACACCTTACATTAATCATGCGAAAATGCTTAAAATGCATTACCGCTGGCAGTTGCATTTTGCAACGCTGTTATTTGGTACTATCAAATACAGGACACCGTCTTATCTCTATGAAAAATTGCGCTGGGCTCGAGACAATTCTTAACAAAAGTAGCGACAAGGGCTTCAATTGATTGCTTTAGTTTTTGTTTTTTTTTTTTAAGTTTACCATACCTATAAATAAGGAGCGAATCCTGTTTCATGATTTCTATGTAAAATTTTTTGTTTTTTATGACTACTTAAATGTTAATGTGTTTTATGTAATCCGCTTGAGCATGTTGCATGTGTCAAATCTCTTTCTTTCTTTAAATTCAATTACTATAAATTCATCGACATGGGTAGAAATGTCTCTTTGTTGTCTGCGTAATAAGTCACCACCCCAATCTTTCTGTGGATCTAGTAGCAGGCGACTTAGGGAAGAGCCTTGTAAGTCGCAGTGGCTGACGACAAATGGATCAAAACATCGCCAAAAATAATGAATCCAAATAAATCTGACCGGTGACGCGCAACAGCTCTAAAGTGCATAATTGCAGCGATGGTGATACTACAGGCGGAAAGAGCCGAAGAGTCACGAAGCCGTCCGAAGTGAGCGACGTGACGTCATCGAACGTGTTCATTTCTTTATTCATACATGCACACTCACCGTATCCGTTCTGCCGGTTGAGGTGCTTGACGAGGCGTCGCTTCTGCGCGGAGTCGGGCAGCGCCTGTATGTGCGCGTACAGCTGCGACATTAACAGTGCAAGCGGAAAGAGCCGAAGAGTCACGAAGCCATCCGAAGCGAGCGACGTGACTTCATCAAACGCGTCCATTTCTTTATTCATACATGCACACTCACCGTATCCGTTCTGCCGGTTGAAGTGCTTGACGAGGCGTCGCTTGTGCGCGGAGTCGGGCAGCGCCTGTATGTGCGCGTACAGCTGCGACATTAACAGTGCAAGCGGAAAGAGCCGAAGAGTCACGAAGCCATCCGAAGCGAGCGACGTGACTTCATCAAACGCGTCCATTTCTTTATTCATACATGCACACTCACCGTATCCGTTCTGCCGGTTGAAGTGCTTGACGAGGCGTCGCTTGTGCGCGGAGTCGGGCAGCGCCTGTATGTGCGCGTACAGCTGCGACATTAACAGTGCAAGCGGAAAGAGCCGAAGAGTCACGAAGCCATCCGAAGTGAGCGACGTGACTTCATCAAACGCGTCCATTTCTTTATTCATACATGCACACTCACCGTATCCGTTCTGCCGGTTGAAGTGCTTGACGAGGCGTCGCTTGTGCGCGGAGTCGGGCAGCGCCTGTATGTGCGCGTACAGCTGCGACATTAACAGTGCAAGCGGAAAGAGCCGAAGAGTCACGAAGCCATCCGAAGCGAGCGACGTGACTTCATCAAACGCGTCCATTTCTTTATTCGTACGTGCACTCACCGTATCCGTTCTGCCGGTTGAAGTGTGACGAGGCGTCGCTTGTGCGCGGAGTCAGGCAGCGCCTGTATGTGCGCGTACGGCTGCGACATTAACAGTGCAAGCGGAAAGAGCCGAAGAGTCACGAAGCCATCCGAAGCGAGCGACGTGATGTCATCGAACGCGTCCATTTCTTTATTCGTACGTGCACACTCACCGTATCCGTTCTGCCGGTTGAAGTGCTTGACGAGGCGTCGCTTGTGCGCGGAGTCGGGCAGCGCCTGTATGTGCGCGTACAGCTGCGACATTAACAGTGCAAGCGGAAAGAGCCGAAGAGTCACGAAGCCATCCGAAGCGAGCGACGTGATGTCATCGAACGCGTCCATTTCTTTATTCGTACGTGCACACTCACCGTATCCGTTCTGCCGGTTGAAGTGCTTGACGAGGCGTCGCTTGTGCGCGGAGTCGGGCAGCGCCTGTATGTGCGCGTACAGCTGCGCCAGCGCGGTATCTGTGGGGTTGCGCGCATTCTCCGCTCGCGTGCGCCGCCGGTCCACGAACGTGTACACGGTGCTCGCAGCGCCTGTATGTGCGCGTACAGCTGCGCCAGCGCGGTATCTGTGGGGTTGCGCGCATTCTCCGCTCGCGTGCGCCGCCGGTCCACGAACGTGTACACGGTGCTCGCAGCGCCTGTATGTGCGCGTACAGCTGCGCCAGCGCGGTATCTGTGGGGTTGCGCGCATTCTCCGCTCGCGTGCGCCGCCGGTCCACGAACGTGTACACGGTGCTCGCAGCGCTCCTGTACGCGCAATACATTGTACTATGACAGTGAAACATGTAAATAATAATATGTAGATTGAACAAGGCAATCCTTCGATGAATATAGGGTCACAGCTACTCTAGAGCTAACGATGCGGCGGACGAACTTGATGGAGGTGAATCTAGTACGCATCCGGTGGGACCGGAATCCATCAACCCTATACCCTGTAGCCTCAATCGATCCCAGGTACATAACCGGACTTGGCAACAACATGCACGGCTCGGGGATGCAATCTGGATGGCATGCATCTCCCCCAGAATGTAGGTAGGCTAAACAAGCACCACCTACAATTAATAGACGTGTAACTAATGCTCCTGCGTCTGAATAAGCCCCAAATTCGAAATGTAACTAGTGCCTTAACTGGTCATGGTCTATTTAACAAGCATTTGTTCAATTTAGGTATTACTGATAGCCCTCTGTGCCAAGCGTGCATGGAGGACGAGGAGACGGCGGCCCACGTTCTACTGATGTGTCCGATGGTCGAGGGATACAGGACTAATCATGTTAATGCGCCGAGATCTCTCCCCGAGGTTACCAGTAACTTTAAGAAACTGCTGGGATTCCTCGAGGAATTTGTTTGGTTCGAGTAAGCTTAAACATTCCTGCCCATACGCAAAATATATAACCGCTTATCGGCGCGTTGTAATTTAGTAATTAGTGCAGGTTTGTTAAGTAATGAGTGTGAAGTAATTTAATAATGAATGGTTAGAATTGGCGTAGATGACGATAGCGACGAAAGTGACTCGGACGAAGATTAATTATTGTCTATTTTAAATTTTTATTTATCATATTTAGTACGTTCCTATATATTCTCATTTAACCGATACTAAAAACTATTACTAAATTTTTAGTTTTTATTTTGCATTCTTAACTTTTTTTTAATATTAACGTCGTCACGACAGTGGTGCGTCACTGCGCTTGCCATAAATCCCGCAAGTGCGATAGAGAGCGCAACAGGCGGCATCCCGCTTCAACATTTTTTTACCTCATGGGTGTTTAACATTACTAAAGATACGCAAGATCGTCGAACACTCAACTGTAAAACCTCTTACTCCGGAAGCAGAAACCTGCTGCGCAGTGCACGTTTTTGTGATTCATATTTCAAATTTGGACACTATATCTAAAAAAAAACAGTATATGGTTGACTATGACAATTTTTTTATTTTCAGTCAGCTTTTTATTTCACTTTGAAAATCGAATCAGAAATTCGTGAATGATCGAAAATACTGTTTAAATTTGATTTTGTTTTTGTGTTTTATTCGAACTTGACCTTCAATTTCGTAGTCTAGACGTTTTCTAGTCGTTTAGTTGTTTTAGTTTCGTAGTCTAAATATTAAGCCCTCGATTGTACACATATCGCATCGTGTTTATATAATAATAAAAATTATTTTATCACAGTTTTTCTTAGACAATAATTTGATATGACGAAACATTTGAGGGAACTTTAACATGTCGTTAATTATGATCTAATTACATTTGATTTGGTATATTCTTTTCGGTTTATTTATGTAAAAAGAAAAGTATGTAGTCGGCTAGTATATCTGTATATCGCTGTTGAAAAAAAAGTGTGTGTGTGTGGATTTGAAAATTATTTAGATTTACACATTTACACCTAGTTGGTGGTATAGTATTTTTTAACACAGAGTAATTCCGTCGCGCGATTATCAAAGATCATGTTGTCGATTTTATTTTTTTTCTCTATGGGAGTAGGCTAAAAAATAAGTACACATTTTAAAATGAGGACATTTTTGATGTGAAAACGCAACCTGAAGACTAAAATAGAATGCTTCAAAGCCCGTGATTACATTAGCTCCGTACACCCTTCCGAAATGTCGTACGGACCCTAGTATACTCATAAATAAAATATGAGTATACTAGGGTCCGTACAGGGGTAGGCCGAGGTCTAGTCTAGACAATTAAGTCCCTTCGACCCATCTTCCACCGAAGATATTTTCGGGACAACGTGACTGGTGGTGAGCCCGCCGTTGTCTTTATGTCCAAGCCAACGATATAACTCATACATGTTTTTTTTTTTAAAAAGGTTCGAGTCTGCCACCTGAGGATCGAACTCTGGTCTCTTGACTCGATATTCCGACCACCCAAGCAATCGGCAATCGTGACTTTAAAAAAGAATATTTATAATTAAAACCAAAAAATAAAGTTTATAATATTGTTTATATTAGCTTATAATGTTAATAATTTTTAACACTTTTTTAAATAGATAAAAACTAAATCATATGCATTGGTCTAATCCCTAAGCAAGTTGCTAAAGCACTTGAGTTGTGGAATTAGTACAATGATGGAACGACCAATTCGGGACTCGAACACGGGACCTTAGAGATGGCGACACCTTGAAAACTGGTGTATACGCTACTCTTTCACGGAGGTCGTCAGAAGTTGTCGTCAAAAATTATAGTATTGCTTTTCTCTCTATAATATTAGTATTTTTATACCAATGAATTTATAATAACGATAGCCGAGTGGTTGGGTGGTCGGAATTTTGAGTCGAGAGACCCGAGTTAGATCCCCAGGTGGCTGGCTCGTACCAATGGGTTTTGCAAGCACTTATGTACGAATAAAATATCTTCGAGGAAGGTAGGTCGAAGGGACTTAATTGTCTATACTAGACCTCTGTCTACCCCTGTATAGGGAATTGCGTGAAGATATTTTTTAATATACCAATGAAATAAAAATCATGTTCAAAAACATTATAAAAGTAAGTATATAAAAAGTTATATCTACTATATAAAAAAAGATGGCATTATATCTTATTGGACTTAGCTTGATAAGTTTGTTGCAAATAAATGCTAAAACGCAAAAGAACTTTGAAATCGGAACATAAAATTTATAACACTAGTAATAATATATAATTATATCAATACTTTTCTCTTTATAATATTATAATTACATATATTTATCATATTATAATAAATAAGTATTGACAAATCAATTACATAAAGATCAAAGTCATTACCATTATAAAAGGACGTAAGGAATTAGTTATTTGCCTACAATAAAAAAAAAGAAAAAAAGGCGGCAATGTACATCTATCGATACCTCGCCACTTTCATCGCATAACCACCTTATTCGTATATTATTACCAAGTTTCAAGGAAATTTGGCGGGAATGTAAATTATATTATTCGATTTGTTATTATGTAAAGTGTTATTTCGAGTATAATAACATTGCTATACCACATATTGCTAATTATAAAATAATATAGTCTTCAGAAAAGTTATTTTAATTTTTGTGATATGAGCCCCAGAGGTGAGCATTCCATTTTTGGGATGAGGTCGCACAAATTCCTATTCTTCAACGATGTTCTAAGCAATACAAGTTTTGAAGTAAAGATATTTAAAGATTTAGATAAGAATTTTACGTGTTTACCAACGTAACATAAGTATAATGTAAACAAAACCACGGTGTTGCGCGACGTCGTTCACGAGTATTATGTTTAGTGTTGAATTACACAGAATCTTAGTGTAGGTGCATGTAAAATGTAATATAATTTCGGTAAGTCATTTAGTCTACATAAAAATGTTGTGTCTTGCGATCGTAATTAGTTTTTTTTCATAAAAAATTAAAAATAGTAATGAAACTGAGACTTTGACTGCTATCTTTTTTTCCTATAAAACTGTTATCAATTATTAACACTATATATGGCGTTTCTTATATACCTATCTCTACGAGCATCCGTCAAATTGACGGGTGGATGAAAATACATATTTATTTTTAAAAAATCAATTTATTCAAACTAAATCTGAGTTTAACAATATAAGGCTTCACGTAAAAATAAAATACTAATAAGTCAAATTTTTTGTTAAGTTATTACGAAAATGATAACAATAATATAAAGGCTACATAATCATATTTATCGAGGACATTTTTTACATACGTATTGAATTTCTTTTGTGCATTTTCCGCATACGATATTTTTACAATACATACAGCAATTACTGCTTCTATTTTTATTACAGTAGACCACTTGGCAACTTTTTCGCACTCCCGATGTTGAAAGTGACCGATCTGAAACGTCTGAACTGTGACGAACGTTCTCCTTGTTTTTCCAGCTAATTCATCGGCTAAAGAAAATATAAACTCACTAAAAGTTTATCTATCTAATATTATATAAACAATCACTGAGCAATGGAATTACTCTGATTCCCTTGATTAAGTTTTTAAAATAGTCCCCATATCTTGATTATTACTTGGAATCTCTCGACAACCACAGGAAGAGCTAAATAATATAGCCTAATGGTTTAGCGTGTGGACAATGGCACATAACTTCCCTGCGACGCAGAATCAAGTCTGCCATTCGACCATTTTCGTAGACCATTCTACACACAAGCATTGCAGCTGCAGAGTGCATTATTAGTTGCAGTATTCAATTAAAATTACAAAAAAAATCCATTATTATTATTATTACTAACTTGTCAGTTATGCTTTCGTCCAAATCGAAATCCGGTGACATAACCCTTTTGCGTTCGCGTATAGTGAAATAAGCGGCCGCGTCCGTGACCAGTTGAGTGGGCGCGTCGAACAGTCTGTTGGCATGTCGGATCATAAAACTTATGACCGGCGACAGTGCCACGGAGTCCGCGTGGAACGTTTCAGGCGACAACTGAAATCAATTGAAATGGAAACACTTAAAAGAGACGTGATATTGAGAAGTGGTATTTATACCTGAATTAAACCTTCAACTCTAAGGAAACAATTTAAAAAATATCTTTAAACCAATCCAAAGACAGAGGTCTAGACAATTAAGTCGTTTCGACCCACCTTTCACCGAAGATATTTTTGGGATTGGGAACCGTTGGTGTGGCCCTCGCCGTTAATGTCCAAGCTAACAATATAAATCGTATATAAGAATTTTTGTGAAAACCCCATTGGTACGGGCTTACCACCTAGGAACTGAGCTCAGCTATTGTGACTAATAAACCAACTATTTTAACCGCTGAATTTTACATGTGCTCATTATGAAGGAAATATTGTGAGGAAACTTGTCCATCAACCTGTGAGAAATAAAACAAAAATATACCATTTCACGGAGCAGCTTGGTGAACATTCCACTGCTCTAATAACTTGAAAGAATGTCTTTGCCCACAAATGGGCATATACAGGCTGCTACATTAAATGTTTAACCTTATAACACTTACAACTACGCTAGTTACTGTAGTTATTACTGATGCCCATATACACTAGCAATTTCAGAAGTATAACAGAAGTGCTGCCAGTTTCTTAAAGAAATATCAGAGAGGAGGAAACTGGCGAGCAAGGGCTTCAGAATACCCCTATCACCAAAGTGCGGACCCACAAGATGTCCATATTTCACATTGGTATTGTGTCATAGTGGTATTGCTTAACTCTGCAACTTCAAAATTATTATCCAGCTTTAAGATACAATGGAGAGATGTGGACAAAGAAATATATAGAAATAAGAAAAAAACATACCTTTCTAGGACATAGTAAATGAGGTGTGAACATTGTGGCTAAAGTGTCCGGAGACATTCTGTTAGAGGCTTCATTGTCGGCAACAAGACGTAAGAGCCTTAATAATCTCTGCAGGAAGTTCCTGTGCGACGTAGTGAGCAGCAACAACAGCAATTGCAGTGCAGTGAGGAGTTTGGCCGTTGAGGACTCAGCATTTGGTGGATATTGGGCTGAGGAAGTTAAATTATACAGATAATCTCCATGCCACCACTGGAGTAGACAGAGGTCTAGACCATTAAGTCTCTTTGAGCCAACTTCCACCGAACAAATTTTATATATGTTGTCTTTATATCCAAGCCTTACAATACCAATTGTACAAAAGTTTTGACAAAATTTATTGCTACACCCCTAACACCTTTCTAAGTCATACTTTTCTAACATGAACATGGCATATGGTAAGTAATTTTAGTGTAACCTTATGAAAAAACCCAGCTAGCCTGACAAGTAAACTTCCTTCTACCTCATTATATAATATGTTATATTTTCGTTGTCTTTAACTTTATTGTGCCTACCACAAATTTCACCATACCATAGGTTGACTGGAAGAGAATGCCTATAGGCATTAAGTCCATCTTTTGTGAACTATACGAAATCGCTATAAAGATTAAATAAAATAAATAAATAAATAATAATGGTAACAGCATGTTGCTGAGTGCATCATTGTTGCCTTATTACTACATGCTATAATGCTATCAGCAAATATAGGATACATACATAAAATAAGATAGAAGAAGAGAGAAGATTTTTTTATATACCAAATGTGTCTCTTTAAACTACAATATATATACAAAAAAAAAGATTCTGACTTGACTTTACTTTTCTTGACTTTTATTTAAGCAATTAAACCAATAACTCACCGGCTAAAGTGCAATATGTTTGATAGTACTGATCCATTAACAGAGGCTGTGGCAACTCAGCTAGAAATCCTTTTAGGACAGAGGCACAGTCATGCACTGAAAACTTGCCTTCGTCAAGACCTAAGTTGGAGCCAGTTACCAACAGCTGACGCAGCTCTTGTTGACGGCTTAGAGAGCCAGTGCGTCTGAATATTCCTTCCTGTATCACATCTGAAAAGGTTTGACAAATTACAATAATAAATATCCATTATACTTTTATTGATGTCCAGTGTGGTCGAGCGGCGAATACACCGGTTTACAAGGTGCCGACAGCCAATTTGAGTCAGGTCTATGTAGAAAACACTTTTTCTACATTTTCTTGTGTCTGGATGTTTGTGGTACCTTTGTTATTTCTTAATCCATATCATTAGTGCTTACTTTGGGATCAGAACAATGTATATTGTCCCTATATATTTATATTGTTCCTATCTATTTATGTTATATCAGAGCCTAATTGGTAGTTACTCTGCCTACTGAGCTAACTCAGCTATGAGTTCATATCAAGCTAGAGGCAAATGTTAGTGATGAATATAAATTTTTGTACATAAGCCTTGGATTGTACTGTTGGCTTGGACACTAAGATATTGATCTGCTTATCTATAATATATCATAATGTCCTAAATTCTTCAATAGGTGAAAAAAAAACTTCTATAGGTGAATGATATAAATAAAGAATATATAAAAATCCTATATCACCTTGTTTTTTGAAAGTAAACCCCGAAACTACTGAATTAATCTTTATGAAATTTTGTAAATATTACACATATTTGTTGCAAGTTAAAATATAGAATAGATTTTATCTCAATTATAAAATTAAATTGAAGTTTGTTGGTCTCACAGAAAACATGAGAAAGGCTGTATCAACAATTTGTCTAATTTTGATTTTAAAATATTTATATTCCTATTACGGATGGATTCCTTGGTAACCTTGGACCTTGCAGTTGGCATTGCAGTCTGCCAGGCTGACAAAGAAGTACATCATTTTAACCATCAATCCTTCTTATTAAGGATGCAAGTGCCTACACAAAATGCATAAATAATGGCCAGTATCTTTAATTTATAAGACCTTTTCTTTAGTCGCGTACTAAAACGCAAAAAGGGGGTGGTAAATTCTTATTTAATACTTCTTCAATTTCTTAAATCTAATAAAAAAAATAAAAAATAAATTTACTCACTTTCATTTTTAGCCAGAAAATCTATCAATTCATTTAATCTAAGGATACCTTCTTCTGTAATTGAATTTGTCTCTGTGTTGTTCTTTATGCTATTTGTATTCATATGACTAGAATTTGCATTAGAGCTCTTGGTCTTTTTGTGAAAATTCCATCGGAATTGCTTTGGTTTATCAGTTGAGCAATCAACACTGAAATACATTGAAAAGTAAAATAAATGACACAAACACAAGTAACTGAGACGAAAACAGAGAAAAGTAAAATTAAAAGAAAAGTAATTGAGAAAAATATTACTTACTCGTCGGTATTTATGTCAACTACGAATGACAAATGCATGCGCACTAAGGTAAAGAATTGATCTAAATTTTCTATTCTTAATTTTTCTATCCACTTTACATCCGAAGTGGTCATAATGATAACGAACTCGTTACTTTGTTTTTTAACGATATAATTTTTAATATTTATAAAATAATGAACACATCTTTATAAAACATTTATTATCACGGTATCTAATATTCTTATTAATCACATATTATGGTCAATTAGACTAGCATTTTAAATTCAGACTGCAGTAAAAAAAATTCTCCTTCATTGTTTTCAAACTTCATTTGACAGAAGACCCATCGTTGGTCATAACGGTCAAAGACCATAGAGGAAAAGAGTATATAATTCTCATTTTAATCAAGTACTCTGTGGTAAGCATAAAAGCCTTGATGCCTTCATGCGTATTACTGATGCGAAGCAGCACGAGTTATCGGTTAAACGTAATATCGAGTCATTAACGAACTGATGATATTAACATCATTGCCCTTTAAGTTTTAATATTCTCTACGTATGTTTTGAAAAACGATTACATTGGACCACAGTAGACGATAGGCGCATTTCCATTTCCGGGTTCGATTCCCGGTCGGGTTAATACTGAAACCACTTTTTATACATTCGAGTTTGGGTGTTTGTGGTACCGTCGTTGTTTCTAATTTTATGTGTGCCAAATTGTAAAAATAATGTTTTTCGATTTCGTGGTGTACAATATTACGAAATCGAAATTTTCATTTATTTATTCATTCATTCAACGTGCAATTTTTACGAAGTAATGAAATGTATACGTACATATTTATTGGTCTCATCGAAAAATAAAAAAAATATTCTATTCGAAATGACCTCCTTTATTCTGGCCTTTAATATGTTTGGCCACGAATCTATGGATTTAAGCAATGTTTCTAAGCGAAATTTCGCCACTGCTTGCTCCAAAGATTTTTTAAAAGACTCAATGTCGCCACGTCGTTTAGAGCGGGCCATGTCCTCTAAAACTAACCATAATTTAAAGTCTAAAGTGTTAAGGGCTGGGGTAGATGAGATGAGATGAGCTTATAAAGTCCGGAACATTGGTTCATGCTAGGCTTGGGTGCAGAGTCTTGTCGGTATATTTATAAAAGTGTATTTCTCAGAGGTTTTACAATGTGATCCAAAACTGTATCGTGATACACTTTGGCTGAAGTTTTCACTCCTTTTCTCAAAAATATAGTTTTGTGACTCATTGATAAGACAGGCTCCACCAAAACCATCACTGACGCAGGATGATGACCACAATGTACCTTTCCGACCACTTGAGCAGCTTTTTTAGAACTGTGAGCGTACACTCTCATTGCTTATTGTAGTGTTATTTAATCCTGAAAATTTTTTCATTAGTAAAGAAGAATATTATCTTTACATGCTGTGCCTTTCACCTGTGTATCGCGACTGGAGGCGTTTTGATCGATCTACTATCTTTAATGGAAAGGTTGATTTAGAGCATGTCCTGCATATCGTCGATAAGCGCAGAGCTTCAGGTCTTGTTTATAACACGCGACAGAGTCCTAGCGGGAATATTAAATTCTCGCGATAAGATGTTATGCTTCCTAATGGGGTTTCGACGAATTCTGTATTTAACATCATTAACAGCCTTTGTGGTTCTCAACAGCACGCGGCCTTCCCGATCTTTTCTGGTCTTCGACAGAGCAAGCGTTGGTGTATCTGTTGATAGTACGATAAACGAATATACGGCTGATACCAAGCTTTTGATGTGTCCAGAATATGGCCGACTGCTCCATATCCACTTTGTGCAAGGCGATCACTACAATCTCATCAAATTTTCTTTGACACCACTGTTAGGCAAGAATGTTAGGAAAGAATTTATCAAATCCAGTCAGAATCGACTATATATTTTACATCGATATTCGCCAGAATTTATTACACATAAATTGTTTTTTAAATTTCAAATAACCTCGGTAAAGTATTTCATATATTTCCGTAATCTAGAGATTAGGTTTCTGTTGATGTGGCTTTAGCCTGAAGCTCGGACAAACCCAAAAATCCTAAAAACCATTGTTTTGAGCACAAACCATTCTAGTAATCTATTGAAGTTATTTTCTCTCAAATATCTCTAATGTATATACACGATTCTTTAAAATTTTATCAGAAGAAAACTGTTTTCTTTTAATTTCATATCCTAATTAATATTTTATAGCTAAAATATTAAGTCAGGGAAAGGTTACAAAAAGCCGTATATACGAAGAGGGATCAAAAAGTAGTGAGAATGAGATAGGATATAATGACTATTGATAACTTAAAAAATTATTTTTCTACATAATCTCCGAGTCTCTTCACACCTAGTCCAGCGCTTTTTCATGGCTTTAATCCCTTTATCTAGTTCCAGCAAAACTTTCTCCACGGCATCCATCACCTCGTTATCGTCTTCGTACTTGCCGCTTAAGTATTCTTTCAATTTCAGAGGTAACAGATAAAAATCGCTAGGTGACCAGATCTGGTGAATAAGGGGGATGGTCAAACAATTCGAAGCCAGCTTGCTGAATGGCAGCCATGCAGTGACGTGATGAAACAGCATGCCCCTTCGAAGTTTTCTCTCCTTTTCACTTTGATGGCATTCCTCAACTTGGGAATTAAAGCTGAATAATATTGGCCTGTAATAGTGCTTCCAGGCTCCATGTAATCAACAATATCTGAGTCCCAAACTATTGAGACCATAACCTTGCCTGCCGATGCCAAGGCATGAACCTTCTTCGGGGACGGTGATGGTGGCAGTTTTCCTGCGAAGATTGCATTTTTGTCTCGGGATCAAAATGATGAACCCATGTTTCGTCCATTGTTACGAAACGAAACAAAAAGTTTTCAGAATCTTCTGGAGACTTGTCCAACAATATCTTAATAATATCAAATCGATTTTGTTTCTGATTGTTGGTTTACATTCTCGGCACCCATCTTGCAGAAACTTTTCTCATATTCAAAGATTGTTTCAATATGGCTTGAATACTTCCAAATGAAATGCCCGTTTCTTGAATTAAGTATCGGTAACTCTTTGATCGCTTGATACATTTTCTCGACTTCCGCAACATTTTATTGGATGACTGACGTCGATGAACTGCCGCAACGATGTTCGTCTTTCGTGCTCGTTCTCCTTACTCGAAATTGAGAAACCCACCTTACTACTCAAGCAGACTCTCCTAATGTTGCCTCCAAATCGAAATGAATCTCTTGTGTCGTTAACTTTTTTAAACAGAGGTATTTAATAACGGCTCGTACTTCGTTTTTCTCCATTTTCGAGATCACGTCCCGACACAAAGCAAACAAATGACCACATTCAGAAAAAGAACAAAGATTTTTTCTTTATTAATATTACAAATACGTATCTGAGCTATGCCTGCCAGTATTTATTTTTTTAATTACCAAAGAGTATGTCTTTCTCACTACTTTTTGATCCCTCCTCGTATAATGTACTCTGTGGTTACAAAGCAATACTTCAAAAATTTACTTAGAAAAAGAGTTAAATGTATACTATAGTAGTATAGTATTGTATGTATATAAATCCAAATTAAATGTTATTTTTTGGAACAGAATATAACTATAAGATTAAAAAATTAAAATGACATTTAAAAAAAAACTTGAATTTATGTTGTGAATTGTTTTTCAATGAACCCTAATATTTAAAACATATCATCATGACCTAAATCTGCTAACATATTAAGACCTCGTTCTTTTAATGCTTTTGAAAGTAATTTCTGTTGGTCAATTTTTGCATCTTGTTCCCTTCTTTGGGCATCAAGAATATCATCAACCGAAACTTCTGTTAAAGGCAAATTGTCTTCTTTGTCTTTATCCTGAAAAGTTGATAAAAATAATTAAAGACCTATTTGACACGTAAATAATTGGGATGATTTAGTTGGGATGATTTACAGTGGCTAAAATTGAAAAGAAATATTAAACATCTATTTCGCCTTTTTTTTTATTCTAAACCATTACAATCATATGTTTAACCAAAAGTATTAAAGTAAAAAGAAATACTCAGGGTATTTCTTTTTACTTAATATTTTGTTTTTATTCAGCATTGTGTCCAGTGAGTCAGTGAACCAGGGACTCAGACCTTTATATGCATTAATTAGATTGATTAAAGGTAAACTGAACCCCAGCCATTTCTCCATACAAAAGATAAATTTTCAATTCTTATTTACCTCAGAATTAATATTAATATAGTCACAAATAAAGTCATAATAACCAAGTGGTTGGAATTTCGAGACAGGAGACCCGAGTTTGATCCCCAGGTGGCAGGCTCATACCAATTGGTTTTACAAAAACTTATTTAAAGGCGTGCGACGGGCTCACCACCTGTCACAGTGTCCCAAAATATCTTTGATGGAAGATGGGTCAAAGGGACTTAATTGTCTAGACTAGACTTCTGTATTGGGAATTGCATAAAGATATTTTTTATTTACTTAATTTATTGATCAATCTTTAAATTAATTCATAAACAATTAACAAAAATACTTATTACCCACTTATTACCAACCTCTGTGGATGAGCGACCGACATTAGTTTTCAGGGTGTCGCCTGCTCTGAGGTCCAGGGTTCAAGTCCCAAATGGGTCATTGAAAAAATCAATTTTTCTATTATTACAGCACAAGTGCTTTAGCTACTTTCTTTTGGGTCAGAGTAATGTAGGTGATGTTGTATCGCTAAGTTGTGATCGTGAGTTAACAAACACAACAGACACCGGCCCATCTGAACCACACTACCTATTGTTTCTATATTATTATTCCATTAAAAATGATATTTATGTGAAATACTTACAATTTCACCCAAAAGCACAACATTTTCACCTCTTACAATAAAAATGCCTCTGGGTATGTCGCCATACTCTTTTCCAACATGAATTCTTTCTATAGTCTTGTGCAAAACAAGATTAGCGAATTGATCCACACAGCGTAAGTATCCGATTAGGGTCCTCCCGTCACGTAGCAGAACCATGAGCTTTTCTTTATGAAACAACGACCACTATCATAAAACATGTAATGGATGCAAATAAATATTTGTTTTAAATAAATAAACATACTATCTAATTCATCAAGTAAATGCGCTGTTCCTGCTAAAGGATTTATGTTGCTAGACATGTTGGGTAAAGGATTGATGCCAATACTATAAATGAAAATTCTTAATAATTGATTCTTAGACTAAAGACAGAAAGTTGAAACGAATTCTTTAAAATTTCTTCTCGACTTTCGTAACATAGATTTACGTATGTAACTGAGTTTTGAAAGTTCATTGAAAAACTTGACACTGTCACTGTCAGATTTTTTTTTGGAGTTATGGCCTGGTATTTAGACCTTTAAGCCATTACTGACAGATTACCAAGAAAGTAGGGTTTCCAGTATCGATAAACGAACCAGAACTAGGCCAGCCCAAGAATTAGCGATAAATTGTCATCTTTCCATCTTATGTTAAGCCGTACATTTTATAAATATTTTTATTTTATTTAGTTGTTTAACTAAATGAAAAAACTAGTACACAGCGATTTATCGATCGCAGACAGCAGGATAACCATCTTGAAAAATATCTGATCAAAATCAAACAGACCGTTGGCGAGTGTTTAAAGTGCAAAGGAGATGTAAAGCATTGGCAGCGAAATGAGTGATTATCCAAAGTTTGCTAAAAACTGGCGAGCATCTCTATAAGAGTGTTTTCCGTAAGTTTTTTACAGTAAAAATACTAAGCAGTGTTTGTACGGTATGATAAGACATACACCGTATCATTGTTATCACACATATACACCGTATATGTTGCGTGCATTTTGCATATCCATCACGATGGAAACATCACTCCACGAATTCATTATTCATATTTTTAACGCACCTTGAAGGACAAATGATGACGGGCTCGTACCGACTAACAACCCACAGTGTTCCGTCTTCGCCGCATTTTGACACCGCGACCCCACCTGTGCTAGACATCCAAGATAGTCTCGTTCGGGCGAGAATGACAACTCTCCCTCTTCCAACAGGTAGGCGCGGTACACGGACGCGTTTACCTCCTTGGCCTCTTAACCAACCTGAGTGACTAAACCCCTCCAGTCTGCCACACGGAGGCCATGGGGCTGGGGAAGGTGGGTGCTTAACCGAGCACTAGACATAACCCTGCGGCGGATCTGGAATCTGGCTCCGCCGCAGACCACATATCGGATGCGAAATTGCGGTAGATAGGAAGAATGACGAAACGCTTTACCAAAACTTGGGTGTTTTCAAAAACTTATGAACGATTATATCGTTGGCTTGGACATAAAGACGGCGATGGGCTCACTTTCTGTCACGTGGTCCCGAAAATGTCTTCGGTGGAAGGTGGGTCGAAGGGACACACCTTCCACCGAACCTTGGTGAACTTGATCTCTGTCTACCCAATATAGATTGGGAATGACAGGAGGTTCTTTTTTGTGTTATTATTTTTATGTTTCTAATTACACGAAAGAAGAAGTATGTAGGGATCGTGACACTTGGCGATCTGTTCTCTCTGGCTACCCCGTCAGGGATTGTGCGTGAAGATAAATAAAAAAAAAAATATGTTTCTAATTAGGTTTGTACTTTGTTTTTTTATATGCAGAAAAATTAGGTATTAAAAATCGGAAATTGAATTAAATTCATTTTGCGGCTGCACGAAATTAACAGGGTCTACTTGTAATTAAAAAATTGTAGAGCAATAAAGAGCAAGAGACCCGTTATATTTCTATGATCTTATACTCTCTGAATGACCGGCCTTACATACTTAATCTGTTAAACTGTCACTAAATATTTTTTTGTCCATGTAATGTATTTTGTTGTAAATTATTCAAGGAATTTTAATTTTCAGAGAATTTGCTATGGTTCATCGTACGATTAGTTTGCAAAATAGTTTTCTAATATTTATTTTACTTCTTTAAATAACAATGGAACAGGACGACGAGATAAAATCCGGTTGTTTATTATTTCCACCAGCCGGAGGGAATATGTTCAGTAAATTCCCAAAAAAGGTACGTAGTTACATAAATAATAAAATGTATTAATACGCTTATTGAAAAAATAAAATAAAGGAATAATCAAAATAGGGTTTAATTTTTATCTAGTGACTTGAAATTAATATCACAACGTACAACACGCTTTCTAAATATGAGTCAGGGAAGGGTAGGCAATGTCGAACTTGTTTGGTTGCGTGTGTACGTGAACCTACTGGTACACACATAAATCATTATTACTCATATCATGTAAACAACAACTTTGCCATTAACAGCTGTTACTTTTTAAAAGTATTATATTTATCAAAATTAAGATAGTAAACACACCAATTTTGCACAATTATTTCATTAATACATTATATTAATCCTTTTACATAAAGACATTGTTATTTTTTCATACATATTGGGAATAAATATACATAATTAATACTACTGTCTACCTTTTTGTTTTTTTTATTTATATACATTATATTTTCTATCTATGTATTTTGTTAAATTTAGGACACAGATCTGTCATACAGTTATTACCATTCCATATCATATTCCCATCCTTATTTTTTTCTTTCACAACAAATGTTCTTCATGATTTTATTCTAAATTATATTAGATTTGTGTTCATGGCTCAATAATATTGTTATACCAATACCCTTAAAATGCCCTAATATATTATAAAATGTTAGGGCATTGTAAATATAGTTGTACTTGTAATATGCCAGTTAAGTTTTATTTAAGAGTTAAAATATGTATAAATACTTTATACATATTTTAGCCTATCTGGGCCGAAATGTTGGAAATTCCTTGGTCTCTTAACAAGTATAATTTATACACAATTTGTACACTGCATACCCCTCAACTCTACATATATCTGTTTTAAAATATGTTTTTTATACTTGCAATATGAAAGTAAGCAAGATAGGAAGTATAGATAGATCTTTATAATATAGGTATGACTTCTATTTGTCTTGTTTACAACATGTACAAGTCCACTGCAAGATATAGGCCACTCCTATAAGAAGAATTTGCCATAATTGGCAAGCAGATTGGCAAATGACTTATATTTTAATTTATAAATATGATTACAGTCACACCTGAGAAAATATTTAATTATTTTCAGAAAAATTGGCAACAAAAGCACTGCATACTCTTCAATGCTAGTAAACAAGGTATAGAGAGATTGGAAATATATGACAATAAAGATGATGTTACATCAGGATCTATTCCCAAGATTTTAACACTCGAAAATTGTATCAAAATAACTCATTCTAGTCCAAATACTATAACTATATTAACTAAGTCACATACACAGCAAATTAGCACTCAATCTGAAACAGAAACCTTAGAATGGGTCACTGCACTACAGTCAGTTGCTTTTAAGAATACAGATTCCATTCCTATTAGTTGTGATGAAGACAATGACCTGTATTGTTCATCTGGAGAAGGAGTATTCTCTGTAAAGATGTGTCCTTCTGAAGCATCAACAAGATGTGGTCTAGAACCAATCAGGTATCTCCTACTGCTCACATCAACATCCATTGATTTAAGAGACTTAAATGATAACAAGCTTTATGCTACTTGGCCTTATAGATACATAAGACGTTATGGTTATAGACAGGGTAAATTTACATTTGAAGCAGGTAGAAAATGTGTCACTGGTGAAGGAATTTTCCATTTAGAGCATCCTAATCAATCAGAAATATTTAAATGCTTATCACTTAAGATGAAGACCATGAAACAAACAATTGGGAATGACAACATGAACAGTCCAGAACATGCCGAATTTAATATACAACCAAGTGTTAACTTATTTCCTGGGTCAAGGAGTCCCTTAGTTGCTGCTAGGCCAGATGAATTGAATCTCAGTTCCTTGTCTTTCAAGACTGCTTCCATCACAAGCCAGCAAACTTCAACCTCTGAGCGAGATACAGCACCCCTACTTATGCCAAAACCCGCTCTAAAACCTAAGCCCCAAAAACCTCCTCGTAAGATCATAAATATTCATAAACCAATGAATAAGGATCCTCAATCTTCAACAGATGAGAGCATTGATTTCGTTGGTAGATACAAAAAACTAGAAAATTATGAACCAATTGAACAACTGAAAACACAGAGTACCCCATCAGTGCCATATGATAAAATTGAAGTGCGAAGCGAAGCATGGAAAACCTTAGGAATTGATGATCCAGATCATACAGAATTCACACCAAATTTGGCAGACAATCCTAATTGCATGAAACTTATATCAAGGTCACAAGATAATTTAAACAGCACAGGACCTGAATCTTCAAGAATTATTCTATTACCCTCAGTCCAGAAGATGAGAATTATGATAGATTACAATATTTCGGTTCAACAAGTAAATTAAATAAGTCCTCTAGATACAAAAAAGTAGAGGCCCGTCCAACAACATTAGCTCTTAGTGAGCCAAAGAATAAAGACACTTGGAATGATTATGATGAAGTTGAAAATGTTATGCAGACAGCTAGATTAGCAGATGACTCTCACTTGGGATATGGTATGATTCGGAAACCAAACACGCCTGGGCCACAGGTTCCTACAGCAGCTCAGGCACAAGTATTACAAAATACGGTTGGCTTAGAGGAAATCAACCATAATAACTGTAATGGAACAGACTATGCAATAGTAAGCCGTCCTAAGAGGGTGTAAATGTATTGATACGAAATATTATGTACAGCAAGAATTTATTATGAAGACTGAAATTTTACAGAAAAATTTTAACAATAATTTGATAAAAGATTGGTTTAATCATACTGTGAATATTGTGGCCTATAATACCACTTGAATGTTCTCTCAAAGTATTATAACATAGTGAAGTCTGAGATTTAAGTGTGTCTACATTTTATTTTGCTAAGGATAACCATGGCTCATGTTAAATGACATATATTTTTCAAATAACAGTACCAGGAATGTGAGTTTTGTTACATAGATAACAGTTACTACAGAGATTGCATTTACTTACACTATAGTATCAGCTTTTTTCTTTCTTGAATAGGTTGTAAATTTAATACTCACCCATGATAAAAACCAATTGTAAAGTTGTTATTGAAAGAGTTACTTCGCAACATTCCGCATGCAAATATAAAAAGGTGTATGTTACCTGGTCCGAAGAGAAGAAGAGCACCACCCTCCCTCCCACAGATGCGTGCACTAATTCCACTGTATGCACTACCACCACTTCACTCAAACCAGGTAACATATACCACCAACAAAAACGCTTTTTCTTAAAGATAATATTAAATTAAAAGTTAAATTAAAAATTAAAATCTAAATTAAAATTGAAATCAAGGGTGGGAGCCAAACCTGCTGTTAAGGGCAGACCTCCCATGCCATTGATCAGTCTCACTATTCTACTAGGGGGCTGTTCTTCTGTAATCTCAACTGAGTGCACATAGGTGATTGCTTCTTCTTCTGTGTGAACAACCC
This sequence comes from Sericinus montela, assembly GCA_029286605.1. Classification (NCBI taxonomy): domain Eukaryota; kingdom Metazoa; phylum Arthropoda; class Insecta; order Lepidoptera; family Papilionidae; genus Sericinus; species Sericinus montela. The sequence goes on from JAGSMR010000133.1 coordinate 375,411, forward strand.
TAACAGGTATGTTCCTGCTAATGGCCTCAGGCAGGTCTTCTATCAGTTTTAACCATCCCTCATAGTCTGTAGGGGTTTCTTGAGGCTGTGGTTCTCCCATCACTCGAAGAATTAGTCTTACCATTCTTGGCAAAAGCTTCACTGCATTGTCAGGGGTGAGAAAAGCTCCTGCATGCACAATTGCCATATAACCACGATCCACGCACTGAGTGAGCGCCAGGTATAATGCTGAACGTATATCTCTTTCACGACCGGATGCAGACACCCCTGCTAATGCATACAGCTCACCAGCTTTGCCACAAGATATTATTGTATCCAAAAAGACGTCTTAAGCGGTTTCCTTTGGTGAAAAAATATCATCAAAGTGTGAGGCTATTAGACAAGAATCTCTTGTCATACAGCATCAAGTAGAGAACACCATGCATGATATGAGGTTTGAGACAATCACACCTTAAACGCCTAAAAAGGCGGCAAGAACGCTTTCACCAATTGCTCTATTCTCCAAAGAAGTTACAAATTCCTCTTCCCCTATGTGTATGATCCAGGCAGCCAGCTTATGGGCGGTGTGCACTGAGTATGAGAGTCTAGGATTCGTGTTGCTACTGGTGGGTACCAAGTGCTCGTAATACAGTTTGTAATACAGGGGGGTGCTCTTCAGGTGAGCAGGCAAATCTTCGGTGATGGTGGCCAAAAAAGATGGTGAATCTTCCAGATCTCTCAGTATGGCTCCTACAACCAATGAGGGCCTCATCTTACACAATTTATAGGTCTCCTGTCCATAGTCTATCAGTACCAATCTTAAGAGATATAGGTGTTTTTCCACTTGGGTCGATAGCACCTGTCCAGGATACTTGTCATTTAGATGTACATATAGTATTGCAGAGGACCACGCAGCACACATATCCGAGAAACACAGCACAAGTGAGTAAGGCACACAAAAACAGATAGCAGAGGTGACAGGAATGTAGCATAACTCTGCATCAAAAACGATTTGAACCTGCCCGACTTGAATTTGCATCCGAGGCTCAAAGGACTGTGACACCTCATTTAGGAGATCCGAGAACACTCGAGCTAGTCTTATATAGAGTGAGTTGAGAAGAAGGGGCCTGTGACAGCTTTGTGGTAAGGGCATTTTATAAAAGTGCTGGTAGGTCTCGGCAAGTCTATCAAATGCCACCTTTTGTGCTCTTCATAGAAGATCTTTCTTCTCTCTTTTCTTGTCCGTCCATTGCTCAAGTTTGCAACGCACCTTGAAAGAAACTGTTGCGGTGGAAGCACTGCTCTGGAACCTATGTCCTCCAGCAGCCTCTTCTGATGTGGTCGAAGGGTGTGGGGATTGTCCCTGTTTCTGAGGGTGTAGTCCATCTGGGTTGTAAGAATTGCTGAAGCAAGATGTTTTTCCCGCCGATAGAGAGTTTTTTTCTTTAGAGGCTTAGCTTCGACATCTGGTAAATCTTCAATGTCCATTATACGGGTCGATTTTTGAAACCTATTTCAGGGCAATATTCCATCCTGTCTTGATTGCAGATCCCTGAATAGACGTTTTAAGTGCAGAAGAGGTCCCCATATCGTCGCCCAGAGGAGCAACCCTATGCATCCCAATATAAGAGGCATAATGTCCTGGTTGTGAAGGTGGTTTATCAAGGAACCTAGGGTCTCCTCTTCGGGAGAATCATTTCCAATGTAATTTATAGTGATGAGCACAGGGGCGTGATCCGACGCTCGGGTTGGAGAGGTTCCTCATTCTGGAGGTGCGTATGACAGGTTGCGGATGTGTGGAGACACACCGATGATGGGCAGTGTGGTGATGGATCCGTTGTGCTGGGACACCAGGTTGCCTTTATACGTCAGATATCTAGTTCGACAGTTGGTGACTGAGCTTCTAAGTTGAATTACGTTCGTCTGTGTGTCCATTTACTCCATTCTCCACACCTTCTCATCAGTTGTATAGTTGACCTGAGGATATTCATAACATTGTTTAGTGCTGGTGAACACCCAGTTGACTACTTCATGACAGTGCCATACTAGTAATACATTATCATTGGCCTCTGCTACAACACTATGGTTTGCTTATATAGGTAGTCATATTTCTACAAAATTATGGAACTACTATCTAACCATGTTTACACTTACAGTAGTGTTAGTATTCTATTTACATTTTCAACTGAATTGATATTGGTTTAATACAATAATTTTCATGAACAAGGTATTTGATGTCTTGTTGACATACATCAGCAGTTAACAGGATATGGGCAGAATTTTTCAAAAGAGGCCATAAATCAAAAGAGAAGAAGAAGCCTTTTACTGGCTGAAATGGTGACATTGTTAACCCTGACTACCATCTGGTTTCTAATTATTAATTGTTACTTTTAGTAAAACTCACATTTACGAAAAGCAAAAATGTATTAATAGTAAAAGATTTATGTGTTTCTGGTATTGAGTTATGCATATCTTACCTAAACTTTGTTAATGGTGTTAAAATGTGCCATTATTACTTTTTTTTTAAATATTCAAGTTGTAGGTGCTTAATATAACTAAGTGAAGTGCTAATGAGATATGAGAAGTGAGAATATTTTTTTATTATTCTGCAACTATCATTATATTAAGCTTTATGTTTATTTTAAGCAAACATGAATGTCATCATTCCTTTATGTATTTTTATAACTAGTATGATATTTCCATTTTTTACATTCCTTTTTAGCTGTGTTGCTAGACTATATAGATTTAAAAAAATCCACAATAATGTACTAAAATAACGAAAATAACGAAAGTGATATTTGATTGAAATTGGCAATGGCGTCTTTCCAAATTATATTTTTCTTTTACCATTAATCATATAGAAAATAATGCTTATATACTGTACGCACAAATTAATTAAGATTTCAGAAGTATATTTTTCTACTGTGCCTTTTTTTTATAAGATTTTATATCATGTATTAAAAATGTTTTATGGAAATTGATAAATGAATCATCAGTGTCCTGTGATTCTAGTTACCAATGTTTTAATTAAGTATTAAATAGTAATTGAAGCTGCCTATCAAAAATATAAAATTATATTTAATTAAAAGTTTTAACAACCTCCCCAAGCCAAATTTGGATTTAGTCAGACCTGTAGATGTTACTCATACCAATTCACCAACTAAAAACGAGCTTATGGCCGTCAAACAGCTCGACAGATATTATTGAAACATATCTAAAAACCCTAGTTCAAAATAAAAGTATTGTCCCATAGGTTTATCAGTTTAGAATCTGGAGGTTAAATCGTATTTAACACACATGATTAACTTTTTTTTATATTGTGTACCATATGGCGCCAATTTCAAATAGTACAATAGATTTAGATTTGTCTTTTTTGGATTTTATTATACAAACCAAGATGAAGTGGCAATGGATTGACCAGATAGCCTAACAAAATATTGATATCTGTTGCTAAAATTTTTGTGAATAATAACTTTGTGAGATATTGACCAAGGATTGATATAGAAATCGTATTTTAAAACCTTTTTTATCGTTTCTATCAAAAATACAATTATAAATTGTGAGCTATATCTCCTCTAAAAAACTTGCATATGCCTATTGTTAATATTTTGTAAAAAGTTGGCATTTAAAAATCCTATGTAAAATGTACACATAGGACAGATAATTTTTACACATAAGATATTTTAGATTTGCAACGACAATGGCAAAAGGTCAACACTATGCCAATAATTACTATAAAAGTGATGTTACCATTAATATGCAAACAAGCCGTTTTGAACTTTACCTGCAGTAGTGTATATTATATATACATATTAGGTACATATTATTTGTTCTGTGTGGACAGCATGGAGATATTGTTCAATAATTTATCAGATTTTTGCCTTCATTTAATTGTATTACAATTCCAAAATGTATTACATTTATTTTTTATTTTAGGTCAGCCATATTATGAAATATAAAGTTGTGTAATTATAACTAGTTTTATTAAAAAAACAACCCAATCATTTAAGTTGTGCAATATTTTTGCAATGGCATAATTATCTCTGGGTGACAGAATTGTGAAGCCATCTGTATTATGCGTGATTTAAAAGTTAACTAATCTTTTAATAATAAGACCAGAAGAAGGATATTTTACACCAAATTAAGAAAAAAGATAGACAATGTTAGATAAGAATAGGTATCTTACTGCTACAAAACTTTTTTTATAGAAAAGGGGAGGCAAACGAGCTGGTGGCTCATGTGATGGTAAGTGATTACTGCTGCCCATGAACACCCGCAATACCATAGACATAGCAGATGCGTTGCCGGCCTTTGGGAAAGGTATAGGCTCTTTTCTTAAAGGTCTCTAAGTTGTATCATATTAAATTACCATAAAGAATTATAAATGGGTATGCTGATCACAAAAACCCATTAGTACGGGTTTTTCAAAACTTACGTACGAATTTTATTGTTGCCTTGGTCATAAAGACAGCGACGGGCTCACCACCTGTCATGTTGTCCCTGTGTTGTGACAATATCTTTGGTGGAAGGATGGTCTAAGAAACTTGTCAGGACTAGACCTCTGTCTACCCCTGTATTGGGAATTGTGTGAAGATATTTATATCATTTATTTCAATTAAATATTTCAACCAATTCAAATGAACAAACTTCATTAAATTTAGTTTATGTCTTTAAGAGATAGATGGGGAACTTGTAATGGTTAAAGAGTACTATTCCCACAAGTTTAAAATCTACATGTAAAGTGGATGAAGCCACAGACAAAGCTAGATTAAAAAAATAAAAGTATAATTGACAAAAATCATTTAATAAATTAGTTATAACATTCACACATACTATTCATTGTAACACCCGCAGCAACTCCTAAACCAACAATGATTACTTTTTAACAAAAATATGTACATTCTAAGTTTTGTTATGGTATGCATATATAGGTAACAATTTAAGAGTCAACCTTCCTTTTTAGGTTCATCCAACTTATGAACTACCATCTCCCTTGCTATAAATTCTATATCAGTGGACATTATCTTCTGTACAGTCTCTCCTTTTTCAGCCATAATGTCTTCAATATTTTTCTTACCATTCATGTCAGAAAACCAGTTAAGGTTATCAGCAATAAGGTGTTTATTATCACATCCATCACATATAACTATTACTACACCTTTGTAATAAGCCAATTTTGTGATGAACTTTGTATTCCTAATGTTACATTTCTTGCATGTAAACATTAATTGGAATTTGCCTTCAAATTTGTTTATTTCTGTAGTTGAGGAAATTTCGTTTAGTTTTGCTACTGAAGTGCTAAAATTCCTTGGTGATTGCGCTTTAGGCGTTGACGTAGATAGCGGCGCTGGTATAAACAGACGTCTTCCAAAATATGAGTTTCCATTGCTAGGGAAAAATACTAAACTGTTTAACAATCTTGGTTTATGATATTTAACTACAAAGTCAATGAGAGATTTATGTGACATTTTAGGTAGTATTAGATATATAAGATAATGCTACAAGCTAAGGTATAATATTTTTAGCACTTTAATTGAATATTGTCTAATAAAGTTTTTTATTTCATCATTTTTTTCTGTCAGTCAGACAAAACACCAAAGAACATAGGGGGCGGTGGGGGACAGTTCATTAGGAAGTGGTTATGTTCTCTTTGGTTCCATAAGTGACGTTTTAATAAGACTATGGTTCCACCACTTATTTGGCCTCTAAAAGAAATTTTTTTAAAGTACATGTACATCCAACATACAACATCACATATTAAAAATTTATCTTAAAATAAATCTTATGAACGTTTAAAAATATATATAAATAAAAAAAATAAAATATCTTCACGCAATTCCCAATACAGGGGTAGACGTAGGTCGAGTCTAGACAATTTAGTCCCTTCGACCCACCTTCCACCGAAGATATTTTCGGGATAACGTGACAGGTGGTGAGCCCGTCGCCGTCTTTATGTCCAAGCCAACGATATTCGTACATAAGTTTTTGAAAAACCCATTGGTACAAGCCTACCAACTGGGGATCGAACTCGAGTGTATTGACTCGAAATTTCGACCACCCAACCACTCGGCTATCGTGACTATATATATATATATTTATATATATATATATATATATATATATATATATATATATATATATATATATATATATATATATATATATATATATATATATATATATATATATATATATATATATATATATATATATATATATATATATATATATATATATATATATATATATATATATATATATATATATATATATATATATATATACGAACGTACGAGCACATTGAGCGCAAGTCAGCACCGCAACAGAGCAGTTTAAAGCATTTATCGAATAAACAGTAACCTCTGGGAATGAGTTGATCACTCCCTGCTATTTCTAATTAAATTATTGGTAATTATTTTCTAATTACATTATTTTGTATTTCTTTTATAAAAAAAATGCTAAAAAAAGGATACCTACGGAGTTTCTTTCGCCAATTTTTCTCCGTCAGAGGAAGCTTAATACGAAGCGGAGGTAGTTTAAAATATGACCATCGATGGATGTAATATATTTTACTTATATCGATAAATAAATAATTTTGATTTGATTTGACAGTGATCGGTCTGCATCTTTTGTCTTTCAATGTAACGGATTTAAGTCACATTTCTTCATGTGGCGCATAAGCTCATCTTTGGACCGCAGTAATTGCACACCTTGTTTTCGCTTGCCATTATGCAATCCAGAGTAGAAGACGCGCTTGACCACAGCAATATCAGACGTTCGGGCGACATGGCCGCACCACTTCAGTTGCCACTTCATTAGAAACGCCTCTATATTGCTGACATTAGCGCGCTGAAGTACTTTCGTGTTTCGAACACGGTACGACTAATGTATGTTCATAATGTCACGTAGGCATCAAAGATGGAATCTGTCTAATGTGCGGATATGCTTGCGGTATAGGACCAACGTTTCAGAGACATAAAGGAGGTTGAGCAGAACGACGGCCATGTACACAGCTACTCTCGTAGAGAGCTGTATATCGTGTGAAATACCTTGGGACGAAGTTTGTCAAAAGCTGCAGCAGCCGCTATAATGCTGCTGCTGACTTCATGACGGCAAAGGCTCTTTGATCAACTAGTGCTGCCCAGATTTGAACTTGAACTAGTCTACAAGCTTAAATGAATCGTTACCAAGTTTGATGTCGAATGGGACGCTGTGCAGTGTATTCAGATGCACTATTTCGGTTTTCTTTACACTGATTTTCAGGTTAAGTCTTCGACTCATCGAGACTTAACATAAGCCTTTGTAGACCCTTCAGGGATTCCGCAACAAAACATAAATAGTCTGCATACATCATTAAAGTGATGGTCACGTGTGACATTTTGGTGTGAGCTTTCAGTCTGCTTTTAGTTTGTAAAAGTACCTGCTGTCTAGGTGGAATCCTAGTAAGAGTATGTGTAACTTCGTCATAAAACTTGTCCTTGATGTTCTCATCCTTGTCCATGATTGGCACATATACACTGATGACATTTAGGTGATTGTCATTGGCCAAGTGTAAACGTAACAGGGTAACGCGGTCCGTTCCACTTTGATCGCGAAAGCGACAACAGACCTCCTAGGCTCTGACGACGGGGTTTCTTTCCAAAAGAAAGTATACCCGCCAAGTCGTTCAACGGTCTCCCCTTGTCAGCCAGGTGCGTTTCACTGAAAGCAGTGATATCCACAACGTAACGTCGGAGTTCTCGGGACACAAGAGCAGTTTTACAAGGAGGGCACTGGTTGTTCTTGCGATCAAGGAGGGTATGCAAACACCACGCAGAAAACGTTATATATGAATTTTAAAGATCTTCAGTCTATTCTTTTGTGTCTTGCGACCGCGTAAAAGTTGATGCAGAGACAGCCGCGGCTACTACCTCTGTTATATGATAGAGCTACGCCTTTTTTAGGACACATTTTATCGTACCCTCGGATTGGGCAAAGCAATAAGCTCTCTCTGAATAGAGCTACTTTGTCACTCAGGGCGCTACCGAATCACACTGTCAGCTCTGTGAAGTGCAAAGCGACCACTTTCCCTGAGCCGCCAGCGTGCGGGCATCAGACAGTGTCTGGTTTCATCACACACTGGCCTCTCTACCTCTGTCCATCGCCACTGGAATTTATGTAGTATTTTTATTATTTTTTATTAGTATATATATAGTTTTGACAGTAATTCCAGATATTAATTATTCTAATCAAAACAATTTGGCTTAATATTCCTCCGCCTTTTTATCGTGAATTCGCTTGACCTTCTACTTTCTGTGATAGAAATTTCATTGTAGTAAAATATATTATGTTGTTGTGTTAATCGAAAAATCGAATTATGTTCGCAAATTTAACATAACGTATTTTAAGTAAAGTGAAACTAAAATAGCTGCTCAAGAATTATAATTTGCATAAAAATATAAAATTAACGTATAAACATTGCCCTTTATTCTACCCAAAACTACAATTGGTTTTACTAAATCGGATAAATCTATGTTGTTGCAAAATTAAAGAATTCTATACTTGGCAGAATTATTTTGCAATAAAACAAATGTAGTGTAGAGTTAGTTATTTAAAATTGTCATTGTGTGTATTTAAAGACGAATTTCATCTAGGCAGCTAAACAATTGTTTTCGGAGCCAAAGTTCAGGTGTTTGAAAGGAACAAAGAAAGAAAGATGTGTGGAATATGGGTAAATAAGACATTCCTTAGATATTTCTAGAACAGGTGAATGAGATTGTGTACTTGGGAAGTACTTTTAGCCGGGATGGAAGATGAGATATAGATGTGGACAGGCGTGTCGCTGCCGGAAACAAGGTCAACGGTGCCCTGACTGCGTTAGTCCAAAGGCAAGGCGTAGTGAAAATGCACGCCTTGCAATCCATAACTCAGTACTGGTACAGACTTTGTAATATGGCAGCGAAACCTGGGTATGCCAGAAGAAGCATAAAAGCAGGTTGAATGCAGTGGAGATGCAATCTCTTCGTAAAATGTGCGGCGCTACCTTGGCCGACCGGAAGCGAAACGAAGAGATTCGCGAAATGGTAGGTTTGAAAGATGACCTTATCACTAAAATGGATAAGGGCGTGCTTCGATGGTTTGGGCACGTTGAGCGAATGAGCGAAGACCGAATGGTGAAGAAAATATATAGCGCGAAAGTTAATATTAAAAAGGTGTCGAGGTAGACCGAGACTAACGTTCGAAGACCATGTGAGCAAATTGCTCGAAGAGAGGAGGGTCAAGAGTACTCGGATACCTAGACGTGCATGTATGAAGAAGATGATGAATCTGAAAGAAGCGAAAGAAGTATGTACGGATCGTGACACTTGGCGATGTGTTCTCTCTGGCTACCCCGTCAGGGATTGTGCGTGAAGATAAATAAATAGCCAATATTAATTGTAAATTATGTGTTTTTTATGTTATCTGCGATGGCGTCATTTTGGAGAATAAACTTTTCTTTCTTTCTTTCTTTCAAATTTAAAACTTTATCGATTACTCTCTATGCTTAATATAATTTTATTATTTATTTATTTATTTATCTTCACGAACAATCCCTGACGGGTAGACAGAAAGAATAGATCTCCAAGTGTCACGATCCTTACATACCTCTTTCGCTTCATTCAGATTCATCATTTTCTTCTTACATGCACGTCGAGGTATCCGAGTACTCATGACCCTCCCGTCTTCAAAAGTTAGTCTCGGCCTACCTCGACCCTTTTTAATATTAACTTTCGCGCTATATATTTTCTTCACCATTCGGTCTTCACTCATTCGCTCAACAATCTGACTTTGCAGTAATTGTGTTCTACATTTATTTTTAAATGTGTGTACTGCTTTCAGATTTCGCAAAGGAGGCGGTATAGCGTTCCAGCACTTGGATGCGGCGTATTTGAAACTTCCTCGGAAAGCGTGAGTGCGGTGACGAGGCACGACGAGAGTTTTCCCTCTAGTGCGCGTATTGTAAGTTTTTACATCACGTGAGCATATGAGTTTGTCAGCAAGATAAGGAGGTGTTTTATTTTTTAATACCCCGAATAGGAGAGTTGCAGTTTTCGGCGATATTTTTAACATTTTGGCATTGTTAATGTAAGGGGTGACGTGCGTGCGGGGCGGTACTATAAAACTATATCTTGCACATGCATTTTGAACACGTTGCACTAGACGTCGCGACCGCGCTAAAAGTCTCGGGCCATATACAATGTCCATATAATTAAATTTTGAAAGAACAAGAGTGTCACACAATTTTACCCGAATATCCGTTTTTAAAAACTCCCATATTTGATAAAGAACCTTAAGTCTATAAAAGCAGTTTCTGCTAGTACTTAGTATGTGGTTCTCAAACTGTAGTTTGTCATCCATTGGTAAGCCCAGATTGCGAATCTCATTTACACAATCTCATATACAACAACGAATTTTAGATATACATATTTATTTGACATAATAGGTTCCGACGCAAAATTTAACTTTAGTTTGCTTTTTGTATAGACAAAATTAATTTTATGTGATTTGATAGAATAAATAATATTTATGGGGATATCACAAATTTTTAAATAGTTATCCATTGAGTAAATTTTCTTGTACCTCAATTTTCTTGTACTCGTATAGTAATTATTGTATGTATGTATTGTAGAACTTAGACTTAAGACAAAACGCTAGTGAGTCTTTTCAATACATTGATGTTAGAAATTTGTGCCAGAACTTACCAGAATATATTATCATTCGACATACGAGTATAGGCATAGTATATTTCATTTGACAGAAATAGAATCCTAAAATAGTTCTTAAATAAAATACAAACACAATTATTAACGACTTACATAAAAATGAGCAATAGCAGAACAAGGTAATATTTAAAAAAATCAGATAATTATTACTTTTATATTTTTTTTCCATTGCTTCCGATAGCTCCAACTGAATTTGTTCCAAATACCCTCTCGAGATCTTCTTCACTTTTTATGCGATAAGACGTTGTTCCGTGTTCTCGACGAGTATAAATTTTTCCCTCTTTTGACCATAGACCTCTTAGGTAGCGCCAATCAAATCGCCGAGCGAATTCCTTAGTTCTAAAAAATACATTGCGGTTCAATTTAGTAAGCCGTTCGTTTATATAGAAGGCTCGTGTATTTTCGGAGCGGAGACCTAGACCTTCGGTAGTTAAGGAGCAGCGCACGCGCGCAACCCGCGACAGAGTGTCGCGCGTGTGCCTGCGCGCCAGCCGCACGACTATGGAACGTGGCTTCGCTAGCCTACTCTGCTCGTCGCGCACAAGACCGACTCGCACACAACTCACTATATTGCGCTCTTCTAGGGTTACGCCCAGCTTAGTAGCGCACGCAGTCTCAATGTGTAGAATGTTTTCTGCGCCCTCTTATGGAATGCCTGCGACTTCGAAATCATTTTAGAGCAGCTCTTGGTCTCGATCATTTAAATCTGCTCTTAAGTCCACAATAATCGTCTCGAGATCCTGAATTTTGCCACAGACATTTTTGGACTCAATTAGGGTTTGTTGTTCTTCAAGACGGATGTATTTGTTTTCTAATGTATTTAGGCGTTCTTCACATGATTTTATGGAATTACGCAAATCAAACATCTCCTGACTGAAAGATCTAAATTCTTCCCTGGTTTCTCGCAGTTCTTCTCTAAATCTACGTAGTTCAAGAGCTACTTCCGACTCTTTGAAACCTTGCGACACAGGGCTTTGGGGTTTCTCTTCGCCTTGCTTGATAATATATTCGGAATTAAGTCCTCGCACAGGCGTATTCTGATCTAACTTTCGGGGCGTCCGTATTTTACAGTCCGGACACAACCAAGTAGGTTGCACCTGCACACCTTCAGGAACTTTAACGCAGGCCCTGTGTGATTTTCTACCGCATTTAGGACACGTAACTCCCTCTACCGCCGCCATAAACTTTATGACGATGTAACTGCGATGAAGTATCGCGTTAGTTTAAGTTAATTGCAATGTAATGATGCAGATGATTATCACTAGGTGTCGCCGACTATATATTGTAATTGACACTTTGTAGTTCAAGGGTAAATAGACGATGTACATTAAAGTTATTAATAAAGTTACCTCTTATATTTCACTTTTAGATGTTTTATTTCAATTTTCTTTCACCTCTATCCTTAAGCACACTCAAATGCACCATACATATGCACCAGCATAACATATGCACCAGTTTTTAAAGTCCAGTAAAAATGTTTCAAAACATCGATATCACAACTTTAGACGTAGATATTAATTTTTATTTCGCGACAAGTTTGGCGTACTTCTAGTAGCACTGACATCCGCAACGTCACTTGACGGACAAGGCTGTAAGACTAGTATGTCATTGCTAGAAATTGTGAACCGATTTTAAAACTATCTAAAATAACCTGTGTGTAACCTGCAGATTTACGTTTTGTAAACATAATTTCTTTATAAAATCATTGCTTTTGTTATTTTATAAACACACTTGATTTTTTAATAATTGCTCAATCCATGTGTACATAAAAACCTACTTTTGCTACTGTATTCTTAGCTAAATTCTAATACTGAGAATAACTATTGCTTTTATGACACAAAATGGAATCTATTTGGTATAAAAATGAACTAGCCGATGAAATAATACATAATTCAAGTATTTTTGAGCAAATAGGGGATATCGTAACAGGTACGCATTGTACAACCGTATTTTATTGAATGATTTTTAGAAGTTAGGAAGACTGTTTATTCTCAATATTTTTGTTACATTAACTTTATGTGAACATTTGTGCTAAATAAGTGATATACTTAAGAATACATAAATGAAATTAATCAGATTTTAATTTGAAACTAAATTTTTCATGTGGTAGTAGCCACATACCGCAGGTAGGTGTAAAAAACATGGGGAAGTATGGTTTTAATCCATGACATTTTATTATTATGTTATAGATATTTCAGCTGGATGCTTAGATATAACTATACTGGTAGAAAATATGGGAGGAGTACTAACCAACAAAGAAGTTGAGAACAGAGTAAAGGGGATGAGTTTCTTCACCAAAATATTAATGGAATTACCTAAAAACTATTTAATGGATATGCAAGTTAAATTTATATCTAAATTTTATATAGATAGATTAAAAGACAACCACAGAGTAATACCAGCAGTATTGGAAGGTTACTTAGCTATTATTGATATGAATAATTATTGTGTTGAGAACACAGGGGAGTTCTTTACAACACTGTTCAGAGAAGTACCTTGTCAATCACAAGTGAGGCAAGACAGATATCATATTTATTTGATATTACAAAAGCTGTTGGAGAAAGATGTGGAATGTAAGTTTCCTTTATTGTTTAAGTGAAGTGTTTCGCTAAACATATATTTAAAAGGATATTCTGGGTTAAACTTACAAAAAGTCACGATAGCCGAGTTCGATCCCCAGGTGGCAGTACCAATGAGTTTTTCATAAACTTATTTACAAATTACATCTTCATTGGCTTGGACATAAAGACGGCGACGGGCTCACCACCTGTCACGTCGTTCCGAAAATATCTTCGGTGGAAGGTGGGTCAAAGGAACTTAAGTGTCTAGACTAGACCTCTGTCTACCCCTGTATTGGGAATTATTTATATTTTATCCTGTATAGTTATGTTAACAGAATGCTTGTATATCATATTTATATATCAGTACAGGGGGTACTCAATACAGGGGGTATTGGAAATTGCATGAAGATATTTATTTATTTATTTTTTTATATACTTTTTGTAGCAGTTCCCAAGGGGAATGGCTAAATTATTTGGAGGTGGGTAGTACGAAGTAGAGTATTAAAGTAAATATAGTTTTTCACAATGAATATTCTCAGAAAGATGTGCTGTATAATATTTTTATTTATTTCCCCTATAATTAATAAGCTAAGCTGACTGTGGCTGGGTTAAGATAGTAATAAAAGAAGTGTCATTTACCCTGATGATTTACTTCCACTATATTAAAAATAAATATCTAAACACCTTTCCCACTACAGGGGTAGACAGAGGTCTCGACAGTTTAGTCTATTAGACCCACCTTCCACCGAAGATATTTTTGGGACAATGTGACAGGTGGTGAGCCAGTCTCGGGGTGGAGGTCCAAGCTAACAATATGGATCATACAAAGATTTTGAAAAAAACCCATTGGTAGGAGCCTGCCACCTGGGGATCAAACTTGGTTCCCAAATCCGATCACACAACCACTCGGCTATTGTGACTTTAACTTCCACTATATTCTAGCAATAATTCTTATACAATTTTTCTTCAGTGTGATTTATTTCTTTGGTATTTTAAGTATTGTACAGAAATCTACTTTGGATAATGGTTGTAAATGTGCAAGTTGAAAACAAACTGACCGTTGTGATTCACTTATTATGTAATAGTAGTTAATTAATGAATAAGGTACAAGAAAATGTAAAAAAATAAATAAATAAAATAATATCTTCACGCCATTCCCAATACAGGGTTAGACAGAGGTCTAGTCTAGACAATGAAGTCCCTTCGACCCGACTTCCACCAAAGATATTTTCGGTACAATGTAATGTAAAAATGTACATTCCAAATTTCAGATATGAAGTCGTTGGGTCCAGATTTTGTGTATGGAGTGATATCATCTATTGAAGGCGAAAGAGATCCACGGAATTTACTGTTCATTTTTAATTTTCTACCAATTTTCCTTACACATATACCATTAGGACATTTAACTGAGGAAATGTTTGATGTTATCTCCTGTTACTATCCTATCGACTTCCATCCATCTCCAAATGATCCGGCGCCAGTTACAAGACAAGACCTGGCTTCTGCTCTGATGCCTTGCCTTTGTGCTCTTCCTGATTTCGCCGAGCATTGTTTAGTGCTTCTTGTTGAGAAATTGGACTCTAGTTTGAGAACGGCCAAAATAGATTCATTAAAGTTATTGGTAAGTGATATGTTTTTTTTAAATCTTTATTCATACCCATATCTGGGGCAGTCTAGACTATTCTAATCCTTTTTACATTGGATGAAATGAGAGTAAACTTTGAGGCTTAGTTACATAATCTACCGATCATTGGGCTCCTTAATTTTTAGTTTGGTTTTGTTCAAAATGTTTAGTGGCCGACACAGCTAGGGGTATGTTCCAGAGATAGATAAGGCTATGATCAATTCTCACACTGATACTACACAGTACATGAAAATTCTCTTCTTATCAAATCTTTTATCAAATTAAAACCAAATTGGAGTGCCAATGGACTTTAATAGGCTGTTATTGATTAAGACCTTTTATTCAAAAGTAGCTACCTCCCACGGCTTAGCCTGCAGTTTAACATTAACGCAAACGCCTAATTATGTTTCTAAAATAAAAGTAGCCAAAGTTACTCCTTATAACATGAGCTATCTGTCACTGAAAGTCCTGTTAAAATTGGTCCAGCTGTTTCAGAGATCAGCCGGAACAAACTGACAGACTGACATACAAACAGACAAAAATTGTAATAAAATGTTATTTTGGTGTATTCCTATACATGTAGTAAAAAGCGGTTATTTCAATGTAACAAACACACACTCAAATTTTATTTACATGTATAGATTATGAAATATCCTTGATCTATATGATTTATTTCACATGAATTTTACTTTATATTATATTATAATATTTCAAATTTGTAGTGTTTTCATTACACAGTTAATAATATATGTCTATACTTTACAATTATGTACTTATATTCCAGGCTGAAAGCTGTAAAAAATTTAAACCCGAGAGTTATAATCCGTTCCTAAAAACTTTATGGTCTTCCATACAAAGAGACATAAATCATAAGACAGATAATGAATTAAAATTGGCTGCACACGAAGCATTGTCAGCATTAGTAAAAAAATTGGCAACCACCGCAAACACAGACCAAACGTTCGAGAATTTTGTCAAAGGAGTTC
Organism: Sericinus montela; assembly: GCA_029286605.1. NCBI lineage: Eukaryota > Metazoa > Arthropoda > Insecta > Lepidoptera > Papilionidae > Sericinus > Sericinus montela. The sequence goes on from JAGSMR010000133.1 coordinate 391,303, forward strand.
TTATATCTATGCAAACAACTTTAGCTGGCGCAACAACGGTACTACAATTTGTACAAGCAGCGAAAATCTTGCTTACAACAGCAAATGCTTCAAAGGAATCGTGTGCCATAATCACAAAGTCTATGGTACCGGCAATAGCTGCTTACTATGAATTCAAAACATCGTCTAAACTGCAAATTGCCAGTCTAGATCTTCTAGGAGATTTGTATGATTTAACAAGACATTGGGATGTGCTGGATGAGGTAGACTCGCAAATCCATGAAATACCTCAACTTTGCTTGGTAGCTGTAAGTCAGCAGTCAAAGGAATATCAGATTGCAGGATTTAAAACTTTGATTAAAGTGAAGGACATTGTTAAACCCGATTTAATTCTGCCATGTGTAGAAATTCTAACCTACAATGTTGAGCGTTCTCAAGATAGTGAATTGTTAAAAATAAGCTTTGAGACAATTCTCGCATTAGCTACAAAATGTCCAGATATGATAATGAGTTTAGTGGTAAAAGACAAAACGAATTTACAAAAACGATTAAATTTATTATCGAATTTAGCCAGTATTGATTATTTCACTGATATGATCATTGAAGAGTTGTTAAAAATGATTTCAGTACATGATGAAAGTGCTCCAAAGGTAATAGAAGCACTCAATGATAGCATGTCCGATTCTAATTTATATACAAACGAAATTATAACAAAAATTGAAAACACTTATGAAGTTATCGATGCTACAGTGAATTGGCTTTTAAAAGAAATTGATACACAGCCAGAGGAATCTTTAAATCACGGATTGAAATTAGTAGCTAATATATTTAGTAGTTTATTGCCTGAGAAACAGCGACAAACCCTTTCAAGGTATACAAGTAATTTGTTGAATCTGTGTAAAAGTAATGAAAGACACTTCTTTATTATAGAAAGTTTATTCTCATCAACACATGTAGGTGTAAATGATATAAATATCAAAGAAATTATGGCAGTATCCTTAAAATTGTCAGTGAATAGTGAAAATGAAAAAATAAGAAGAAAAGCATGTATATTGATAGCGCATTTACTAAACAAAGCAGAATATGGCCAGGAATTTGAATTAATATACAATTTACTAATGGAATCATCAAATACATCTAACAATGATACATCTTTATGTCCGAGATTGCTACAATTGTATGGGTGGGTAACAAAATCCTTAGTGATGAGGAGCAGCAATAAATTCCTATTCTGGCTGCAAAAGGTGAGTTTATACCTTGTTTTTTGGCATAGGCGCCATCTATTATCCCTTTTGCAAGTGACAATTTGATAATCCTGACTTTTCAGTTAGGAATTATCAATACGATAACGCCAACTTAATTTTTATTATGCAATTTTATTGATTTTGAAAGCATATTTATGCTGAACTTTTATGTTGTTAAATTAAAGAGAAAAAAGTTGAAATTTCATCACATAAAGTTTAATTTAATCACATAAAATTTCAGCATAAATATGCTTTAAAAATCAAGAAGATAGTTAGATAGATGGTTTGTACCGTCATCCATCAAAATGGTTTGTATTCTTCTCTTGGATGCTAAGACTGTGACCCTAATATGCGTTAGTAATATATATATATATACGTACGTCATGTCAAGGCCAACAATATAATTGGTACATAAGTTATTTGAAAAGCCTATTGGTACGAGCCTGCCATCTGGGGATCGAACTCGGGTCTCTTGACTCGAAATTCCAACCACCCAACCACTTTTCTATCGTGACTTTAAAGTTGAAATTTTAAATCTCTTTCTTTTATTTACGCCCGTTTTTGGCATCATTTAGTGTTTTTTTCTTATACAATTATTAACTATGGTCAGGATTTCGCAGACACTTAAACTTACTTAAACAAATTACTTCACTTAAACAAATGATTAGGCCGAAAATTATATATTTTTTATAATTCTATTTAAATTCTGTTTCAGATTCTAGACTCGCTGACTAATCCAGAGCTAAGCACTCATGCGGCAGAGGCTATTCAGCTAATAATGACAGATTCTTCGGATCACCTTGGCCCGAGACAACATTGCAGGATGAGCCCGTTCTATAAGCAGAGGATGTTCCAAACATTTTCCAAATTGACCAAAGAAATTGGTCCATTGACACCGGACATTAAAGAGAGTTATCTGTTAAGCTGGGCCTGCATTTTAGGGCAAACGCCAAAGAGTGTACTGAATAATAAAGCTTATGAGGTAGGTCATAGTGCTGTGTTATGCTATGTGTACAATAAATAGGTATAAATAAAAAAAATATCTTCACGCAATTTCCAATACAGGGGTAGACAGAGGTTCAGTCTAGACATTTAAGTCCCTTCATCCCACCTTCCACCGAAGATATTTTCGGGACAACGTGACAGGTGGTGAGCCCGTCGCCGTCTTTATGTCCAAGCCAACTATATAATTTGTACATAGGTTTTTAGAAAAACCCATTGGTCACTTGAGGATCGAACTCGGGTCTCTTGACTCGAAATTCCCACCACCCAACCACTCGGCTATCGTGACTTTAAAGTTGAAATTTTAAATCTCTTTCTTTTATTTACGCCCGTTTTTGGCATCATTTAGTGTTTTTTTCTTATACAATTATTAACTATGGTCAGGATTTCGCAGACACTTAAACTTACTTAAACAAATTACTTCACTTAAACAAATGATTAGGCCGAAAATTATATATTTTTTATAATTCTATTCAAATTCTGTTTCAGATTCTAGACTCGCTGACTAATCCAGAGCTAAGCACTCATGCGGCAGAGGCTATTCAGCTAATAATGACAGATTCTTCGGATCACCTTGGCCCGAGACAACATTGCAGGATGAGCCCGTTCTATAAGCAGAGGATGTTCCAAACATTCTCCAAATTGACCAAAGAAATTGGTCCATTGACACCGGACATTAAAGAGAGTTATCTGTTAAGCTGGGCCTGCATTTTAGGGCAAACGCCAAAGAGTGTACTGAATAATAAAGCTTATGAGGTAGGTCATAGTGCTGTGTTATGCTATGTGTACAATAAATAGGTATAAATAAAAAAAATATCTTCACGCAATTTCCAATACAGGGGTAGACAGAGGTTCAGTCTAGACATTTAAGTCCCTTCATCCCACCTTCCACCGAAGATATTTTCATGTGTATATGTTTCAGATTTCACCATTAGTTATAGATGGATTAGATTATGACAAAAAGAACTGCTTGTAGTAATGCTCAATGTGCTTTGTCATTATATTCAAGCGAAAAAACGTTACTATAGCTCACAGTTTACAGACCATTTTGCCGCGGCTAGTGAAACTGGCGTTGTATGTAAAATCAATGGTGAGTCCTTTTGAGTTATTATTATTGACTAGCTGCCCCCGCAGCTTCGCTCGCCGTTTAACACTTAACGCGGAACCCTAATTATGTTTCTAATATAAAAGTAGCCTATGTTACTCCTTATAACATTAGCTATATGTCAATGAAAATTCCGTAAAATTGGTTCAGCCGTTTCAGAGATTATCGAATAAACAGACAGACAGACAAAATTGTAAAAATAAATTTATATCGGTGTATGTACCGTATATATCCATATACATGTAGTAAAAACGATTATTTCAACATTACTAACAGACACTAGAATTGTATTTATATGTATAGATAAAATAGAAGTAGCAATGATTGTCAGTCAATATGAAAATTTCTATTTTGACACCCTTATATTAGTTTATTATAATTTGTACATAGGTTTTAGAAAAACCCATTGGTCACTTGAGGATCGAACTCGGGTCTCTTGACTCGAAATTCCAACCACCCAACCACTTTTCTATCGTGACTTTAAAGTTGAAATTTCATCACATAAAGTTTAATTTAATCACATAAAATTTCAGCATAAATATGCTTTAAAAATCAAGAAGATAGTTAGATAGATGGTTTGTACCGTCATCCATCAAAATGGTTTGTATTCTTCTCTTGGATGCTAAGACTGTGACCCTAATATGCGTTAGTAATATATATATATATTTCAGATTTCACCATTAGTTATAGATGGATTAGATTATGACAAAAAGAACTGCTTGTAGTAATGCTCAATGTGCTTTGTCATTATATTCAAGCGAAAACGTTACTATAGCTCACAGTTTACAGACCATTTTGCCGCGGCTAGTGAAACTGGCGTTGTATGTAAAATCAATGGTGAGTCCTTTTGAGTTATTATTATTATTGACTAGCTGCCCCCGCAGCTTCGCTCGCCGTTTAACACTTAACGCGGAACCCTAATTATGTTTCTAATATAAAAGTAGCCTATGTTACTCCTTATAACATTAGCTATATGTCAATGAAAATTCCGTAAAATTGGTTCAGCCGTTTCAGAGATTATCCCGAATAAACAGACAGACAGACAAAATTGTAAAAATAAATTTATATCGGTGTATGTACCGTATATATCCATATACATGTAGTAAAAACGATTATTTCAACATTACTAACAGACACTAGAATTGTATTTATATGTATAGATAAAATAGAAGTAGCAATGATTGTCAGTCAATATGAAAATTTCTATTTTGACACCCTTATATTAGTTTATTATAATTTGTACATAGGTTTTAGAAAAACCCATTGGTCACTTGAGGATCGAACTCGGGTCTCTTGACTCGAAATTCCAACCACCCAACCACTCGGCTATCGTGACAATAAATAGGTATAAATAAAAAATATCTTCGGTGTAAGGTGTGTGGAAAGGACTTAATTGTCTAGACTAGACCTCTGTCTACCCCTGTATTGGGAATGGCGTGAAGATATTTTCATGTGTATATGTTTCAGATTTCACCATTAGTTATAGATGGATTAGATTATGACAAAAAAGAACTGCTTGTAGTAATGCTCAATGTGCTTTGTCATTATATTCAAGCGAAAACGTTACTATAGCTCACAGTTTACAGACCATTTTGCCGCGGCTAGTGAAACTGGCGTTGTATGTAAAATCAATGGTGAGTCCTTTTGAGTTATTATTATTGACTAGCTGCCCCCCGCGGCTTCGCTCGCCGTTTAACACTTAACGCGGAACCCTAATTATGTTTCTAATATAAAAGTAGCCTATGTTACTCCTTATAACATTAGCTATATGTCAATGAAAATTCCGTAAAATTGGTTCAGCCGTTTCAGAGATTATCCCGAATAAACAGACAGACAGACAAAATTGTAAAAATAAATTTATATCGGTGTATGTACCGTATATATCCATATACATGTAGTAAAAACGATTATTTCAACATTACTAACAGACACTAGAATTGTATTTATATGTATAGATAAAATAGAAGTAGCAATGATTGTCAGTCAATATGAAAATTTCTATTTTGACACCCTTATATTAGTTTATAATAATTATACATACATAGATAAGAACAACATCACATACATTGATCTGATCCCAAAGTTAGCGCTTTAGTACTTGTAGTATGGAATCAGAAACAACGAAGGCACCACAAACACACAGACTCAGACAGAGAAAATGTAGAAAAAGTGTTTTCTACATTGAACCGATTGGGAATCGAACCCGGGACCTGTGAGATGGCGGCACCATGAAAACCTACGCACACGTCTCTCGTATCTTTGAACGTGTTCCAACCAGTTTTAAAATGGCGGATTGAATTTAAAATTCGAACACTTATCAAGATCTGATGACCATGTAATTAATATTTTAATTTTTCTATATCAAATACATTGAATTGTTTATAATACAGGCAACTTTGAATGTAATAAAGTAATGTAAAAATTATTTAAATATGAGAATTGTGCAAATTTCATTGATTTTAAATCACACAAGTTGTGCTGAACCTTTTCTTATTAAATTAAAGAAAAAAAGTATATTTTTTTCCTTTTTTTCTCCATGCTCCATAGAATAAGTAACTCGTTTATGGGGTGGTGTGTAAGCTTCTACAACAATATCCCGATAAAAGTGCAAAGTTTGCCTATTAACAGGTTCAAAGCGTTCATAAAAGAAAAATTGTTCCAAAAAAATACTACCAATGCAAAATAACATTACTAGTAACCAGTCCGACTAAGCTACAATGCGTGTGTCCGGAGTTGGTTTGCAACAATAGTCGAATGGCGGGTCCGAACCTGCGACGTCTTGTTTCGCAGGCCGCACACTAAACCATTAGGCTATTGCCGCTTATATATAACTGAATATATTAATCACGATAGCCGAGTGGTTGGGTGGTCGGAATTTCGAGTCGCGAGACCCGATTTCGATCCCCAGGTGGCAGGATCGTACCAATAGGTTTTTCCAAAAAAACTTGTGTATGATTTCTATCGTTAGCTTGGAGATAAAAACGGCGACGGGCTCACCACTTGTCACGTTGCCCTAAAAAATATCTTCGGTGTAAGGTGTGTGGAAAGGACTTAATTGTCTAGACTAGACCTCTGTCTACCCCTGTATTGGGAATGGCGTGAAGATATTTTCATGTGTATATGTTTCAGATTTCACCATTAGTTATAGATGGATTAGATTATGACAAAAAAGAACTGCTTGTAGTAATGCTCAATGTGCTTTGTCATTATATTCAAGCGAAAAACGTTACTATAGCTCACAGTTTACAGACCATTTTGCCGCGGCTAGTGAAACTGGCGTTGTATGTAAAATCAATGGTGAGTCCTTTTGAGTTATTATTATTGACTAGCTGCCCCCCGCGGCTTCGCTCGCCGTTTAACACTTAACGCGGAACCCTAATTATGTTTCTAATATAAAAGTAGCCTATGTTACTCCTTATAACATTAGCTATATGTCAATGAAAATTCCGTAAAAATTGGTTCAGCCGTTTCAGAGATTATCCCGAATAAACAGACAGACAGACAAAAATTGTAAAAATAAATTTATATCGGTGTATGTACCGTATATATCCATATACATGTAGTAAAAAACGATTATTTCAACATTACTAACAGACACTAGAATTGTATTTATATGTATAGATAAAATAGAAGTAGCAATGATGGTCAGTCAATATGAAAATTTCTATTTTGACACCCTTATATTAGTTTATAATAATTATACATACATAGATAAGAACAACATCACATACATTGATCTCATCCCAAAGTTAGCGCTTTAGTACTTGTAGTATGGAATCAGAAACAACGAAGGCACCACAAACACACAGACTCAGACAGAGAAAATGTAGAAAAAGTGTTTTCTACATTGAACCGATTGGGAATCGAACCCGGGACCTGTGAGATGGCGGCACCATGAAAACCTACGCACACGTCTCTCGTATCTTTGAACGTGTTCCAACCAGTTTTAAAATGGCGGATTGAATTTAAAATTCGAACACTTATCAAGATCTGATGACCATGTAATTAATATTTTAATTTTTCTATATCAAATACATTGAATTGTTTATAATACAGGCAACTTTGAATGTAATAAAGTAATGTAAAAATTATTTAAATATGAGAATTGTGCAAATTTCATTGATTTTAAATCACACAAGTTGTGCTGAACCTTTTCTTATTAAATTAAAGAAAAAAAGTATATTTTTTTCCTTTTTTTCTCCATGCTCCATAGAATAAGTAACTCGTTTATGGGGTGATGTGTAAGCTTCTACAACAATATCCCGATAAAAGTGCAAAGTTTGCCTATTAACAGGTTCAAAGCGTTCATAAAAGAAAAATTGTTCCAAAAAAATACTACCAATGCAAAATAACATTACTAGTAACCAGTCCGACTAAGCTACAATGCGTGTGTCCGGAGTTGGTTTGCAACAATAGTCGAATGGCGGGTCCGAACCTGCGACGTCTTGTTTCGCAGGCCGCACACTAAACCATTAGGCTATTGCCGCTTATATATAACTGAATATATTAATCACGATAGCCGAGTGGTTGGGTGGTCGGAATTTCGAGTCGCGAGACCCGATTTCGATCCCCAGGTGGCAGGATCGTACCAATAGGTTTTTCAAAAAAAACTTATGTACGAATTATATCGTTGGCTTGGACGTAAAGATGGCGACGGGCTCACCACTTGTCGCGTTGTCCCGAATACATCTTCAGTGGAAGGAGGGTCGAAGGGAGTTAATTGTCTAGACTAGACCTCTGTCAACCCTTGTATTGGGAATTGCGTGAATATTTAATTTATATAAAGAAAGCTAAAAAATAGAATACCTACGGAGTTTCGCCTGTTTCTTCTCTGTTAGAGGAAACTCATTACGAAACGGCGGTAGATTGAAAAAATTACGACCAATGGATGTAATGTGTGTTACTCATATCGATAAATAAATGATTTGATGCGATTTAATTTCCAGGATGTCCGGATAAAGAGTCTCCAATGTTTGCACGAAATTGCCAATATCTATGACACTGTACTTTTGCTTCCCTACAAGAGAGACCTGCTATTGGATTTAGCGCCATCTCTCGACGACAAGAAGCGACTTGTGCGCAATATGGCGGTGAAGGCGCGAACTAGGTGGTTCCTGGTCGGTGCGCCCGGCGAGAGCAAGGACACTTAAATATAATATAATCAATGTTATAATTACATAATTAATGTTGCTTCTGCTGTCTTTTCTACTGTCGAGTTTTTATAAAGCGCCAAAATGAAAAAAAAAATTGTACAGTATTTTCTTATGTATGTATTGTTATAAGAAAAACTTTAATATAATTATGATAATAATTGTATTATAAAAGTTATATGATTGAAGAGAGTTTAAAAATTCACGTTTGCTAATGTTTTAGAATGTAAAAATTAAATAATAATAATAATAACATAAGCGAAACAAATGTATGCACTTACTGTACTATTATTATACTGTACATAACCTCTGGGTATCCGTAACATAAATAATAAATAAATAATACATATATAGATAGGGACAACATCACATACATTGCTCCTTTCTAATGTAAGATGCGGTTTTTGCTGCATTGACCCGTCCGGGATTCGGACCCGGGACCTCTAGATGGCGACACCTTGAAAACCGGTGTTACGCCACTCGTCTACGGAGGTTGTCATCAACATTACAAACATTTTCATTGTATTTCTATCTTAAACCAACCTGACTCTTCTCCAATTAGTTTCTCCAAGCAGTTCTTCAGTTTCTTCACTTAGTATAGTATATACAATGCATGAGGCAAGCATAATATATAGTATAATATCTAATTTTTATATTAATTTTTAAAGACGAGTCACGTTAGCTGAGTTCGATTTCCCGGTGGAAGGCTCGTACCAATGGGTTTTTTCAAAAACTTATGTACCATTTACGTAGTTGGCTTGGATATAAAGACAAAAATATTTTCGGTGGAAAGTGGTTCGAAATGACTTTGTCTACGCCTCTATTTATCCCTATATTGTGAAACGCGTGAAGATATCTATTTATTATATATTTATTTTGAATGACATAAAACATCACGATAAAATAAAATCCTCTTGTGTCTCTTTCTCTCAACGATAGGGTTTTTTGTTCTGTGACCAGAGTGAAGAGAAAGCCTTTGCTGAAATCCTTGGTTCCATTGTAATCTGTAGCATTTTTTTTAGTTTTGCTTCGAAGGCGTCATCATAGCTAGCACCAGATTATATCATATGTATATAAAAATTAATATCTTCACGCAATTCCCAGTACAGGGGTAGATAGAGGTCAAGTCTAGACAATTAAGTTCCTTCGACACACCCTCCACCGAAGATATTTTCACAACAACACAGGGACAACGTGACAGGTGGTGAGCTCCTCGTCATCTTTATGTCCAAGCCAACGATATGAATCGTACAAGAGTTTTTTAAAAACCCATTGGTACGAGCCTGCCACCTGGGGACCGAACTCGGGTCTCTTGACTCGAAATTCCGACCACCCAAACCACTCGGCTATCGTGACTATTAATGTTCATTTTGCTATAGTCTAGATTGAACAATTGAATGGAAAATAAAAAATACATACTATAGACTTAATGGTCATAGAATTAGAGTCGTTGTTGATTGGATTCGATAAGTTATTTTATATTCCATATGATAATTGCTAATGAGAATTAGTCGTTGTTGATTGGATTCGATAAGTTATTTTATATTCCATATGATAATTGCTAATGAGAATTAGTCGTTGTTGATTGGATTCGATAAGTTATTTTATATTCCATATGATAATTGCTAATGAGAATTAGTCGTTGTTGATTGGATTCGATAAGTTATTTTATAATCCATATGATAATTGCTAATGTGGGTATTTTGTACCTTTTAGCTATATGTAATTATTTTCATACATTCACGTCTCCACAAGGACCGACGATTGTCGCGAGGTATTGCCGCTTAGAGGTATTGATCGTGCGATTGTTGTAATTTTATTCCAAATATTGTTATTATTTATTATAATGCCAATAAATTTGTTGCAATATATGCGTTGTCTTTTAATAACCACAGGCTTCACTAAAAAATTAGTCACGATAGCCGAGTGGTTGGGTGGTCGGAATTTCGAGTCAATAGACCCGAGTTCGATCCCCAGTTGGTAGGCTCGTACCAATGGGGTTTTCAAAACTTATGTACGAATTATATCGTTGACTTGAACATAATGACGGCGACTCGTTCATCACCTGTCACGTTGTCCCGAAATATCTTCGGTGTAAGGTGGGTCCAAGGGACTTGATTGTATAGACTAGACCTCTGTCTACTCCTGTATTGGAAATTGCGTGCCTTATTCGTCACGCTTGGAAAGCTGATCTTAGTACCAGATACCTTTCACCTTGGATGATACCGATTCGTTACCGGTCTGCTGAATACCAGATGTATTTAACAAGATGATCATCCCGTTATCTGTCGACAGCCAATTGCATTTCTTAGGCTTTCTCTTTCTCGCCTCTAACGAGGTACGCGGGAAGGTATGGAGATGGTATTATTCTTACAACGATACCACACAGCATGACTTTCTTTAGATTTTTTTATTTGTATATGAACAACGCTGAACTTTATACATAAAACAGAATAAACCTAAAGGTTATACTTGACAGGGACGAAGAGTTAACGAAGTATGAAATATGGGAGCACGCGAATGAAATTGTATACTAGAGAGTCAATGAAATTGTAACTTTATGGCGATGTGGGTCTGGAAGGTGTTATTCAGATCTGAAAAGGCATGTGGCTGCAAAGTCAACGCTGCCATGGCAGTCATGACACCGTTGACTTTGTTCCCCGCAGTTCTTAGTCAAAAAACAAGGTGTAATGAAAAGTGCATGCCTTGCGATATATAAAGCAGTGCTGCTATCGACTATGTTATATAACAACGAAACCTGGGTCTGCCAGATGAAACACAAGAGCATAGTGAATGCATGAAAATGATCTTTTCCTAAATTACGCAGCGTTACCTTGGTCGACTTAAACGGAACAAAGTTTGGTAGTAAAGCTAAAGAGGACGAGAGGAGGGTCCCCTATTTATACCTACTTACCTGTTTCTTCCCCTAACCTATTCGTCAGGAACGCATCCATAAGCTCTATGGTGTATCTGAGCGTCGTTAATTACCTTGTAGTGAGTCGACTGCATGTTTGACACATTGTAATTTTTTGTATAAAAGCGCTTATATATATATATATGTATATATATATATGTATATATATATATGTATATATATATATGTATATATATATATTTATATATATATATATTTATATATATATATATATATATATACATATATATATATATACATATATATATATACATATATATATATACATATATATATATATACATATATATATATATATATACATATATATATATATACATATATATATATACATATATATATATATATATGTATATATATATATACATATATATATATATGTATATATATATATATACATATATATATATATACATATATATATATACATATATATATATACATATATATATATACATATATATATATATACATATATATATATACATATATATATATATATACATATATATATATATGTATATATATATATGTATATATATATATGTATATATATATATATATATCACTAAAAATTAGTCACGATAGCGGAGTGATTGGGTGGTCGGAATTTCGAGAGACCCGAGTTCGATCCCCAGATGGCAGGCGCGTATCAATGGGGTTTTCAAAAACTTATGTACGAATTATATCGTTGACTTGAACATAATGACGGCGACTCGTTCATCACCTGTCACGTTGTCCCGAAATATCTTCGGTGGAAGGTGGGTCCAAGGGAATTGATTGTATAGACTAGACCTCTGTCTACTCCTGTATTGGGAATTGCGTGCCTTATTCGTCACGCTTAGAAAGCTGATCTTACTACCAGATACCTTTCACCTTGGATGATGCCGATTCGTTACCGGTCTGCTGAATATCAGATGTATTTAACAAGATGATCGTCCCGTTATCTGTCGACAGCCAATTGCATTTCTTAGGCTTTCTCTTTCTCGCCTCTAACGAGGTACGCGGGAAGGTATGGAGATGGTATTATTCTTACAACGATACCACACAGCATGACTTTCTTTAGATTTTTTTATTTGTATATGAACAACGCTAAACTTAATACATAAAACAGAATAAACCTAAAGGTTATACTTGACAGGGACGAAGAGTTAACGAAGTATGAAATATGGGAGCACGCGAATGAAATTGTATACTAGAGAGTCAAGAAAATTGTAACTTTATGGCGATGTGGGTCTGGAAGGTGTTATTTAGATCTGGAAAGGCGTGTGGCTGCAAAGTCAACGCTGTCATGGCAGTCATGACACCGTTGACTTTGTTCCCCGCAGTTCTTAGTCAAAAAACAAGGTGTAGTGAAAAGTGCATGCCTTGCGATATATAAAGCAGTGCTGCTATCGACTATGTTATATAACAACGAAACCTGGGTCTGCCAGATGAAACACAAGAGCATAGTGAATGCATGAAAATGATCTTTTCCTAAATTACGCAGCGTTACCTTGGTCGACTTAAACGGAACAAAGTTTGGTAGTAAAGCTAAAGAGGACGAGAGGAGGGTCCCCTATTTATACCTACTTACCTTTTCTTCCCCTAACCTATTCGTCAGGAACGCATCCATAAGCTCTATGGTGTATCTGAGCGTCGTTAATTACCTTGTAGTGAGTCGACTGCATGTTTGACACATTGTAATTTTTTGTATAAAAGCGCTTATATATATATATATATATATATATATATATATATATATATATATATATATATATATATATATATATATATACATATATATACATATATATATTAATGATCTTGTGTAATAGATGAAACCTTATTTTAAGATATATTGCCTGACCTGGAGACTGTTACTACCAAATATTGGACGACTATAACTTTTCTTGACAACAATCTATATATTATTAATGTTTAGTAAAATTCTATCTTTTAAATTCTATAATTAAGTATTTAAAATTCTATTTCTAATGTATTTGCATGCCGACATGGCGAAATATGATTGACATATATGTATAGTTTTAACATCTGTAATTACCATATGTCCTGCAAATAAATAAATAAATAAAAATACAAAGTATAATTTTCAAAAGTATTTCTTTATACACGTCGTATGTAGTATCTCTACGCCTGGAAGCAAATGAACCGTTAGAATTTGGAGACATTTCATTGTTAATGCGACGAATCTCTTCAATTCAACGGTTTGTTACTCATTTGCATAATCTGTTATCGCATTTCAACTCGCAGCGCACTTAATATGTTAATGGAGTCTACAAATCTTCAGTTTTTATGACACTTGTTAGTTAGTATTGTGATATATATATATATATATATATATATATATATATATATATATATATATATATATATATATATATATATATATATATATATATATATATATATATATATATATATATATATAACAGTGGTAAAGCCACGCATCAGCTTTTGTTGTTGCATGAATGGGCCGGCAAGACCGGGGAAGTACCACAACCTCACAGAATACCGGCGTGAAGTAGAAGTCTAACAAACTTCTACGTTTCGTCTGGTGAGTGCAGGTAACTGGATACATACATACATACATAACGGCCTGTTAAAGTTCACTGCAGGACATAGGTCTGTCCCATGGGAAGGATTTGCCATAATCGCCACGCTTGGCAAGCGGATTGACGATCGCAGTACCAGACCAGTGGCACCTCAGACGCTGCTGCCCATCTTCGGTATTATAATTTTTGTCTGATTAGAGATGGTTATCTCTCCATCTATCGTTTGCCATAATGGTATAATAAGATAAAAAGACGCAAGGCAGTTTCCATAGTCCCCTCTTACGACACCCACGGGAAGAAAAGGAGTGGCGATATTCTTACGCCGTTACCATATGGTGATTTACATACATTTAGTTTCATACTTTAGTACAAGTTAAGCATTTGTAAAGTTTTGTAAAGTTAAGCATTGTCACGTCCGATTTAGTAAAATCAGTCTTGCAGAATGCGGGAGTGAGAGAAAGAGAAAGAGAGAGAGAGAGAGAGAGAAAGAGAGAAAGAAAGCTAGAGAAGCATCTTATGCATCTACTTCAAGGGAATCGAACGGGGGTGTCTCGAAATACTAAATTTAATAGATTATCCAACTACTGGGCTGTCGTGACTACGTAAATAAAAACATTATTAAAAAAAATATGTTTGAAACTCCTTCATATAATAATGTTTAAAACTATTTTCTGTTCAATGCGTTTTAATATTCAATTGTACAAACGGCACGTTACCCCGAGCGGTTTACTTAAGAATAATTAATCTCTGTTTGTCATTTAAACAGTGATAGTTATGCTAATTTTAATTGAGAGACCAGTGGACAGGGCCGGATTTGCTTTTCTAATCCCCGGGAAGGGCGTACGCGTAATTTCGTAGCATTAACAGTCTGGGGACCTACTTTTGGGTTTTATGTCGATTGAAGCTTTGAATATAAATTCGAAGTCTAAGTAATGATTGCGTAAACGTTTCAATGTTACTTTAATTGAGATTCACTTAATCAATACTTGACCCAATAACTTTTTTCTTAAGTATCCACTGCAGTGGACAATTATGCAAAATTATGAAAAAATAGTTTGTCCTGTAGGACATAGGCCTTTCCCGATTGACAAGGCCACGCTTGGCTAGCAGTTTGCCGGGTGCAGTTAAAGATAGTCTGCACCTTAGACGCTGCGGCCCGTCACCAGTCTGCTGAATTTTATAGAATAGAATACAATAGAATATTTGTGAAATGCAGGTGTTTTACATTTAGGTTTTTAATTTGGATCTGGTATTTTGGTTGTCGAGATGTTTATCCCGCCGTGTGTCGGTTGTAAATGCAGACATTTTGTCGCCTCTTACGACACCCACGGGAAGAAGGGGTGGAGGACTGGTGGGTGAAATTCTTACGCCGCTACCACACGGTAAACTTTTACAGAGTGATTATTTTTATAACATTTAGAGTTCGGGTGTTCTGGAGATTTAGATTTATTTATGTAACATTTGGCACGAGGACAGCGTGATGTTGAAGACCTAGTGCTTCAACGATTGTATTAGTCAACTCTTGTATAAATCACTTAAAACCTCTTGTATAAATAACTTGTATAAATTAACTCTCAAAAATAATACTAACAATCAAAAGTAACAATCAAAATAAACGACTCGATAGCCTGGTTGGTAGTGACCCTGCCTTCCAATCCATGATTGTGAGTTTGATCCCACTAGGAACAAACATTTGTCTTATGAATGTTCACGGTTGATGAAACTCGATTCATGGTTGTATATCTGAATTTTTATCTATATGAGTATGTATCTGTTACCTTGAACAATAAGACTGCGGCTGACTTACCACCTGTTATAACAGGTTGGGGATAAAGTATTTTCGCATTACAGTATATATGAACTTGTTATAAAATCAAAGCGATTTAATTTAGCTATACTATTTGTATCTGGCTGGTTTTAGTATCATTAAAAGAGAATTTCGAGTCGAGAGACCCGAGTTCGATTCCCAGATGGCAGGCTCGTACCAATGG
The DNA here is from genome assembly GCA_029286605.1 of Sericinus montela. NCBI lineage: Eukaryota > Metazoa > Arthropoda > Insecta > Lepidoptera > Papilionidae > Sericinus > Sericinus montela. Next base: position 407,264 of record JAGSMR010000133.1, read on the forward strand.
GTTTTTAAAAACTTATGTACGAATTATATCGTTGGCTTGGACATAAAGACGGCAACGGGCTCAACACCTGTTGTCCCGAAAATATCTTCGATGGAAGGTGGGCCGAAGAGAATTAATTGTCTAGACTAGACCTCTTTTTACCACTGTATTGGGAATTGCGTCAAGATATTTATTTATTTATAGTGTGTAGTGAATATTACGAGAGGACTGCCAAATCGTTGCCAAGTCGTTGTCGCGGTATTTTGATCAGAAGCCTCAAAATTTCTGCAGCAATGGGATCATGTCTCTACCTACAAGATGAAAAAAGTTCTCGAACAAAATGGTACCTCCATACTATAGTTAAATGTAAATAAACTCTATTAAAAATGTTGTGAATTTTCTTCAAAAATGCGATGAACTTATAATTCCCCAACTTATTATGGTTATTTTTTTATTATGGTCCCGAATAAGCGACGGCAACAAGTGGGTCGAACGGACTTCGTGTCTACCCCAGTTTGGGAAATTGGATGAAGATAAAACAGCGATTAGAAATATAGTTACTAATATATTTATATTTGAATAATATTCTTTTTTGATTACACTTCAAAATTACCGAATTGTTAATAATGGAAAAAGTTTTGTGTTCTAAGACAGATATCACAAGTTATTTTTACTGAACTTATCATGAAAAACAACAACTTATAACAAGATAAGTTACGCTTCAAGTTGTTATAACGTTGTATTACAAGAAAAACATGTTTTTCTTAAGATGAAGAGTTTTAATAAATTCAACACAGATATATTAAACACATACCAACGAACCTTTTTCATGTTATTTAATTAATATATATTAAACAATAACAATCTTCGTAGCATGCGTAACGTCGGAAAGTTTAGTTTTAATAAACTCAATAAAACGCGATAGAATCCGTAAAAAATCTTAAATAAAATAAAAAAAACTGTATTTACAAAACTGAAAATCAACGAAAATAAAAATGGTATGTTGATTCTTGAATAGATATTAAATAAGAAATGTCTCGTATACGAGTATTTAAACGAACGAACGTGTTTTGATCCTCTTTTGCGCTATAATTCTCTGAAAGCGTATTTCCTTCCGGATTATGATTCATTGAATTACACAGTATATTTTTCTACTAAGTTTTATTTTATTACATCGTAAATACGAATAAAGCTCTTGTGAAATAAATACAGGACACAAGCAAAAGATTTACTCGAATAGCTGAACAAGCAAACCAAGTTGCAGTAAGCACCATTTATAACACCTTCTCAATGTTTGTGTTAGGATGTATGTATGTTTTTACTTCTAAAGTACACTAAGGAAGTAAGCGATGTGTTCTCAGTCTTGATTGTGTGACCTACCTTTATACCTATAGTCTCACTTGATGATACATGATGAAAGTAACTGATTCTTTGCCACCTCGGAGGCTAAATCTGTCAATTGCAACACTAACACTATCTCTCTATACCTTTCGTACTGAAACACAATAGTTGTTTTTTTTATTTGGGTGGCGAAATGGTTTAGAGTGTGTTACTGACGCTGACGACAAAAGGAGTCACCACGGAATTGAATATGTCTGGTCTGTTTGATTTTTATTTGGTATTTTTTTAGATGGTTACCCCGCCATCTATCGGTTGACATTACTGTATTGAAGGCTTTTCTAGACGCGTCTTACAATTCCCACGGGAAGAAAAGAAGTTTAGTCATATGTTATTACCATATGGTAGATGAAAGTACAGGGTGGGCCAAGAATTCGTTAACATTTAAATGTTATGTAGTTTTGTAAAGTATTATGTAAAAATAAAATAAGTAAATATAAATATCTTCACGCAATTCCGCATTATAGGGGTAGTCCTTTCGACCCATCTTCCACCGAAAATATTTTCACAACACAGGGACAACGTGACAGGTGGTGAGCCCGTCGCCGTCTTTATGTTAATGTAATTTGTTCATAAGTTTCTGAAAACCCCATTGGTACGAGCCTGCCATCTGGACATCAAACTCTGGTCTCTTGACTCGAAATTCCGTAATATTTTTGCGTAAAAATACATATATTTTTTAAACATTACTTGTATTTTTTAACATTACTAGTATTCCTGTGAAGCACTCTTAACTAAGCTGCAATGCTCGTGCCTGGCTTGGTTTACGACTATGGTCCAATGGAAGATTCGAACCTGGGACGTTAAGTTTAGCCTAAACTTAGCCGTAAAACTACTAACGCTTAGAATTTTATTTTTAAATTTCTTATGGAAATTATGAGTAGGTTGTTCTCAATTTGATTTCTCAGAAAGAAATCATTTAAAGCGATATGACGTTAATATAATCTCACCTTGTAGTAAATAAGTTTTCCAAAAATATGAAGAGGATTATATCAAAGAGGATCGTATTATTCAAATGCTATAAAAATATATTATAGTATCTGTAACAGATATAAAATCAAGAAGTCAAAAGTAGCATAAAATGGGTTGAACTTAAACGCACTCTATGAGCGCTTTAATAAATAATCATTTAATATATTTTAGTTAATTATATTTGTATATTCCGACCACCCAAGCACTCGGCTATCGTGACTCACACTTTTACTTTTGTATATTGTGTGTAAAATATTGTCTTAAGTAAATTGTAAGTTAATTGTATTAAATCGTCTAAGCGTTTTACTTTAAAGACTAGGTAATAAAATTAAAAGGCTAGTTCAACACTAAGATATGAGAAAACTTTCTATTATGCATAAACTTACGAATTTACGAATATCCATGCTGCTCGTATTATGTACATATTCTGAACGTTTATTAAAAATATAAATATTATGTTTAAATATATACATATAACGGCGTCGAGCTCAGTCACATTGTCCAAAAAATGTTTCGATGGTAGGTGGGTCGAAAGGACTTAATTGTCTAAACCTCTTTTTTTTATAGGGAATTGCGTGAAGATATAAAATATGTTGTTTATGAATTATTTTATTAGATATTTTTATAGAGCTCCGAATGAAGGACACCCTATTAATACGAGTCGCTAGTAAAACATAATTGTTACGTTCTCAGAAACGACAACCCAATTTAAGACGTGCTTAACGTTGAAAAATTTCCATCGGCAAGATGATGTTTCAATAGAATTAATTAAATAAATTCGTATGAGAAAATACCTTAATCAACGGCGACCCTTCCTTCTAATTAATTTTCATCGTACCGGTTCAGTTTTATGCGGATTTTTTTTGGGTTAAACATTCCTAAAGTATTTCGACGTAGACGTGGTAGCCTAGTGGTAAGTGTGCTTGCTTTAGATGCGAGTGATCCAGGTGTATACCGCGGGTCGGAACCACTCAATTTGTTAGAAACAATTTTAAGTGTTGAACTTTACATCAGATAATAATAATAAAAAAAATATATGGCAAGGAAATTAGAAATTTGCCTACAAGTGGTAAAGGGTGTTGAGGGTTAATGTGCTCTAATTACTCTCAAATTTTGACTTTCATTAAGCCCCTAGAGGGATGGCCTTTTCCCAGAAGTGGTTATTTTCAGGCTGCTTGCGGCTGGCCTTTAGTTTCAAAAATATTTCACAATTGTTTATTACGAATAAAGGGGTATAATATATACAATAGCGGGATATAATTCGTTGCCTCCACTGTGGAATTTTTCTTTTTATAATTTCGCTTAAAAACTGAAATCTCATAAGATAACTTTCGTATTTATCTGTCAAAGGGTGTTCTGAGTTCAACTATCCAAGTTCAAATAGTGTAGAAATTGAGGAGGCCTTTGTTGGAGTGGATTTTTTAAAGCCTATTATATTAATGATGATTATCTGGAGTTATAAGCATTATAAATTTTAAGCAAACTAACGCCTGTGCCAGGAGTTCAACCGTAGTATTTAAGGCGGTGGTAGTTCGACGTAAGTCGACTATTCTTCGTAATGCTATCCTGCCATTTATCTTTAATTGATTTCGCCACTAAAAAGTTTAATTCTTCTAACTCAAAAGACACGAAGTATAAAAGCACGAAATCAACTTACATTCATTATAACTCCGTGATTTTGTTATTGTGAGTTAGCAATAAAATAATATATAATAAAAACTTACAAAATATGCTCAAATGGAGATCTTATCTCGGTTTCTTCGCAACTTTGCTTTATCAGAAAACTTTCAAGTTTAAAAGTTGTTATTATTTGCAATAACTTTATGTAGAGCCTATCGAATTGCAAAGCGATGTGCTAAGTATAACTGTATCCAAGTTTTATGAGTTAAAATTTATGAACACTTGTAAACAACGAAAAAAAAGTAAGTTTCGTTCACGTACCACTTTTTTTCACGTTTTTACATACTCGTATATGCATACATAATATAGATTATGTAATATTTAATGTAGTATAGATTAATATAATAGTTTATTATTTCCTCTTTAGTTACATTTGTGTGCGTTCATTTTATTGGTATATAAAAATTTGTTTCTTTCGTAGTTAGAACATTATTCTTATTGAGTTTCAGTACAATTATTTGCTACTGCAATTTAATGGCGTCACATATCACGTGTTCGGGACAGAAGGATGTGAGCATCGTAACTCCTCGCTGCTTTGTTACGATTGTTGTAGTTGTTGTTACAATCTATACGTTGATTGTAACAAGCGACGTTTACTGCGTATTTTGACTCTATGCGGAAGAAAAACTAAAGCTAGCTCCTAAAATATAATGCCGGACTGCTGGAAGGTCCTCTTTTCATCTTCACGCATTTTCTATTATTGGGGTTGTCAGCAGTCTAGACAATTTAGTCCTTCCGTTACACATTTCATCGGAGATAAGCTTTCACGACGTGGTAAGTGCTGAGCTTGTCGCCGTCTTAGTGTCCAAGTGGAAGTTACAAATCGTTGGCATAAATTTCGAAAAACTCATCGGCTAGAGCCTTCAACAATTAAAGCCTCTTTGTGCTTATACGATACTTAAATATATTATATGGTATATCATCGTTCGGAGCAAAACTTCAGAACATAAGATCTTTTCGGGGTCTTAGGCACGCAACTTGCGGTGCTTTATAAGTTTTGTACGAAAAGGAAATCATTATTGGCTCTGTATTTGATCATATATTTCTAATAACAAAAATTACAATAAAAGTAGGCATATAAAAGAAAAGCTTGAGATTTTGATGGGAAGCAAAATCCATTAAAATTTCCCATCCGGGAATCGAACCCTACTTTGGGATCTGAGCACTTATTTTATTAATGATTTATTATATCAAAATTGCTACTATTAGCGAGTTTAGTTGTTTAATAACGCTATACGTAGAAAATGTTGCACATATAAAACCAACGCATTAAAAAGAGCTCTCTCAATTAAAATTTCATTGTCTGACGGATCGAAGTCCCTTGTGCGACAACCCTCTATGTTTTACATCGTAATATATTCAAAGTAGCGACTAATTATTTAGCTTTGTCGTTCGTTTTACTTCGCAATTAGAGGACAAAGTGAAGTTAATACTAGGATTTATTTTTAAAGTAAAGACAGAACTAAAAAATAAAGATTTTTCTAAAAAAAGATCACTTAAAGCCTTGGTGAATTCGCTCGCTTTAGAAAGCGATACTCAAGTTCGACAGCCAGCCAGCATCACTTAAACTATTCATAGCAATTTTTTGTGCAAATTATAAATTTATTTATGAATTGCATTATTTATGTACAAACGTAATGGAGTTAACGGTTTACAAAATTACAAGCTATGCGTTAGTGGCTATATTGTGTTTATCGTCGCGAATTAAGGACTCACTGGGGTAGTTAGAGGAGGACAAACAATACACCGGAGGTAATTACAGATAGCGTGAAAGATGGTGAGCTTATTGCGACCTTAGTATCCAAGGCAACGATTCATCTCTTACATATCTTTCGACTCCAATTTACAATCGAAAAAACTCCTAGGTACGAGCCTTACACTTGGGAAATGAACACGAGTCTCCTGAATCCAATTCCGATCACCCAACTACTCGGCTAACTACGACTTGCAATGACTTTGAATAAACTAAAATATATGAATACCATTGAACCGACTTGGTAAAATATCTCGTGCAGTGTGGGAAAACCGCAACGTTGAGTGTTTCTGAACTATAATAATTTCTAAAATCAATAATAAAAAATGAAACATGTAATGTCATGATAGCCGAGTGGTTGGGTGATCGGCTCGAGACCTGAGTTCGATTCCTAGGTAGGCACGTATCAAAGAGTTTTTTTAAACTTATGTACAATTTATATCGTTAGCTTGGATATAACGACGGCGACGGGCTCACCACCTTTCACGGTGGCCCAAAAAAATGTCTTCGGTGAAAGGTGGGTCGACAGGACATAATTGTGAGGGCCTCTGTCTACCCCTGTATTGGGAATTGCGTGAAGGTATTTAGTTTATTTTATTTATTTAAGTTCGCATAACTTCTGGTATATTTTTTAAATTTAGACTTTTTCAATTTCTTTTTTATATCATAAATTATTCTTTATCACATTATTATTAAGCAGTTCAAAAGAACGAGAGTATCACTCTTCTAATATGTAATAATATTACTATATAATATGTACTCGTCTAATACAAATGCGAGGTGTGAGCACTACCTCTACCAGCATAATACTCACCCAAGCGATTATTTCTCTCAGCCCTTTGACTTAACATATCGAAAAGTATTTTTACAGTAGCCCTGTCTGTAGATGAATCTTACCTTCGGACCATCTTTTCATTGCGCGTAGGATATGAACTGGTATACACATAAACTAAAATATATGAATACCATTGAACCGACTTGGTAAAATATCTCGTGCAGTGTGGGAAAACCGCAACGTTGAGTGTTTCTGAACTGTTAGTTACCAATCTACTGAGCTTAGAGAAGTCAGTTGATTCGAATTAGTCGAATAGTGCTCATGGAGTAAAGCGATCTAAGTCCTTATCGTAGCAAAACGCTTGCAAAAATGGTTTGGTATTTAGTTTTGTGCCATGTATGTAATTTTTAAATAGGAGCTTCCTATAGATTCTTATCTAATTTTCAAGCTGATGGCAAATAATTTCTAAAATCAATAATAAAAAATGAAACATGTAATGTCATGATAGCCGAGTGGTTGGGTGATCGGCTCGAGACCTGAGTTCGATTCCTAGGTAGGCACGTATCAAAGAGTTTTTTTAAACTTATGTACAATTTATATCGTTAGCTTGGATATAAAGACGGCGACGGGCTCACCACCTTTCTCGGTGGCCCAAAAAAATGTCTTCAGTGAAAGGTGGGTCGACAGGACATAATTGTGAGGGCCTCTGTCTACCCCTGTATTGGGAATTGCGTGAAGGTATTTAGTTTATTTTATTTATTTAAGTTCGCATAACTTCTGGTATATTTTTTAAATTTAGACTTTTTCAATTTCTTTTTTATATCATAAATTATTCTTTATCACATTATTATTAAGCAGTTCAAAAGAACGAGAGTATCACTCTTCTAATATGTAATAATATTACTATATAATATGTACTCGTCTAATACAAATGCGAGGTGTGAGCACTACCTCTACCAGCATAATACTCACCCAAGCGATTATTTCTCTCAGCCCTTTGACTTAACATATCGAAAAGTATTTTTACAGTAGCCCTGTCTGTAGATGAATCTTACCTTCGGACCATCTTTTCATTGCGCGTAGGATATGAACTGGTATACACATAAACTAAAATATATGAATACCATTGAACCGACTTGGTAAAATATCTCGTGCAGTGTGGGAAAACCGCAACGTTGAGTGTTTCTGAACTGTTAGTTACCAATCTACTGAGCTTAGAGAAGTCAGTTGATTCGAATTAGTCGAATAGTGCTCACGGAGTAAAGCGTTCTAAGTCCTTATCGTAGCAAAACGCTTGCCAAAATGGTTTTCGTATTTAGTTTTGTGCCATGTATGTAATTTTTTAAATGGGAGCTTCCTATAGATTCTTATCTAATTTTCAAGCTGATGGCAAATAATTTCTAAAATCAATAATAAAAAATGAAACATGTAATGTCATGATAGCCGAGTGGTTGGGTGATCGGCTCGAGACCTGAGTTCGATTCCTAGGTAGGCACGTATCAAAGAGTTTTTTTAAACTTATGTACAATTTATATCGTTAGCTTGGATATAAAGACGGCGACGGGCTCACCACCTTTCACGGTGGCCCAAAAAAATGTCTTCAGTGAAAGGTGGGTCGACAGGACATAATTGTGAGGGCCTCTGTCTACCCCAGTATTGGTAATGGCGAGAAAAAATGTTTTAATTATCCTTTAAGTTGGCAAAAAGTCACGTTATTCCTCGATCCCCAGGTGGCAGGCCCGTACCAATGGGTTTTTCAAAAACTTATGTACGAATTATGTCGTTGGCTTGGACATAAAGACGGCGACAGGCTTACCACCTGTCACGTTGTCACGAAAATATCACCGGTGGAAGGTGAGTCAAAGAGAGTTAATTGTCGAGACTAGACCTCTGTCTAACCCTGTATTGGGAATTGCGTGACGATATTTAGTTTATTTTTATTTATTTAAGTTGGCATAACTTCTGGTATATTTTTTAAAATAATTTAGACTAATTATTTTTTTTTATTTATTTCGTAAATTAATCTATATCACATTATTATGTAAGCAGTTCAAAAAGAACGAGAGTATCACTCGTCTAATATGTAATAATATTAGTATATAATATGTACTCGTCTAATACAAATGCGAGGTGTGAGCACTACCTCTACCAGCATAATACTCACCCAAGCGATTATTTCTCTCAGCCCTTTTGACTTAACATATCGAAAAGTATTTTTTACAGTAGCCCTGTCTGTAGATGAATCTTACCTTCGGACCATCTTTTCATTGCGCGTAGGATATGAACTGGTATACACATAAACTAAAATCATTTACTGCAAATTGTGCTATTATTCATTAATTATTAACGTGTGCTTACGGCCTTTTTTTCCGTGGAAGAAAGAGAAGAGTCGACTTCTTAGTCTCCTTGAACATGCAATTATCAACCAAAATAATTTCAATTGGCGATCAAAATAAATCAGACCGATGTGGTCAAACTCTCCCATATGGGATAGTCCTACTGTGGAGAAGATTAGTGGCCTATGTACTGCGTTATGCGTGTATTTGTGTATGTTTATTATTTGGTTCTACTTTTATTGGTAATAAAGAGTTTATTAAGGCACTTCGTGACGAAGAAATATAAACCACTGTCAGTGACTGGATGCCTCGGGTTAAATTAAGTTAAATTAAGTGACTAGCAGTCGCTTCCAGTTGCATGTTACTTGTACAAAGCGCAAAATAGTTCTGAAAATGTCGTCAGCAAGACATTCACGGTGAAATGTCTCATTCAAATTAATCACAATAACTACAAAGGATATAAAATGAACTGACTTGTGCAGGGGACTGTCCTATAATATTAATTTTCTTGACAACCCATATCTAACCCAAGCCTTTGTTTACCTTCCTGACAGGCGAAATTGATCACACTCGAACTCGGTTTTAGATTACTCGTAGGAATGACTTTATAAATATTTAAAAAAATATGTGAGTTGGTTGGGAATCATTCACATGATTTTTTATTCGTCAAATAAAAATTTTGTTTTATCACGATAGCCGAGTAGTTAGGTAAGCGGAAATCGACCCTAGAGGCACCCAGGTTCGTTCCAATAGGGTTTTTCAAAAACTTATGTTAAATTTATATCATTGGTTCGGACATAAAGACGACGATACCCCAAAAATGTTTTCGGTGAAAGGTTGGTCGAAAGGACTTAATTGTCATGACATCTGTCTACCACTATATAAGGAATGGCGTGAAGATATTTATATATATTTATTTATTAAACAAATTTACTAAATTATAACCATCGGGGCTGAATTACTATCTCAAAAATAGCAAACCAAGATTCAGTAGGTAGGACGGACAACAACTAGGATGCTGGGTGCCTGGTGCAGCGATCAGCGAACCCTCTCGTCTGTGAGAGGCCTAAGTCTTGCAATTGACTTCTACAGGCCTTGTAATGATGTTAATTAATTTTATTTAATTATTAATTTTGACGATCCGATAGCCGAGTTGGTAGTGACCCTTCGTCTGCCCCTGCCTTCGAATCAAAGAGTTGCGGGGTTCGAGTCCCAAAGCCCCAAGTCCCGAGTGCTAGGGGCAAACATTTGTGTGATGAATATGAATGAACTTTTTTTATAGAAAAAAATTTTTTATTGAAAAGGGAGGCAAACGAGCAGGTGGGATGCGTTGCCGGCCTTAGAGTGCAAGAATTGGGGGAGGGGGGTATATGCGCCTCCGGTTACCTGCACTCACCAGACGAAACGCAGAAGTTTATTAGACTTCTACTTCACGCCGGTCTGTGAGGTCGTGTTACTTCCCCGGTCGAGCCGGCCCATTCATGCAACAACAAAAGCTGATGCGTGGCTCTATCACTGTAAATATAACAAGTCCTTTCAACCAAACTATAACCGAACACATTTTATGGTCTAATGCGACATATTTCGCCTTCTTTTCCAACTAGTTAAGAACATAAATAACATTGCCAATATTTGTGTAAAGACGTTTACGCAACAGTGAGCATTGCCAGACTTCTTTTTCTTACTTACCTACTCAAATTCATACACTGTGAAAGCTGAGCATTATTCTGGCATAAAGACAAAGTCGAAGACAAACTTAACTTTGCAAATGTACTTCATATACATCGCGATCAGTTCTCAAACTGCAAACATAAGTTTGTAGTTGCAAAATCTTTTTTTTGTGATTAACCTATAGAGTAAAATTTAAATTTAAAAATCTTCACGCAATTCCCAATACAGGGGTAGACAGAGGTCTAGTCTAGACAATTAAGTCCCTTCGACCCACATTCCACTGAAGATATTTTCGGAACAACGTGACAGGTGGTAAGCCCGTCGCCGTCTTTATGTCCAAGCCAACGATATAATTCGTACATAATTTTTTGAAAAACCCATTGGTACGTGCCTGCCACCTGGGGATCGAACTCGGGTCTCTCGACTCGAAATGCCGACCACCAAACTACTGGCTATCGTGACCTATAGAGCATTAACTAGATTCGAACTTTTATTAACTTCTGTTGCGAGATCTTGCTTCTGCATAATTTCATGATTCTAGGTCAAGGTACCTAGTTTTGAATGACATATGAGAATCAAAATAGATCGCGTATATAGCCGTAATATGGCTATAACATGGATCTTCGCTCTTGATACTAATTCGAACTTAATACCTTGACGCGTTCCTTATAAAAACGCTCTCTACAAACAGACTGACTGACCGGTCCAACATCGTAATGATCCTATAAGGTTCATTTTATATATTTTTTTCCTTTTAACGTCACGATAACCGAGTGGTTGGGTGGTCGGAATTTCGAGTCAAGAGTTCGAGCCCCAAGTGGCTGGCTCGACCCAAGGAGTTTTCACTTATATAAATATTAAAAATTTTAATAAATTAATATAAATATCTTTACGCAATTCGCAATACAGGGGTAGACAGAGATTTAGTCTAGACAATTAAGTCCTTTCGACCCACCTTCCACCGAAGATATTTTCGGTATAACGTGACAGGTGGTGAGTACGTCGCCGTCTTTATGTCCAAGCCAACGATATAATTCGTACATAAGTTTTTAGCCATTTTTAGCCACTCGGCTATCGTGACTTTTTTTTTGACAAAAAACTTATGTACAAATTGACAGTGAATAATGAGTCCGTTGCTGTTAAGTCTACAAACCAATGATCCAAATTGAAAAAAATTAATTAAAATTCGAATTGTACCTTAGTCCTGGGTACTAAACCCTCATAGCCTATTATACACCTTTATACCTTTCCACATAAGGCTGACCACCGACCCAACACTACCCATGGCCCCACTAACCCTTCTGGTTATATGAGCCAAAACTCGAGAGAACGCGCCAGTACTTGATTGTCTTTCCCAGCGCGCTTGCTTGAGATTCTTTAAGACTACCAAGTATAGTTTGACAGTCGCCCCATTTGGGGTTACATAGGTCTCCCCTAAGGAGAATTCGTCATTATCACCACGCTTGGCAACGAGAAATGGCGATTGCAGTACCAAACACAAACAAATCAACAGTCGCAAATCAGATGTGGCGTCTAATCTGTACGAAACCAGTCTGCTTAATTTTTGCTTAATTATAAAGAAACTGCTTAATTGTGTTCTGATAAATTTCGAGATAATTCTCGCGATCTGTGGGGAGCCATTTCCAAGAGTTTAGGGGGGCGTATCGAAGTCTTCACGATATTCGCAATATTATGACATACGAGGTACACAGATTTTCAGACAGTTAAATCCTTTGGAACCAGCTTTCACCGAAGACATTTTTCGGTATAACGTGACAGGTGGTGAGTACGTCGCCGTCTTTATGTCCAAGCCAACGATATAATTCGTACATAAGTTTTTAGCCATTTTAGCCACTCGGCTATCGTGACTTTTGACAAAAATTTATGTACAAATTGACAGTGAATAATGAGTCCGTTGCTGTTAAGTCTACAAACCAATGATCCAAATTGAAAAAAATTAATTAAAATTCGAATTGTACCTTAGTCCTGGGTACCAAACCCTCATAGCCTATTATACACCTTTATACCTTTCCACATAAAGCTGACCACCGACCCAACACTACCCATGGCCCCACTAACCCTTCTGGTTATATGAGACAAAACTCGAGAGAACGCGCCAGTACTTGATTGTCTTTCCCAGCGCGCTTGCTTGAGTATAAATTCTTTAAGACTACCAAGTACAGTTTGACAGTCGCCCCATTTGGGGTTACATAGGTCTCCCCTAAGGAGAATTCGTCATTATCACCACGCTTGGCAACGAGAAATGGCGATTGCAGTACCAAACACGTCGCAAATCAGACGTGGCGTCTAATCTGTACGAAACCAGTCTGCTTAATTTTTGCTTAATTATAAAGAAACTGCTTAATTGTGTTCTGATAAATTTCGAGATAATTCTCGCGATCTGTGGGGAGCCATTTCCAAGAGTTTAGGGGGGCGTATCGAAGTCTTCACGATAGTCGCAATACTATGACATACGAGGTACACAGATTTTCAGACAGTTAAATCCTTTGGAACCAGCTTTCACCGAAGATATTTTTTGGGACATCAAGACAGAAGGTAAGCCATCTTGTCGTTGTCATCTTTATGTCCATATAACGATGTATGTATGAAACATAAGTTTTTGAAAAAAGTTATCGATACGAGCTTACCTCCTGGGCGCCTATTCCTGTGCTTACCCGAGCACAAATAACTAATTGACTCTTGACTCGAATTCCGATCATCCAACCACTCGCCTATCGTGACTAAATCTACTTTAAGTTTTTTTTCTTGCATCAAACTTATACGTACCTTTATAAAGGAACCAAGCAAATCTTTCGTCGCTAAAAAGATCTGTAGCCATTCTAATGAACGCAATTGTTATCAGGTAGTATAGTTTTAGCGAAAGAGATTTTTTTATTTTCTGTGGAATCACTACAGCCTTGTAGTTAGGTTTGTTTTTTTTTATTTCAAATAACGCGTATTGAAGCATATAGTTATGCTGCTGTGCTTTTTGTTATTTTATAAATGAGAAATGTAAAAAATATTTAGAAGTTGAAATCTTAACGGAATTGAGGAGATAATTTATGGATAAAAGTTACATATATTACATACATAATAGTTTTAATTTACCAATGTTTTGTAGTCAGGTTCCTCTATCGTAAAAGAAATAGGCGATAGAAATTCCGTAGGTTTTCTCTTTTGAGCAATTTTATTATGTAAGGGTAATGCAATACTCAAAATAAAGTAATTGGAAATAGCATGAGAGCGATCAGCTCGTTCTCGGGTTAACTATCATTAATGCACATATTTTTTTATAAATAATTTATTTGCACATTGTTTTTGTATTGTATTTACATTTTTTTATTTGATTAGAGACGAAGAGAATGTCTATCACAGCTGAATGAAATTGTATACTTAAGACGTGATATAGAAGATGAAAGGGGTGTGGCTGCCGGGAAACAAGAAAGAAAGATTCATTTCATAGTTTCCTGGCGGCTAGCGTTGAGGGAGCGATAAGAGATTATGCAAATATTAATTAAATTGTTAATGGAAGGAAATTTGTTTCACTAATCCTCAGAATTGGTTTGGAATGCATATAGATGGATTTATTTTAGTATTCAACCAGAAATCTCTACGCGACTGATCATTCTCTGTTATATTTATGTACGGCAGTACATATTTGTAACGGGTAAATGAATAAACCACGTTTTCTACATTATCTCGGGTCTTTGTATTTGTTGTACCTTAGTTGTTTCCGATTCCAAAACATAAGTTCGTTAGCTACTTATCGCGGGAAGAGATCAATGTATGCGATGTTGTCCATATCTATGTTATATACATTACTTATTTATTTAAATTATATTTTGCTGAAGTTTGCGGTTTTTTCTTTTTGATGCATCGAAGTTTCTACTAAGATTCCTGCAGATGACACCATAACCACAAAAATGAAGTTTCTACGTCAGTCGAGCTGTTTAAAAAGCGAAGAGTAACGAACACACATACACTGGAATTTTAAATATGAAGATTTCTGAAGTTGCCTTACTGAGATATTACTTAGGCCATTACCATCTTCATACCAATCATATCGTACCATTAATTGCAACGAGAATATGCATAGATTAAATCTGTGTGGATCTATCTGTGTTTTATATGTGTGTAAGCTTGTTTAAACTGGTTATAGTCTCCTCCTTGACCTCGTAAAAGTCAGGGTTTCTTCCAATTGGTTCTCGCCATTTCGCAACAGTGGAGCTTAGTAATGGAATTGTGCTTGTTAAAAAATAAAAATGTCCTTCATATTTTTTAGTTCATTCAGTGACTATAAAAACGCAACCTGGCTTTAAATGTTAATGTAAATTTTCGAATGTCACCTTAAATCCAATTTAGTGCATATTGCAAGTTGTTTCTCTCGAACGCTGTAGTTCAACCGTAGCTAAAGTAACTTCAGCACATAATTCTATTTGGCAAACTAAGTATCTTAGGAGAATTAACGCCTTCCAAACAAAGAACACTAGAAACTAATTCTATAACTTTATCAATCTAACACACCATTTAATCTTCATCTTTATTCGTCATATATTTAAATGTTTAACTTGAAAGTGTTTACACAACTTTAGCAACAGAAACTTAAAATAACAAAAATATAACACTTTTAAGAAACGGTTACCGCGCGAAAACAGAGACAGCTTCTACTATTACTACGAAATGGCCTATAAACCGGCTGCCCATCATCACTTTATTTTCGACATGATTTTCCCACCAATCATAGATAGGAGGTGGAATATTGTAGTCGCAACTTTTTACATTCATGTAAAGAAAGGGTTAGTATATTGTCATTCTGATACTTCACGGCAATTGTCGTTTTGCTACGATTGTATTGTAAAAAAAAGCATAAAATTTTCATAAACACTTATTGGCACCGTGATTGTATAAATTACAATTTCTTTCATAAATCATTCACAGTTTGATTCGTGCGAAATTTTCTGTTTCGAATGCAAATCAGTCGTCTAGACGAGATTTTAATGAAATGGATACATTATTAATGGATCTACACAAATAAACCTATCGGTCTGGCATTATGGATTGCAAAGATTAACCAGCTTTCGTTGCTTCTTTATTCTTTGCATTTTTTGTCGTCAACATACGTACCCGTTCACTGCAAATGTATTTTTATTGTTTGAAAAAGTATAAACATTTAATTATTTATTTAATTTTTATCTAAGCACTAGTGATACCAATCACACAAATGTCATATTGTATAGGTAGTTGTTAATACAAAATATACGGTAGTATAAAGCATTACAGGAAAATTACAATTCCTTGGAATGTATTAATATTAATAATATTATATATTAGAAACACATTTTGATAACCTGGTTGCTTTGTAGTAACCCTGCCTTCAAGCTAATCTTTATGGGTTCGAATCCGGAGAGGGGCAAACATTTGTGTGATAAATTTCAATTATTGTACTCGCTTCATGGACGTTTGCATATATATATATATATATATATATATATATATATATATATATATATATATATATATATATATATATATATATATTAATATTCATCTATCTGAATATGTACCTTTGTACGTAAGTATATTATAGCACCATTATCTTTTACGCTTTCCATGATTGAGATTGTATCCCACGTTTCGAAATCTAAGAAAGAAAAAAAATATAAATTTTAGATCAAATACTATTATACAAATACTATTGAAGAAATAAGTGTAAACTTATTACACTTATTTCTTCAATAGTATTTTTTTTCTTTCTTATAAATAATACCCAATAAATATATACATATGTGGACATCTTATACATATAGATATTCTATATATAAAGCAAACTTAATATCTTCTATTATGTTTTATTTTCACGGGCATTATTTTCCTGAAACTCATGACAGCTTGAGGCTGTAAACAAAGTGAACTTTTATTTGATTTTATTTTGTTTAGATTCTCGGGTCAATTTAAGTACAATAGCGAAATATGAATCCATCAATTAACAAAATGAAACAAATTTCACGGAAACCAATATAATTTTCGTTTATGTTATCTTCCTTTGGAGAAAAATAAATATTTATGTATGAAAGTAAGTAAAAATATGTATGTATGATTATAGCGTAAATATGCCACCAAATTTCTTCCCGTCGAAGTCGGAAAAGGCGACAAAGGAACGAGCCTTGATAATATAATTCATTACCGATAGATGGCAGGGTACCCATCTCAAAATCAGACCTAAATTAAGCAGACCGGTGACAGAAAGGTAAAGCTGTGAGGTTTCTGGTACCTACTGCGGTTGCCAATTCGCTTGCCATTTAAATGCATTAATTTTTTTAATAAACATTACTCAAATAAGCATCGTAATATGGCACACAATATTTCACATATGTAATTCTCATAGATACAATATACGCAGACTGCAGACTGCAATTCTAATTCATTCATTCTAATACACTCTTTTGATAAGACCGACCAATTACTGCGTGAATGAAACGAACTCGGTGGAAATTAATATTAGTCTGCATTTTATTGATTAAATGTTTTTACATTTTGCTAGAAGTCACGATAGCCGAGTGGTTGGGTGGTCGGAATCATGAGTCGAGAGACCCAAGTTCGATCCCCAGGTAGCAGGCTCGTACCAATGTGTTTTTCAAAAACTTATGTACGAATTAAATCGTTGGCTTGGACATAAAGGCGGCGACGGGCTCACCACCTGTTACGTTGTCCCGAAAATATCTTCAGTGGAAGGTGGGTCGAAGGGACTTAATTGTCTAGACTAGACCTCTGTCTACTACTATATTGCGTGAATTCAGCTTTTAAACTTGAGCTTTTAAATTCGCATTTGCGTGTCTGGTATTTCGATCAACAATCTGCTTGCCAAGCGTGGCGATTATAGAATATCCTCCTGATACCACAGATTAATTTCCTACACCTAACTTTTAACGGCTATGTGGAAGGTTAAATTAACGCTAAGGGATTTTATTTATAAACTAACTTGTGGTGTCTGCTAGGACAAAGATTAGGGGTGCGGTGGATTACCTATAGGTAAGAACTGTTTAATGTTAGAGATAATGTACTTAGTTATAGTTTTAATCCAGGGATTGCAAATGTGATCACGAGGGCATCATATTTCACCGTATTGGACAAATATTCGATGTTGAATTTCGAATACCAAATGTTCCAATGAAACTACATATATCAAATAAGCCCCAAGAGATGTGACATGTATTTGCAAAATTCTTTATATATTATGATGTTTGTTTAATTCATTGAATTATTCAATAAATACTTCTGATTTTGATAAAGAAACTCATAATTTTTATGTGATTTGACACCCGATAAAACTAAAAGGACGCAAATAATAACCGTAATTAAATAAAAGGATTTCCAAACGGAGGCAATAGTCAGTGCTCTGTTTCTTTTTTCTTTCCACATTCACTTCCTTTTCTTATTTTTCTAAACGTTTCTCTTCTCACGTCACGATAGCCGAGTGGTTGGGTGGTCGGGATTTCGAGTCGAGAGTCCCGAGTTCGATCCCCAGGTGACAGGTTCGTACCAATGGGTTTTTCAAAAATCGTTGGCTTGGACATAAAGACGGCCACGGGCTCACCACCTGTCTAGTTGTCCCGAAAATAACTTCGGTGGACGGTGGGTTGAAGGGACTTAATTGTCTAGACTAGACCTCTGTCTACCCCTGTATTGGGAATTGCGTGAAGATACTTTTTTGTTTCTCTTCTACTTTGTGTGAACTACGCACATGTTTTTTCATGTGGCAAACGTATATAACGTTAAAGTCCACTGCAGAATGTTTGCAGAATATTGCGTCAGAACAAAGAAGACATGACATAATCGCAGACTACTCTCCTTAGACGCTAAATTTAGGTTCGGTATTTTTCGAGATGGTTATTATGCACACCGCCATATTTTGGTGGCAAATGGTATTTTTACACGCTTTATATTAGCTTCACTCGTATGTTTGTATGTTTGTACCGACTTCTTTGGGCGCGATTTTGACCCACTTTAAACGGCCAGATTTCGTTCAAACTTTGCAGATTTATCGAGGACGGATGACAATACAGTAATTTGATAAAAATACTAAAATAACAAAATAAATAATAGTTAAAAAAAACTAAAAACACGCTTTTTATAGAAAACCGAACTAAAACATAGAAAATTAATTTTAATAAATTTAAATTAAGAATAGCGTTAAAAATTTCAATAAATATAAATTAATAATAGTGTGAATAAAAACATATATTATTTTGAAAAAAGCGAGAGGTGCATGGTGTCAATACTTGTAAATATTTTATTGACAGATATGAGTAGTGATTATCATTTTGATAATACCTTAAAAAGCACCACGCTTTTTTAAAATAAAATGTTTTTTTTTATGTTCACACTATTATTAAATTATATTTATTGAAATTTTTAACGCTATTCTTAATTTAAATTTATTAAAATTTATTTTCTATTTTTTAGTTCGGTTTTCTATAAAAAGCGTGTTGTTAGTTTTTTAACTATTATTTATTTACGACTTAAAACCCGTCGCCTCTTACGACACCCTCGGTAAGAAACGATAGATTCTTACATCGAAACCACACAGTACCACACCAAATATTAAATAGAAGTAACATTGCCATGCGAAATAAAAATTAGAGAACTTTTGAATTGAATAAGTCTAGTAAGGGTTTCAAATAAATAAGTACATAACCTAACGAAATATAATACAGGGTATGATACCGAGTATTTACCCTCCCCGGTTGAGCAGTCGAGTAATTTTGTGGAGTACCTGTTCGTAACAGAAATTTAATGATGGTCTACCTCTAGGACTTCTTTTGTCGTATAAGTTTAAGAGATATTAAAACTTGAGTTTACTTAAATGAATCAGTTGCTGTTTTGACTGAAGTAAAACGTTGAAAAACTGTATTGATTAAAACATACTACTTTTTAGGCTATTAAATCCCCAATAGACAGGGGTCTAGACGATTAAGTCCTTTCGACCCACCTTCCACCGAAGATACTTACTTACTTTTGGGATAACGTGAAAGGTGGTGAGCCTGTCGCCGTCTTTATATCTTAGCCAAAGATATAAAACGTACGTAGGTTTTTGAACATACTCATTGGTACGAGCCTTAGGGATCGAACTCGGATCTTCGGGTGCTCGCGGATCACCCAACCACTCGTCTATCGTGAATGAATAAATAAGATAAATAGATAGTAAATAAATAAGATATCCACATAAGTAAATAGATAAGATCAAGTCATAAATCATTGAATGGTTCCCAATATACTTCCCAATATAGATCCCAAGCCATCTGCATCCATCAACTTCCTGCAATGTTGCGCAGGTGGCAGCCTCGTTCTGGCAGGCGCACTGCGCTTGCCAGAACGAGGCTGCCACTCGAGAACTTTTCTTCCCCAACTGTTGTCCGATCTGCGAGCCATGTGGCCGGCACAATGCCACGTCAGCGTGCTAATCATTATGGCTATGTCGGTTACCCTAGGCCACACAGAAGTATCTTCTTTACCAACAGAAACTTAAACCGTTATCGCGTGAGCAAACAGAGGAAAAGACGAAGTTACTGTATAGGGTACTAGCAAATACTGGGTGGCACATTGTTCCATTGTTATTTGCAACAGGGCGCACTGACAATCAGACTCGTCGTTAATATCACTATACTTTTCAAGTCACGATAGCCGAGTGGTCGGTATTCGAGTCGAGAGACCCGAGTTCGATCCCCAGGTGGCAGGCTTGTACCTATGGGTTTTTCTAAAAACTTATGTACGAATTTTATTGTTGGCTTGGACTTAAAGGCGGCGACGGGCTCACCACCTGTACGTTGTCCCAAAAAACAAATGTCTTCGGTGAAAGGTGAGTCGAAAGGAATTGTCGGGTCCTCTATCCACCCCAGTATTTAGGACGATGTGAAGACGTTTTTTTGCTGAGGGTGATCATTTTTATCTCACCAAAATAAATAAATGGCTTATGTTGCCCACGAATAAATGTGTGTGTCCGGAAAACTTTAGAGTCGACGCGCTTGATTTACCTATTATATAACTAACGATATAATACCTTGTTTTGAGGCGAAGGAGGTGTCGCGTAAGTATCGGTGGTTGTATATATTACTGAATGTAGTGCCAGTGTAGTGTTGGTGGTGCATTCTTAAGAGTTAGTGTACGCATCTGTGCCTGTGGGATGGTGGGTGGCGCTGTTCCTTTCTTTCGAACGTATGTCATTTATAATTTTTTCATGCGGAATTGTGCGTTAAAATTTTATCATAACATCTTTTTAGTAATTAATTTCCGCAAATGATCGCCTTAGTCTACGTATTCCTTAAAATTATTGTAATCAGTTTACTGTAATTATAATAAAAATACACACTCACATATTTCAGACAATCTTGTCTTTATCTGAATTTAAAACTATACAGGTACAATATAATAGTCTCATATATATGTGAAGAGCTGGTGTATGAGGTAGGTACAGGAACGCCTGAATTACAGATCACCAGGGCTTCATCCCATGAATATATTTTTTTCTGTTTACAGTACCTTAGCGAAACATTGAAGTTATTATGTATGTTGGAGTGTGTGTCTATGCTTGTGAGAGGGTATGCTGATTAAGATATAACTTACTATTGAAGCAAGTTTTCTGTAAAATTATACTCCAAAGTTTGTAGCCATTTCATAACTTCAGATTTACATTTGAATTTCGTGATTATTAATTTTGTCTTGTATGTAGTATATGTATTAATATATTTTTATCTTTTTTTTCTAAATCAGATAATGTATAATATTCGCATAATTTAAATATATAATTGTTATTGTTTTATTACGCCGAAGAATTCGAACTCATTACGTGCGTAAATACACACTATTTATTTCATGTATCAAATGCGGGATCTCTCTCGTTCATTATAACGATGACCGGTATAATAAATGGTTGGATCTGAATAGGAGATAACAGAAAACAGAAAGTCACTGCAATCTAGGTCACCCTAGACTTACTTAACCGAACATTCACGTCCGGTTTATATTTTCACGTCATTGCGAACTCAAGAAGAGATTTCGCAATGCTCGTATGAGGATACTGCTGACAGCTTTCACGGACAATGCTGACCACAATTCATTCCTCACCACTCTATCATAGGCCTTTTCTAAATCCACGAACGTGCAATAGACCTTCTGGTTTTAGCCAGACACTTTTCGGCTATGCACCGCAAGAAAGACCTGATCCGTACACCCCATTCCCTTTCTAAATCCTGCCAGCATCCCATACTTTTCGTCCGTTTCATTCACAACCCTTTCAATCAACACTTTCGCATACAATTTACCGACGACGCTGAGAAGGCTTATACCGCGGTAATTTACGCAGTCCTGCCGTGACCCCTTTCCCTTATATAATGGCACGATTACGGCTTTGCACCAGTCTCCCGGTACTTGCCCATTTGCCAGCACATATTGAAAAGGCGGTACAAACTAAAAAGCTGACTAGCCACTAAGCCCTGTCCAGTCCTCAGCATCTCGACGGTAATCCTATCATATCCGGCAGCCTTACCAAATCTCATACTTTTCAACGCTTTTACTATTTCATCCACGCTTATCTCACTGTCATCAACATTTATATTAACCATGGAAGGTGCCGGGTGTTGTACCTGCACTTCCTCTCTTTCAAATAAACATTCAAAATACTCTTTCCATCTCTTTAACACATATTCTTCTCCTTTTATAATGCTCCCATCTTGACTCCTGATTGTATTCAGCTCCGAGGTAGAGGTTTTTCCTCCAGAAAAACTTGATGTTTGACTGGAAATCTTCAGTGAGCCTCCTATCAAAATCATCCTTTTGTTCTTCTTTCTTTCTAGTCACAACATCTTTCGCAGCTGATTTGAATCTTTTATACTTCTTTCTCGCTTCCTTTATCTCGTCATTCGTCGCCTTTTGAAGTTTTTGGTTAGCTTTTGTTGCTAACCAATCCAACCACCTTTCTTCTTTTCTTGCACAGCCTTTTGTACATCTTTATCCATCCACACATTATACTTCTTTCTTCCTTTCCTCCGTTTAGCTACTCCGCATACCTCAACAGCAACATTCACGACTCCTTTCTTAAATGTCTCCCACAAATCTTCAATCACACATATCTCTTCTATGCCTTTAAAACTTTCTATCAGTTTCTCTACATACTCGTCTTTCTTATCCTTTTCTTGTAGATTTTCCACTTTTATTCTGTCCAAAACACTCGTAGGCTCGGCTCCTCGGTGTCGCCACCGTTTAAAGATGCCATGTATTCGGGCTATGACCAGGAAGTGGTCTGTGTCAAGGCCTACACCGCGGTATGCTCGAGTGTCTAGCAGGTTCTTCCTCAATCTTTGATCCACAATAACAAAATCAATTATACTTCTAGACTCACCCTCAATTCTTGTATACAAATGGATCTTTTTGTGATCAAACATTGTGACCAACCACACACAGATTCCATTCCAAAGCCATACTTCAAGTAGGCTTCTCCCATTTTCGTTCACTCTCTCGTCTGAAATGTGCCCAGTACTCCTTCATACCCATCACGCTTTATAACCCACCATTAAAGTCCCTAACATCACGATCCGTTCATTTCTCCGCATTTATTCAGACCTCTCTCATGCTATCCCAAAATTCCTCTCTCTCTTTTGGGCTTTAATGACCACCCTCGCAGATCGTCGGTGCATAAACCCCAAAGGATAAACAAGCAGGTGAGTCCAACTTTAACCTAACCCAGAGGGTCTTGGGCTTACATTCATGCTCTATCCCACATTCCAACTATTCGAGGAAAGAATCACACCAACTCCTGACAGCCTCAGCTGGTTTGGGGAACTCTCCGACCAGTATGCCGTGTGAGGACCATGAACCGTGGTGTCACATCCTTTCCTCTTGGTTTCATTCACGCACAGGATATCTATACATCGTTCGTCCATCATCTGACATACTTCATCTGCCTGTCCATTCCTCCTCTTACATTCAACGTAGCGAAGCAGCTCTCCATCACTTTCCTTCCCGCAACAGACGTGATGAATTTGGCGAACCACATCGCCGCCATTTTGGTAAGTAAAATAAATAGATAGTAAATAAATAAGATATCCACATAAGTAAATAGATAAGATCAAGTCATAAATTATTGAATGGTTCCCCAATATACTTCCCAATATACTTCCCAATATAGATCCCGAGCCACCTGCATCCATCAACTTCCTGCAATGTTGCGCGGGTGGCAGCCTCGTTACCAGGCGCACTGCGCGCCGGGGCGAACTACCACTCGAGAACACCTATTTCCTCAACTGTTGTCCGATCTGCGAGAGCCATGGCCGGCACAATGCCACGTCAGCGTGCTAATCATTATGGCTATGTCGGTTACCCTAGACCACACAGAAGTATCTTCTTTACCAACAGAAACTTAAACCGTTATCGCGTGAGCAAACAGAGGCAAGAAGTTGCACTGTATGGGGTACTAGCAAATACTGGGTGGCACATTGTTCCATTGTTATTTGCAACAGGGCGCACTGAAAATCAGACTCGTCGTTAATATCACTATACTTTTCAAGTCACGATAGCCGAGTGGTTGAGTGGTCGGAATACGAGTCCAGAGATCCCAGTTCGATCCCGAGGTGGCAGGCTCGTACCAATGGGTTTTGTCAAAAACTTATATACAATTATAACGTTCCATTCGGTCTTCGTTCATTCAAATATGACATTTATAAAATTAATCTCGCCCGTATCCGTTAATTTGTTTTCGTCTCTCATTAAGTCAATTTGGTGCTTACGTAAATTTACCTTATTGAAGCGACAATTGATAGGATGGGATCCGTAGTAACTTTAAACTGACAAAGATACATTATTCGATTGCAAGCAATTGCGGCGAGAATCGATTTCAGTTAATTTGATTTAAACGTTACGAGTAAATTGATGTTTGATGTACACGATACACTTCACGTAATTCCACATTCCTTTGATTCAGCTTTGATGAACGTAAAGAATATTAGACGTGCTTAGACGTTTAGATGCCTCTTAAAATCGATTTATTAGTAGACGTATTTCATATGAACAGTTTGAATAATGAACACACTTTGAACTCAAATTCTATTAGAGTCTATTTGAGATAAGTGACAGCTTGGTGCTGTCGTCGTATCCGAAATATAGACACCAGCTTCACGCCAATCCCAATACAGAGGTCTGAACAATTAAGTCGTTTCGACCCACCTTCCGCCGAAGATATTTTGGGATGCCGTGACGGGCAGTGAGCGTTTCGTCGTTTTATTATGTGCAAATATCTAGGTAAATTAAAAAAATCTATTGGTATTAGCCTACCATCTGGGTATCGAACTCGGGTCTCATGACTCGAATTCTGATCACCCACTACTCTACTATCTTGGATTACAACGTTTTAAAATTACATGGTTACGGATAGCTGACGGCATATCTCTTTAGAAAGAAAACCGGATCATAATTAACGACCTCCGTGGATGAGTGGCGTAAACACCGGCTTTCAAGGAGTCGCTATCTCTGCGGCGTGAAGATATTTATTTATTTTATCTATTCTTTTTCCGGGATAAAAACTAGACTGTGTCCCTCTCCAGACTCTCAATACAACAAATCAAAATCTATTATGCTAAAAGCATATCAGATCTCTCCACGAGGTCTGTTCTAGAAGCGTACTCGTTTTATACGAGATAAGTTTTGTATTAACCGTTGGTATCTTAAAGTACACGTATCTTAAAGTAAGGTAAAGTTACGATAGCCAGTGGTTGAGTGGTCGGAATACGAGTCCAGAGATCCCAGTTCGATCCCGAGGTGGCAGGCTCGTACCAATGGGTTTTGTCAAAAACTTATATACAATTATAACGTTCCATTCGGTCTTCGTTCATTCAAATATGACATTTATAAAATTAATCTCGCCCGTATCCGTTAATTTGTTTTCGTCTCTCATTAAGTCAATTTGGTGCTTACGTAAATTTACCTTATTGAAGCGACAATTGATAGGATGGGATCCGTAGTAACTTTAAACTGACAAAGATACATTATTCGATTGCAAGCAATTGCGGCGAGAATCGATTTCAGTTAATTTGATTTAAACGTTACGGTAAATTGATGTTTGATGTACACGATACACTTCACGTAATTCCACATACCTTTGATAGACATTCAGCTTTGATGAACGTAAAGAATATTAGACGTGCTTGAACGTTTAGATGCCTCTTAAAATCGATTTATTAGTAGATGTATTTCATATGAACAGTTTGAATAATGAACACACTTTGAACTCAAATTCTATTAGAGTCTATTTGAGATAAGTGACAGCTTGGTGCTGTCGTCGTATCCGAAATATAGACACCAGCTTCACGCCAATCCCAATACAGAGGTCTGAACAATTAAGTCGTTTCGACCCACCTTCCGCCGAAGATATTTTGGGATGCCGTGACAGGCGGTGAGCGTTTCGTCGTTTTATTATGTGCAAGCCAACGATATATCCTAGGTAAATTAAAAAAATCTATTGGTATTAGCCTACCATCTGGGTATCGAACTCGGGTCTCATGACTCGAATTCTGATCACCCCACTACTCTGCTATCTTGGATTACAACGTTTTAAAATTACATGGTTACGGATAGCTGACGGCATATCTCTTTAGAAAGAAAACCGGATCATAATTAACGACCTCCGTGGATGAGTGGCGTAAACACCGGCTTTCAAGGAGTCGCTATCTCTGCGGCGTGAAGATATTTATTATTATTATTTATATTATATACCATCATAATCATCATCATAACAGCCTGTGAAAGTCCTCTACAGGACATTTAGGCCTCTCGCGTAGAGAGGGTTTACTATTATCGCCACGCCTAGCATAATAGCAAGCGCATTGGCGATCGCAATAGCAGACTCCTTGAACCTTTGACTTTGCTGCCAGTCACCGGTCTGCCGAATTTCGGTCTGGTATTATTTGAAATATTTATCCCGCCATCGGTCTGTAGCCAATCACACATTTAAGGCTTTTCGTTAGTCTGCTCTTCCGACTCCCATGTGAAGAAAGGTGGTATTTTATCTATTCTTTTCCGGGATAAAAAAGCCGTTCATGTCCCTCTCAGACTCTCAATACAACAAATCAAAATCTATTATGCTAAAAGCATATCAGATCTCTCCACGAGGTCTGTTCTAGAAGCGTACTCGTTTTATACGAGATAAGTTTTGTATTAACCGTTGGTATCTTAAAGTACACGTATCTTAAAGTAAGGTAAAGTTACGATAGCCAGTGGTTGAGTGGTCGGAATACGAGTCCAGAGATCCCAGTTCGATCCCGAGGTGGCAGGCTCGTAATGGGTTGTCAAAAACTTATATACAATTATAACGTTCCATTCGGTCTTCGTTCATTCAAATATGACATTTATAAAATTAATCTCGCCCGTATCGTTAATTTGTTTTCGTCTCTCATTAAGTCAATTTGGTGCTTACGTAAATTTACCTTATTGAGCGACAATTGATAGGATGGGATCCGTAGTAACTTTAAACTGACAAAGATACATTATTCGATTGCAAGCAATTGCGGCGAATCGATTTCAGTTAATTTGATTTAAACGTTACGGTAAATTGATGTTTGATGTACACGATACACTTCACGTAATTCCACATACCTTTGATAGACATTCAGCTTTGATGAACGTAAAGAATATTAGACGTGCTTGAACGTTTAGATGCCTCTTAAAATCGATTTATTAGTAGATGTATTTCATATGAACAGTTTGAATAATGAACACACTTTGAACTCAAATTCTATTAGAGTCTATTTGAGATAAGTGACAGCTTGGTGCTGTCGTCGTATCCGAAATATAGACACCAGCTTCACGCCAATCCCAATACAGAGGTCTGAACAATTAAGTCGTTTCGACCCACCTTCCGCCGAAGATATTTTGGGATGCCGTGACGGGCAGTGAGCGTTTCGTCGTTTTATTATGTGCAAGCCAACGATATATCCTAGGTAAATTAAAAAAATCTATTGGTATTAGCCTACCATCTGGGTATCGAACTCGGGTCTCATGACTCGAATTCTGATCACCCAACAACTCGGCTTCATCGTATTTCTTTCGAACATTATGTCATTTATAATTTTTTCATGCGGAATTGTGCGTTATAATTTTATCATAACATCTTTTTAGTAATTAATTTCTGCAAATGAACGCCTTAGTCTACGTATTCCTTAAAATTATTGTAATCAGTTTACTGTAATTATAATAAAAATACACACTCACATATTTCAGACAATCTTGTCTTTATCTGAATTTAAAACTATACAGGTACAATATAATAGTCTCATATATATGTGAAGAGCTGGTGTATGAGGTAGGTACAGGAACGCCTGAATTACAGATCACCAGGGCTTCATCCCATGAATATATTTTTTTCAGTTTACAGTACCTTAGCGAAACATTGAAGTTATTATGTATGTTGGAGTGTGTGTCTATGCTTGTGAGAGGGTATGCTGATTAAGATATAACTTACTATTGAAGCAAGTTTTCTGTAAAATCATACTCCAAAGTTTGTAGCCATTTCATAACTTCAGATTTACATTTGAATTTCGTGATTATTAATTTTGTCTTGTATGGAGTATATGTATTAACATATTTTTATCTTTTTTTTCTCTAAATAAGATAATGTATAATATTCACATAATTTAAATATATAATTGTTATTGTTTTATTACGCCGAAGAATTCGAACTCATTACGTGCGTACATATACACTATTTATTTCATGTATCAAATGCGGGATCTCTCTCGTTCATTATAACGATGACCGGTATAATAAATGGTTGGATCTGAATAGGAGATAACAGAAAACAGAAAGTCACTGCAATCTAGGTCACCCTAGACTTACTTAACCGAACATTCACGTCCGGTTTATATTTTCACCGTATGACACAAGGAATGAATATGAATGTTTGTACACATGTCATGAAAATATTATGTTTATGTAAAGATTTATCAATGTAAATGTATTCTATATTTGGCTTAGATAACTAGAAGGTGACATGCTCACTGCCTGTTGTCCCAAATAAAATACGGAGAAAGGTGGATAAAAAGCCCTAAATTGTCTAAACCTCGGACTACCTAAGTATCGGAAAATGTGCAAAGATAATTATTTATTTATTATTAAAAGACATATTACAATCATATCATTGATGAGCCATTGTTTCGTTGCGAAGGATTTTCATAAAATGAGGGCTGCATTATCCGCCGAAGCAGAGATAAAGACTTATTCGTTTTGAAAAAGAAAAATGGAATAATGACAAAAAGACGATCGGATTAAATATTTTCAATCAGATCTACAGGTATTAAGAGGTATTAGTATAATTTACTTAATTTTTTTATCTTTAACTATTTTCAATACAGGGGTAGGCGAAGGTTCAGACAATTCAGTCCTTGTGATGACAGTCAGTCAGTCCGGTGAAAAAAGTAAGCTCCACCTTTTTACTTTTTTTGAATAAATACATTTAAATATAAAGATAGGGACAACATCGTATACATTACGCTGATCCTAAAGTAAGTAGCTACAGTAGGTTTTTGTATTATGGAATCACGAAAAATCGGGACGAAGAAGTTGCCACAAACAACCAGATGCGAAACAATGTAGAAACAGTGGTTCAGTGTTCATTCTGCATTGACTCATCCTGGAATCGAACCCTCAAAACTGGCATGAAACCATAAAAACCGATGTGTCACGTGTTTGGGACAACGTGGAGTGTCAATCGTCATCTTAATGTCTAAGCCAATGAAACAATTCGTACATAAGACACCGAATTCCGCTTACGATATAGTAATCACGATAGCCAAGTGGCTGAGTGAACGGAATTCGGAGTCGAGAGACCCGAATTCGATCACCAGGTGGCAGGCTCGTACCAATTGTTTTTTTCAAACAAATACCAATTATATCGTTGGCTTGGACATTAAGACGGCTCATCACCAGTCACGTTGTGCCAAAAAATGTCTAATGTAGAAGATGGGGTCGAAGGTAATTAATTGTCTAGACCTCTGTCTACCACTGTATTGGGAATAGCGTGAACGCGACCACCCAACAACTTGACGATCGTGATATTTAATTTAAAACGATTTTAAATATTCGGGGAACTTAATTCGCTTTACATTTTTTATGAAATAGCAACGAAATATTGTATTTAGACGTGCTCACGAGTGAGTTAATGCATCCAAATGTGCACGTAAATGTTGCAATATTTGTTTGTATGTAATTCGAAATATATTCAATTATGTAATAAATTATCTATATTATTTTAATTAGTTCCCGTACACGATTTCGTCTACCTCGAAATATCCGCGGGATCCTAAAATTTTACGGAATAAAAATTAGGCCGAGACCCTTTCCGGACTCATAGGAGAACAAATCAAAATCTATTAAAGCTGCTTTTTTATCTATTTTTATCCAAATTCCGATTATAATCACTGAATTTATTACAATTGTGAAATTTCATTAAAAGATATTACAAATTCAAGATAACTAATTCGATTTATATTTCCTATGAAATAGCAACGAAATATTGTATTTACATGAGCTGACGAGCGACTTCATGCATACAAATGTGCACGGAAATGTTACATATAATTGTTAGTTTGTGTTTCGAAATAGTATTTAATTTTTTCGATAACTTATTTACACAAACAAAATGATGTTTACATATAAAAATACTTTTTAACTAAAAACCGCAACAATTGGAGACCACTATCCACGAGGAATAGCATCAAGAACTGTTATCTCGAAATTTCCGCGGGATCGCTTCCACGATAGCCGAGTGGTTGGGTGGTCGGAATTTCGAGTCGAGAGACTCGAGTTCGATCCCCAGGTCGCAGGCTCGTACGTTTTTCAAAAACTCATGTACGAATTATATCGTTGGTTAGGCCATGATAACGGCGACGGGCTCACCTGTCAGGTTGTCACGAAAACTTCTTCGGTGGAAGGACTTAATTGTCTAGACTAGATAAAATATCTTCACGCAATCCCAATACAGGGGGTATTGGGATTGCGTGAAGATATTTATTTTATTATTTATTTATTTTATCTATTCTTTTTTCCGGGATAAAAACTAGACTGTGTCCCTTTCCAGACTCTCAATACAACAAATCAAAATCTATTATGCTAAAAGCATATCAGATCTCTCCCACGAGGTCTGTTCTAGAAGCGTACTCGTTTTATACGAGATAAGTTTTGTATTAACCGTTGGTATCTTTAAAGTACACGTATCTTTAAAGTAAGGTAAAGTTACGATAGCCGAGTGGTTGAGTGGTCGGAATACGAGTCCAGAGATCCCAGTTCGATCCCGAGGTGACAGGCTCGTACCAATGGGTTTTGTCAAAACTTATATACGAATTATAACGTTCCATTCGGTCTTCGTTCATTCAAATATGACATTTATAAAATTAATCTCGCCCGTATCCGTTAATTTGTTTCGTCTCTCATTAAGTCAATTTGGTGCTTACGTAAATTTACCTTATTGAAGCGACAATTGATAGGATGGGATCCGTAGTAACTTTAAACTGACAAAGATACATTATTCGATTGCAAGCAATTGCGGCGAGAATCGATTTCAGTTAATTTGATTTAAACGTTACGAGTAAATTGATGTTTGATGTACACGATACACTTCACGTAATTCCACATTCCTTTGATTCAGCTTTGATGAACGTAAAGAATATTAGACGTGCTTAGACGTTTAGATGCCTCTTAAAATCGATTTATTAGTAGACGTATTTCATATGAACAGTTTGAATAATGAACACACTTTGAACTCAAATTCTATTAGAGTCTATTTGAGATAAGTGACAGCTTGGTGCTGTCGTCGTATCCGAAATATAGACACCAGCTTCACGCCAATCCCAATACAGAGGTCTAGACAATTAAGTCGTTTCGACCCACCTTCCGCCGAAGATATTTTGGGATGCCGTGACAGGCGGTGAGCGTTTCGTCGTTTTATTATGTGCAAGCCAACGATATATCCTAGGTAAATTAAAAAAATCTATTGGTATTAGCCTACCATCTGGGTATCGAACTCGGGTCTCATGACTCGAATTCTGATCACCCCACTACTCTGCTATCTTGGATTACAACGTTTTAAAATTACATGGTTACGGATAGCTGACGGCATATCTCTTTAGAAAGAAAACCGGATCATAATTAACGACCTCCGTGGATGAGTGGCGTAAACACCGGCTTTCAAGGAGTCGCTATCTCTGCGGCGTGAAGATATTTATTTGTTTATTATTATTTATATTATATACCATCATAATCATCATCATAACAGCCTGTGAAAGTCCTCTACAGGACATTTAGGCCTCTCGCGTAAGAGAGGGTTTACTATTATCGCCACGCCTAGCATAATAGCAAGCGCATTGGCGATCGCAATAGCAGACTCCTTGAACCTTTGACTTTGCTGCCAGTCACCGGTCTGCCGAATTTCGGTCTGGTATTATTTGAAATATTTACCCCGCCATCGGTCTGTAGCCAATCACACATTTAAGGCTTTTCGTTAGTCTGCTCTTCCGACTCCCATGTGAAGAAAGGTGGTATTTTATCTATTCTTTTTCCGGGATAAAAACTAGACTGTGTCCCTCTCCAGACTCTCAATACAACAAATCAAAATCTATTATGCTAAAAGCATATCAGATCTCTCCCACGAGGTCTGTTCTAGAAGCGTACTCGTTTTATACGAGATAAGTTTTGTATTAACCGTTGGTATCTTAAAGTACACGTATCTTAAAGTAAGGTAAAGTTACGATAGCCGAGTGGTTGAGTGGTCGGAATACGAGTCCAGAGATCCCAGTTCGATCCCGAGGTGGCAGGCTCGTACCAATGGGTTTTGTCAAAAACTTATATACGAATTATAACGTTCCATTCGGTCTTCGTTCATTCAAATATGACATTTATAAAATTAATCTCGCCCGTATCCGTTAATTTGTTTCGTCTCTCATTAAGTCAATTTGGTGCTTACGTAAATTTACCTTATTGAAGCGACAATTGATAGGATGGGATCCGTAGTAACTTTAAACTGACAAAGATACATTATTCGATTGCAAGCAATTGCGGCGAGAATCGATTTCAGTTAATTTGATTTAAACGTTACGAGTAAATTGATGTTTGATGTACACGATACACTTCACGTAATTCCACATACCTTTGATAGACATTCAGCTTTGATGAACGTAAAGAATATTAGACGTGCTTAGACGTTTAGATGCCTCTTAAAATCGATTTATTAGTAGATGTATTTCATATGAACAGTTTGAATAATGAACACACTTTGAACTCAAATTCTATTAGAGTCTATTTGAGATAAGTGACAGCTTGGTGCTGTCGTCGTATCCGAAATATAGACACCAGCTTCACGCCAATCCCAATACAGAGGTCTAGACAATTAAGTCGTTTCGACCCACCTTCCGCCGAAGATATTTTGGGATGCCGTGACAGGCGGTGAGCGTTTCGTCGTTTTATTATGTGCAAGCCAACGATATATCCTAGGTAAATTAAAAAAATCTATTGGTATTAGCCTACCATCTGGGTATCGAACTCGGGTCTCATGACTCGAATTCTGATCACCCCACTACTCTGCTATCTTGGATTACAACGTTTTAAAATTACATGGTTACGGATAGCTGACGGCATATCTCTTTAGAAAGAAAACCGGATCATAATTAACGACCTCCGTGGATGAGTGGCGTAAACACCGGCTTTCAAGGAGTCGCTATCTCTGCGGCGTGAAGATATTTATTTGTTTATTATTATTTATATTATATACCATCATAATCATCATCATAACAGCCTGTGAAAGTCCTCTACAGGACATTTAGGCCTCTCGCGTAAGAGAGGGTTTACTATTATCGCCACGCCTAGCATAATAGCAAGCGCGCGGTGGCGATCCTGTGCGCAGACTCCTTGAACCTTTGACTTTGCTGCCAGTCACCGGTCTGCCGAATTTCGGTCTGGTATTATTTGAAATATTTATCCCGCCATCGGTCTGTAGCCAATCACACATTTAAGGCTTTTCGTTAGTCTGCTCTTCCGACCCCATGTGAAGAAAGGTGGTATTTTATCTATTCTTTTTCCGGGATAAAACTAGACTGTGTCCCTCTCCAGACTCTCAATACAACAAATCAAAATCTATTATGCTAAAGCATATCAGATCTCTCCCACGAGGTCTGTTCTAGAAGCGTACTCGTTTTATACGAGATAAGTTTTGTATTAACCGTTGGTATCTTTAAAGTACACGTATCTTTAAAGTAAGGTAAAGTTACGATAGCCGAGTGGTTGAGTGGTCGGAATACGAGTCCAGAGATCCCAGTTCGATCCCGAGGTGACAGGCTCGTACCAATGGGTTTTGTTAAAAACTTATATACGAATTATAACGTTCCATTCGGTCTTCGTTCATTCAAATATGACATTTATAAAATTAATCTCGCCCGTATCCGTTAATTTGTTTTCGTCTCTCATTAAGTCAATTTGGTGCTTACGTAAATTTACCTTATTGAAGCGACAATTGATAGGATGGGATCCGTAGTAACTTTAAACTGACAAAGATACATTATTCGATTGCAAGCAATTGCGGCGAGAATCGATTTCAGTTAATTTGATTTAAACGTTACGAGTAAATTGATGTTTGATGTACACGATACACTTCACGTAATTCCACATACCTTTGATAGACATTCAGCTTTGATGAACGTAAAGAATATTAGACGTGCTTAGACGTTTAGATGCCTCTTAAAATCGATTTATTAGTAGATGTATTTCATATGAACAGTTTGAATAATGAACACACTTTGAACTCAAATTCTATTAGAGTCTATTTGAGATAAGTGACAGCTTGGTGCTGTCGTCGTATCCGAAATATAGACACCAGCTTCACGCCAATCCCAATACAGAGGTCTAGACAATTAAGTCGTTTCGACCCACCTTCCGCCGAAGATATTTTGGGATGCCGTGACAGGCGGTGAGCGTTTCGTCGTTTTATTATGTGCAAGCCAACGATATATCCTAGGTAAATTAAAAAAATCTATTGGTATTAGCCTACCATCTGGGTATCGAACTCGGGTCTCATGACTCGAATTCTGATCACCCCACTACTCTGCTATCTTGGATTACAACGTTTTAAAATTACATGGTTACGGATAGCTGACGGCATATCTCTTTAGAAAGAAAACCGGATCATAATTAACGACCTCCGTGGATGAGTGGCGTAAACACCGGCTTTCAAGGAGTCGCCATCTCTGCGGCGTGAAGATATTTATTTGTTTATTATTATTTATATTATATACCATCATAATCATCATCATAACAGCCTGTGAAAGTCCTCTACAGGACATTTAGGCCTCTCGCGTAAGAGAGGGTTTACTATTATCGCCACGCCTAGCATAATAGCAAGCGCATTGGCGATCGCAATAGCAGACTCCTTGAACCTTTGACTTTGCTGCCAGTCACCGGTCTGCCGAATTTCGGTCTGGTATTGTTTGAAATATTTATCCCGCCATCGGTCTGTAGCCAATCACACATTTAAGGCTTTTCGTTAGTCTGCTCTTCCGACTCCCATGTGAAGAAAGGTGGTATTTTATCTATTCTTTTTTCCGGGATAAAAACTAGACTGTGTCCCTCTCCAGACTCTCAATACAACAAATCAAAATCTATTATGCTAAAAGCATATCAGATCTCTCCCACGAGGTCTGTTCTAGAAGCGTACTCGTTTTATACGAGATAAGTTTTGTATTAACCGTTGGTATCTTAAAGTACACGTATCTTTAAAGTAAGGTAAAGTTACGATAGCCGAGTGGTTGAGTGGTCGGAATACGAGTCCAGAGATCCCAGTTCGATCCCGAGGTGGCAGGCTCGTACCAATGGGTTTTGTCAAAAACTTATATACGAATTATAACGTTCCATTCGGTCTTCGTTCATTCAAATATGACATTTATAAAATTAATCTCGCCCGTATCCGTTAATTTGTTTTCGTCTCTCATTAAGTCAATTTGGTGCTTACGTAAATTTACCTTATTGAAGCGACAATTGATAGGATGGGATCCGTAGTAACTTTAAACTGAAAAATATACATTATTCGATTGCAAGCAATTGCGGCGAGAATCGATTTCAGTTAATTTGATTTAAACGTTACGAGTAAATTGATGTTTGATGTACACGATACACTTCACGTAATTCCACATACCTTTGATAGACATTCAGCTTTGATGAACGTAAAGAATATTAGACGTGCTTAGACGTTTAGATGCCTCTTAAAATCGATTTATTAGTAGATGTATTTCATATGAACAGTTTGAATAATGAACACACTTTGAACTCAAATTCTATTAGAGTCTATTTGAGATAAGTGACAGCTTGGTGCTGTCGTCGTATCCGAAATATAGACACCAGCTTCACGCCAATCCCAATACAGAGGTCTAGACAATTAAGTCGTTTCGACCCACCTTC
Source organism: Sericinus montela (assembly GCA_029286605.1). Taxonomy (NCBI): domain Eukaryota; kingdom Metazoa; phylum Arthropoda; class Insecta; order Lepidoptera; family Papilionidae; genus Sericinus; species Sericinus montela. The sequence continues at coordinate 443,304 of JAGSMR010000133.1, forward strand.
CGCCGAAGATATTTTGGGATGCCGTGACAGGCGGTGAGCGTTTCGTCGTTTTATTATGTGCAAGCCAACGATATATCCTAGGTAAATTAAAAAAATCTATTGGTATTAGCCTACCATCTGGGTATCGAACTCGGGTCTCATGACTCGAATTCTGATCACCCCACTACTCTGCTATCTTGGATTACAACGTTTTAAAATTACATGGTTACGGATAGCTGACGGCATATCTCTTTAGAAAGAAAACCGGATCATAATTAACGACCTCCGTGGATGAGTGGCGTAAACACCGGCTTTCAAGGAGTCGCCATCTCTGCGGCGTGAAGATATTTATTTGTTTATTATTATTTATATTATATACCATCATAATCATCATCATAACAGCCTGTGAAAGTCCTCTACAGGACATTTAGGCCTCTCGCGTAAGAGAGGGTTTACTATTATCGCCACGCCTAGCATAATAGCAAGCGCATTGGCGATCGCAATAGCAGACTCCTTGAACCTTTGACTTTGCTGCCAGTCACCGGTCTGCCGAATTTCGGTCTGGTATTGTTTGAAATATTTATCCCGCCATCGGTCTGTAGCCAATCACACATTTAAGGCTTTTTCGTTAGTCTGCTCTTCCGACTCCCATGTGAAGAAAGGTGGTATATTATTATGGCTATTATGTTGCCCCTTAATTATAGGGATTAATTATTACTGTTTAAATTTTCACAAGGTCCAATGTTTTCATTATTTTAAAACGGAACAGGCGAGGCAAACTCAATCATTGTGTTAAATAAAGTTTACGATTTGTCGCGGTTATTGAAAGTTTACTCAACGTGAATATTTTATCTCAAAAGTTTACTCAACGTGACATGAATATTTTATCGAAATATTCCCCTATCTCCCTGCAATCATTTCATTGTTGGAGAAAGTGGAAAGTAAATTATAAAAAAAAAACACAACGTTTTGGTTATTTTATATTCCGAAACCATTGGTGCAGTGTTTTCGCAATTTAACGAATCTGCCCACCTTCGTAGACGAGTGACATATACACCAGTTTTCAAGGTGTTACTCGAGTGCCGTGCTCTGAGTTAACGGGTTCGATTCCGGGCGTAGAAAACAACTTTTTCTACAATTTCTTTGGTCTGCGTGTTTGTGGTAACTTCGTCGTTTTCGTTTCTATATTGTGATTAGGTGTATTATGTCTTTATTAAGAATTGTTACAATGTACGTTATGTTGTCCCTGTCTATGTACGAGTATGTTATTTATTTAACCTCACCTCAAGACTACACAAACTTATTTATCTATTATATACATACACAAACTTATTTTTATACATACATATATATAATTTATCACTGTAATTAGTGTAGGATACATTCCAATTTTCTAACCCCGTTTCATACTCTCTCCCCCAAACACTTCATATTCGAACTCTTTATGTCTTCTTTATGTCCATGCCGACGATATGAATCGTACACAAGTCTTGGAAAAACCCAACAAAATGGTGCGAGCCTGCCACCTGAAGATCGAACTCGGGTCTCTCGACTCAAAATTCCGACCACCCAACCACTCGGCTATCGTGACTTTATCTTTCGTAAATCGGTAATGAGAATGTAAAATAAAAACACAGATGTTACTTGATTGGAGACCTGATGTGATCAATGTTCTTACACTTGAGACACACTCTCTGAATAGTCTCGTCAGTCTATACCCGGGTTCGACTCCTCGACGGGTCTATGTAAAAAGCCACTTTTCTACATAATCTTCCGAGATTATGTAGAAAAAGTGGCTTTTTCTGGACGACTATCTTTGTATTTACATATTTTATTATATTATTTTCAACATAGGGAAAATCTTGAAAATAACGTTAACAAAATCAAGCCATAATACACACAAAGACTTTAGCTACTTACTTTACAACTAGGGTGTTAGTAGTAACATTTACCTTTATATGTATTTTATACATATAAAGTTATTTTTAAACTATTTTGTGTGTATGTGTGCAGTAGGGAAGCACGGTATGGTAAATTAATTTTCTAATGTAGTTCGTCTGCATTGACGCTTCCTTTGAGTGACGACTTAAATTTCTCTCTAACCAGATTCCTAACGAGAGCTCTCTACGAAAATGTTCCACATTTGCAGTGTTTTGGTGAAATTAAACTCTGCTCGGTTCTAGGTTTAACTTTAAGCTACAAGATTAAATTGAATTTCTCTACGATTGGATGGAAGTTAAATATCAATATACACGGAAATTTTTGAATATATTCTTTAATTTAAATTGGACCGAAAGCAGTGTATATAATAGGAGAACAACGCCAATACGTTTACCAATTTTGGCGAATCCTTTTATTGGGAGAGGCATAATCCCTGCAGTGCACTTTTACTGTAAGAAAGTAATTAAACTTGAAAAGACATTTCATTACTTCTACTTCGCGCGAAGTTTCCCAAATTTTGTAATGAGAATTTTCTGCTTAGCGTAAATATTTTGGGTTCCCAGAATTAAAATGTAATTTTATTACGCACACATTCTTCAGTAAAATATTAAATTATTTTCTCAAAGTAATTTGATTGTTTAAATTTTTTTATCTTCACAATTTCAATACTGGGGGTAGACACTTTTCAATGGAGCTTTTACAGGACAACAGAAATTTATCTATTTCAATTGAAACGTAGTTAAATAAAATGTAGCCTCGAGAGCCGTGTGGTTGGGTGATCAGAATTCGAGTTTAGATATCCGAGTTCGATTCCCAGATGAAAGGCTACCTCTACCAATGGTTTTCTAAAACTTATGAACGATTTATGTCGTTGGCATGGACATAAAACTGCCATGGACTTACCATCTGCCACTTTATCAATGGCGTGAAAATATTTATTTATTTTTACCTTTACCCCACGCCTCATATGATTTACACGTCACGACGTAAGTGTATGCATATTTAAAAACACAATAACTAACAAATCCCCATTTTTTCTTTATAGTATTGATCTTTAAACGGATCTCGATATTGGAGTAGTCAGAAGTTAATTAAGGACGGCTTACACCGTCTTAGTATACAAACTAACGATACATTATTATATTTATATAATAAATATTTTTTATGTAATATATTTCTATAACTTATTTATATAAACATCTATGCTTTTAGTTTGAACACTCATAATCAACTACAAATGTTTGTCCCTAGCGTGACTCGAACCTTTAACTTCGAAGGTAGGGACCCCAGCGGCCATCGGGTCGTCGAAAAGTTTTCGTAAACCATAGTATTTTCATTCTCTTTCTGATATAATAAAACTATGATATATCGCGTAAGGTTTACTAACAATAGGAGCATTTACGATCAGTAAAGTGAAAAGCAATGTTCCTCAGTACGTGGGGTGGGAGCGTGACGAGTGTAAAACTTGTTGTGTCCCTGTGGATTTTATAAGTTCTGTAAGTCTCGAGTGAGTGAGTCTTCGTTCATATCATCTTTTTTTTTATCTTCACACTATTTCCCATATTGAAGAAGGCAGACTTCTAGACTGTGAAGTTTTTCGATCCACTTTTCACCAAGGCTTATTTGTGACAAAGTGAGAAGTGGTGTTCCTATCACCGTCTTAGTGTCCAAGCTAAAGGCACAACATCTATATTTACTTACACATATATGACCTCGGTGGACGAGGTCGGAAGACCAGCTCTGAGGTCCCGGGTTCTATTCCCGGTTGCCCCAATCGAAAACACTTTTTCTAAATTTTTTCGGTTTGTCGTATCTTAGTTGTTTCCGATTCGATAACACAAGTGTTTACGATACTTACATCTCTTTTCTATTCTCTTACCGTCCCTCAATTTCCCTTTTATTTATTTTCAGGTATTTCCCAATACCGGGGTAGTCGTAGGTCAACACAATTTTAGCTATTTCGGCTCACATCTCAATAGAGGCAGTTGCCGACAACCCGAATTATAAATAAGTTTTGCAAAAACTCATTGGTACGGGCCTTCCTTCCTGGGGATTAAACTCGGATGTCTCGATTCGAATTGCGATCATCAAACCACTCGCCTATCGTGTCTCAAACACACCAAATTGTCGAAATGATTACTAAAGTAATCTTCGTTTTCTTAAAGAGGTCATAGACTTCCATAACCAGTATTTGCCATTAGTTTTACGCTTTGTAAAAAATATGGCAATTTATTTTTTAATGCTCTAAATTGGCGATCGCAGTACCAGACGCCTTGGACCCTTGATGCTGCAAACCGTCACCGTCAATTTTGAACGGTTTATTTTTGGGGATGGTTATTCTTCCATCGAATGACAGTAATTGCAATATTTAAGGCATTATTTGCCTCTGCAGCACTTACGGGAACACAACACTCCACAAACAATCTCTAACCCCGATAACAAATGTCTACTTAAAAATTAGTAATTCATAAATACTTACATAGATACAAAGAGAGAGGGAAGAAATATTTTTTAGCCGATTCCATTACGGCTAATATATGTCTTTACGCAATTCTCAATAGACGTGTAGATATAGGTCTAGACAATTAAGTCCTTCCGGCATTTTTTTTTACATTTTTGACAACGTGAGAGCTAGTGAGCGTGTCGCCGACTTTATGTCCAAGCCATCGACATAAATCGTACATAAGTTTAAAAAAAATATTAGTACAAGCCATGGGGATGGAACTCGGGTCTCTTGACTCGAAATTCCGACCACCGAACCATTCGGCTATTGTGATTTAGCTGCTAGGGCCAACTGATATCCTATTTCAAAAAAAATACTAATTTATTTATTTATTTATTTAAATAGCGTACAAGCCCTTGTGTAATATTATAACAGGCTAGCGGTGTGAGAGGCAAACATCTTATAATACTTAATGTCTTTGTTGTTCACTGAAATTCATTAAAATGTAAGTCCTTGTAAAAATTACTATTGTAAACTTTCAATAACATGGATTCCGGTTCGTCATTGTCCTAAGAACACAAAGTAATATAAATTGATCTCGTTAAATCCTTTGATTTCAATAGCTTCGATCTAATTAATCAAACGTAAATTTTCATGACGTAAAATGACAATAACATGGGCACGGTTCTTAAGCAATATAAATTAAACCAATATCTTCACGCATAAATCCAATACTGGGGTAGACTGAGATATAGACGATTAAGTCATTTCAATCCACCTGCGATATGCTTATTTGGGACGTGAAAGGCGATGAGCCTATCGAGCTCTTAATGCACAAGCCACGGCAAATATGAGAAATATTTTTGTAAAAATACGGCATTAAATATAGTATGAAACTTTGTTTTATAGACTTCTGTTACTATTTTCTGACAAATAATATGTATGATATTCTCACGGTTCCTATTTTTGTTGATATTGCGTGAAGATAAAAAAGAAGAGTCTTTGAGTGGGCAAGATCGCGATTTTGATGACTATGAACATGAAATACACATGAAGATCTTGAATAATAAACAACATGAACAATACATCGATAAGGACAACATCACATACATTGCTCTGCTCCCAAAGTAAGCAGCTAAATCACTTATGTTGTGAAATCGGATACAACGAATTCACCACAAACACCCAAGCTCGATAAAAAGTAGAAAAGTGGTGTTTCTCCATTGAGCCGTCTGGGATACGAACCCGCTACCTTAGAGATGGCGACACCTAAAAAAGAGGTGGATACATTTAACAACTTAAAAATAATGCTTTTTGTAGTCATCAAATGATCGTACCAGGTGTTTTTAATGAAAATCGATCCGTAAGGAGCTCCAAAAGCCCCAACTTACAGAAATGGCTTCAACCATACAAACCGCTAACATTTACGATGAAACATTCCGGCGCAATCATAAAGAACGATGTACACGAGATTTTCTTTGTTACCGCAAGCCAACACTATCAAAACTAATGGTAACACCATAAATTCATTTTTGCTTCTATCTACAACACTGCAAATAAGAATAATATTTAAAACAAAAAAAATATCATTTCATTCCCATCACGCCATTCCCAATGCAGGGGTAGACATAGGTCTAGTCTAGACAACTAAGTCCCTTCGACCGAGCTTCCACCGTCAACATTTTGGGACGTGACAGGTGGTGAGCCAGTCGCCGTCTTTATGTTCAAGCCAACGATGAATGGTACATAGGTTTTGAAAAAATCCATTGGTACGAGCCTGCCACTCGGGGATCGTACTCGGGTCTCTCGACTCGAATTCCGATTACTCAAACACTCGGCTTCGTGACTAATAAGGATAGTAAAAAGTTAAAACTAAAGTAGCGGCATGACAACCCGATGGCCTTGTTGGCAGTAGACCCTGCTTTCGAAGCTAAGGGTTGTGGTTTCGAATTTCGCTAGGAGAAAACATTTGTGTGAAGAATGTGAATGTTTGTATTCGAGTCACGTTAATATGTACATATGTGCATTTATTTATGTAAATGTATATGTAAAGAAAGTATGAATCATTTATTGAAATAAAACTTAGAAATGAATCATTCATCATTCATCTCGTACTGAAGTCTATTAAACGATATGGCATAGAGTGTATCAAGGCACTCACTTGTCTCTATTGCTTTCCTTCGTTCTCTGTTAGTGAAGTTAGTGAAATGTGGCAGTAGACATACGAGGGGATATGCGTGACAACAAAGCAATTCTTTAAGAAACAAGGAAAAGTTATCCTTTCACTGTTTCTTGAAGGGAGTCCCCCTCGGTTAGTTGATAACATAGTTTTAAGTCTAAAAATCTACCTTAATATTATTTGAGGGGTTACAATTATTTGTGGTAGGATTGAAAAAATGTGACAAATTTTAAAACGTATGTTTTTTTCTTCGTGTCTAATGACTAGTTGGTAGTAAACCTACTTTTGATGTTAATGATTATGGATTCAAAACCCGCTAGAAGTAAACGTTTATGTGATAATTATGAAAGCATGTACTTGTGTCATGGATGTTAGCTTGGATACTAAGACAAAGGGACAGACAGAATACGAAACATTTCAGTCCTGTCGACCCACATTTCCACGAAGTTTATTTGAGATAAAATGACAGATGGTGATACTTCTACATAATCAGAAATGTTAAAATTTTCGTAAAATTTAATTAGTTACATGACAGCATATAAGGGTTTACAGCTTGAGTAAACTATATCCTAACACGGGCTTTCTATAAGGAATAATGGAGATTTTACTTCATATGATATGATCTTAAGCTTGTAAGGTTTTTTTTTTAATTTTTTTAGGGGAAGAAAATAAGACACTTATGTACATACAGAATAACAGAAGAGCTGTATGAGCACTGCTTACTTTTAAGAAAGGAATTAGGATATGATAGGAAGATTAGAGAAAAATGTGGGTATAAAAGTGTGAACCTCCAATCACCTAACTCTCCGTACTAAACGGAAAAGCACAAGATGTCCCATGCCGACGAGCTGATGCATTCATGCTGCTGTAGAAACTGTCTTTGCTCTATATCTCGTAAACCAACAAACATTGCTTAATGAAAGGTTAAACTGCTTCTAATATTGCCAGAAAAATAATCAAACTGTTTTTTTTTTCAAAAGACACTAAACCTACATTTTAAGTGTACTTTACAAACGACGAAACTAAAATTCCCTTCCTTCACGTTTTCAATTAAGTTTTTGTTCATTTGAACACAAATAAAAAAACAATGAATTACTTTCTTAGCTAAACATAGCATATGAAAAGATTTTAGTACAAATAAATTCCGTTATTATCGAGATTCGATCTTGGCACCGCCTTCAAGCACATCCGTAAGTAGTACTTACTAGAATATTTCATTTAAATTAAGTATTAAGAAAGTTATTGGTTTTTGTCTGTGCAAAGAATGTCCGTTTTATAAACGGTTAAATTCAAAAATATAATGTTTATACAACATAAACTTAAAGTGCAGGTATAAAAATGGAACATAATATTTACGTTACTCACAAACCCTTTGAAAATGTTATAGTTCCGGTATAGCAATCTTCCGGACCCGTGCTCGGTATTTTAAGTAAATCCTTTAATTTCTTACGGATACTTTATGCACCTTTTAACAACAAAATTTGTATATTATATTAAATTTATTTTTATTTCTTTCAGTGATAGAGCCACGCATCAGCTTTTGTTCTTGCATGAATGGGCCTGCTCGACCGGGGAAGTACCACGACCTCACAGAATACCGGCGTGAAGTAGAAGTCTAACAAACTTCTGCGTTTCGTCTGGTGAGTGCAGGTAACCGGCCGCTTCCCCCAATTCTGGGGAGGGGACACTCTAAGGGCGGCAACGCATTTGCTATGCCTCTGGTATTGCGGGTGTTCATGGGCGGCGGTAACCACTTACCATCACGTGAGCCACCTGCTCGTTTGCCTCCCTTTTCTATAAAAAATTATAAACTTGTAAAACGTCGCGATTTTAGTAAATCCTTAAGGGATAGGTCTATGTGCCTATGCTCTAAACTCGTTTGGACCCTTATGTACATTTAAACACACAACGCAGTCAAGAAACACCTACTATTAAATACATTTGTGATAATTTTTAATTTTCGTGTAAATAAATAAACTTATTTTTGGAGTATGCTATTTAAGATTCGATTTTCATATATATAAGCCAAAGGTATGAAAAATGATAGGGAGTAAAATCAAACTTACTACGTTAACATATGCGTTATGTTCGTGGACAACTTATCTTGCGCGGTACATGTATTTTGATTAATATAAACAATATAATTAATAAAAATAAATGTAGTATTATATTATCTTCACGCCATCCCCAATGGCGGAGCAGACAGAGGTCTAGACTTCTAAGTCCTTGTATATGTAAATTATGCTTTCAGGAATATTAAAAATGAGTTCATTTATCATCGTTTACTAATCTATTTATATTGTAATCTTTCGTAAGTGACCTCTAGTTGTGCGTTGAAACTGACACAAATTTTTAAAGATATATTAATTAAATAAAAAACCGCGTAAGATTTGTGAATGCTTGAAAAATAAATGTGATATCGTGTTCATTATCATTTGTATTCAGAGACCAAAGAGAGAGCTGCATCTGAAGACACGATTAGGTCAGCATGATTTATGTCGCTTGATTTATGTGTCATTCAAAATGAAAATCTATAACATTTTCGCCTAATACAAAGCGTATTGCTTTTTACATTTTATTTTATTTTTTACGTCTTTTGTTAATCTATCTTTTGTTAACTAAACACGAGTCAACAGTAAACACTAGTACAGTGTAACAACCAGCAATTACCTGCTAATGGAGAAAGTCCCGCTCTCAAAAGGGGAAGAAAGGGAGATGTATTATTATTACCCCGATACCGCGCATCAAATGTGTATTATAACATTAAACAAAAATGTTTTGTCTGATCGGCTAGATCCCCTGGCTTTGCGAAGATATGATGCATCTCTTTGCATTTTTTACAAGATGTACTACGGGGAGTGCTCCGAGGAATTGTTCGGATGAGCCCCAACCGCTGAATTTCACCATCGTTCTTTACGGCATACTCAAAAATTCCATCAACACCATCTTGATGCTTGGCATTTCGCCACAGTGCGTTTTTCGCGGAATTTTCTGCCACGCACTTGCATTTTAGCGGTCAGCGGACAGTGGTCAGCGGTTTTTTCGGACCGATACGACTTAGGGACCTTCAAGAGAAGAGCCTATATTTTTCTCAAAGGCCAGTAACGCACCTGCTATTCCTCTGGTATTATAGCCACCTGGTCGTTTGCCTCCCTATTCTATGAAAAAATGTTTTGTTGTGCTCATATTTATATTCTAATTTCAATATCATTATGCAACTTTAATAAACAGAAATATCTTCACGCCATTCTCAATACAGGGGTAGACAGAGGTCTAGACAACATAGTCCTTTCCGCACACCTCTCATTGAAGATATTTTTTGGAACATCGTGAATGGTGCTGAGCTTGTCGTCGTCTTTATGTCCGTTCCAACGATGTAAATCAGACATTAGTTGTTTCGAAAAACCCATCGGTACTAACCTTTATTGGTACTAACTAAAATAAAAATAAGTAAAAAAAAATCTTAGTATATAATAAATTACTATATATTTGACACGGTGGAATTAATTATTATTTTCTAGCGATTTCTTACGAGTCATGTTATAAATAATATAATAATAGGACTTTAATAAATTTAGTTTGCTTTTATTTTTCTCTTTAACGTATTGCACTGTACTTATATCTTTAACCTATTACTATTTAAGATTGCAATATAGAATTTAGATAAAATATGTTTAGTAAATTACGTTTCTTGCAGATGCTACATGCTCGTATATATTTATTGAATTTCAAAAAAATTTCACATCAGGCAATTCCGTAGAAGCCACTGATAATGTAGTATATAGCCTTTTAGTACACTTTCTAGCAAATGTAATCCCATTTGCCACATTCTTGTTTATGTATATTTTTATACGCAGTTACTTAAGAAACGTTATAACGGCGGATATTTGTTTGCATTGCGTAAAACCATTCCATACTTTTCTCCTAAGTAGTAAAAATATACTCTTAACGGTGACAAAAACCAAAATACATAATTAATAACTGTTCTGTTCCTTCAGAAGTCACGAGAGCCGAGAGGTAGGGTGGTCGGAATTTCGAGTCGAGAAACCCGAGTTCCATCCCCAGGTGGCAGGTTCGATCCTCATACCAATGAGTTTTTTCAAACAACTTGTGCACGAATTATATCGTCGGGCTTGGACATTGTAACGGCGACGGGCTCACCACCTGTCACGTTGTCCTAAAATATCTTCGGTGGAAGTGGGTCGAAATAACTTAATTGACTACCCCTGTATTGGGAATGGCGTAAAGATATTTTATTTATTTATTTCTTTGTAGTGTCCCTGTTCAAAATTCAATAAAATCTACTGTAATCAAGGGTATCAGGCTATTCATCTAAGCCCTTGGGGAAGAGAACGTACAATGTACATGACTAAAATGTTCTTTGTTCAAAATTTATGGCAGGCTCATGGCCTGTAGATGCCTACCATCAATTAGCTCGAGTTTCACCCTTCTCCAATCGTCATCTATCTATCTTCACTCCAGACTCCAGGTGTAGACAGAAGTCCAGACAATTAAGTCCTTTCGACCCACCTTTCACCAAAGACATTTTTTGGGGTATAATGCGACAGGTAGTGAGGCTGTCACCGTCTTTGTGTCCAAGCCATCGATATAAATCCTAAATAAGTTTTGAAAAAATCCATTGTTATGAGCCTACCACAGATCGAACAGGGGTCACTGGACTCGAATTCCGATCACTTAACAACTCGGCTACCGTGACTGTTTTTTTTTGTTTTCGATTATGCGTTCCTCTTTTTCCTAAAGTATATATAAAGCTAATAAAATAAGGCATAAATTACTTAAGCAGCCCATTGAAGAGTTTCGCTAAACATATATTTAAAAGGATATTCTGGGTTTAACTTGCAAAAGTGCAGCTCATATTCACCATATGGGGTAAGTAGGTTGGCGCATTACCGGTAGGTACCATTGTACTTTACATCTTCTCGTTTATCTATGCAATTAAGTCCTTTCGCCATGTTAGTGTGAAAACCAACGATACATAAATCGGCATAAATATGTATGAAGAATATGATGAATTTGAAAGAATGTCTGTTCTGAATGTATGAATTGTGCGTGAAAATAAGTAAGTATGTCCTATGGCTATTAAGGGATATAATTTTTCAAATATACCTTATTTGAAAAATTATAGATATAAATATAAATTCCATGACTCGAGTACAAATATTCATATTCAACACATAAAATGTGGCAAACATTGTGTGTGTTGAAACCTTGTGGGATCCAAACCCTCAACGCTGAGTTTCGGAGGCAAAGTCGCTACAAACTAGACTACAGCTACATTAGGGTTTTCACATATTAATTTAATTCCATATTAAAATTTCTAATCACATATACTTAATCTTTTCACATCATGCACTTCTTTGAAAAATAATCCAGTAAGGGGATTAGTTGCCGAAAGTAGATCTTTATTACAATAACATTTACTAAACCCTGAAACCTTAAACCTACCTTAAACCTACCTAAAGTAATAATTTTTCTCATTAGAAAGGCCGAAAAGTTTCCTGTTGTTTCAGAACTTACTTTGAAAAACTAGTTTAAGGAACTTTAAAATACAAACAACAACGCAATTATACCAACACCATAACGACCTGTAAAAGTCCTTCGTCCCGCATTGGTCACGAGGTATGCCTTGAGACCTCGTGACCAACCGTGCGTGTGTTTAGCATAATCGCCAATCTTAACGAGCGGATTGGCAATCTCGGTTTAAGATACCTTACACCTATACCTTACCTTACAGGTACTGCTACTGCTGCTCCTTACAGGTCTCCTGAAATTTGGTCTGCTCTTTGGATAGAAAGGAAGCAAAAAACAATTATAGAACTATAGTTGGCTTGGACATAAAGACGGCGACGGGCTTAAACCTTTCACGTTGTCCCAAAACATGTTCAGTAGAAGGTGGGTTGAAACGACTTCATTGTCTAGACTTGACCTCTGTCTACCCCTGTATTGGGAATTGCGTGAAGATATTTATTATTATTTATTTTATATATTTATAAGGATATTCTGGGTTTAATTTACAAAAGTGCAGCTCATATTCACCATATGGGGTAAGCAGGTTGGCGCATTACCGGTACCATTGTACTTTACATCTTCTCGTTTATCTATGCAATTAAGTCCTTTCGCCATGTTAGTGTGAAAACCAACGATACATTAATTGGCATATATATGTATGAAGAATGTGATGAATTTGAAAGAATGTCTGTTCTGAATGTATGAATTGTGCGTGAAAATAAGTAAGTATGTCCTATGGCTATTAAGGGAAAGGTATATTTGAAAAATTTTATATATATAAATATAAATTCCATGACTCGAGTACAAATATTCATATTCAACACATAAAATGTGGCAAACATTGTGTGTGTTGAAACCTTGCGGGATCCAAACCCTCAACGCTGAGTTTCGGAGGCAAAGTCGCTACAAACTAGACTACAGCTACATTAGGGTTTTCACATATTAATTTAATTCCTTATTAAATTTTCTAATCACATATACTTAATCTCTTCACATCATGCACTTCTTTTAAAAATAATCCAGTAAGGGGATTAGTTGCCGAAAGTAGATCTTTATTATAATAACATTTACTAAACCCAAGTAATAATTTTTCTCATTAGAAAGGACGAAAAGTTTCCTGTTGTTTCAGAACTTACTTTGAAAAACCAGTTTAAGGAACTTTAAAATACAAACAACAACGCAATTATACCAAACATCATAACGACCTGTAAAAGTCCTTCGTCCAGCATTGGTCGCGAGGTATGCCTCTCACATACGAGTGTGTTTAGCATAATCGCCAATCTTAGCGAGCGGATTGGCGATCTCAGTATAAGATACCTTACACGTATACCTTACCTTACAGGTACTGCTACTGCTGCTCCTTACAGGTCTCCTGAAATTTGGTCTGCTCTTTGGATAGAAAGGAAGCAAAAAACATTTATAGAACTATAGTTGGCTTGGACATAAAGACGGCGACGGGCTAAAACCTTTCACGTTGTCCCAAAAACATGTTCAGTAGAAGGTGGGTTGAAACGACTTAATTGTCTAAACCTCTGTCTACCCCTGTATTGAGAATGGCGTGAAGATATTTGTTTATTTATTTCCACACACAATAAAGTCCCTTTGGCCCACTTTTCACCGAAGACTTTTTTTTGGGACCGGGAGTAATTACGTTATGGCGCAAGAATATACCAATATACCACCCCTTTTATTCTCGTGGTGACTAAGGATCTTCAAAATTCCAGTAACTACTGACCGGTGGCGCCGTATATACTACCGTATATACTTTCATATGAATTTAGTGTAAAGCTGTTAATTTCAAATCACCAACAGGGACTTAATTTTTTTTTAAATGCATAGATTACATTGACGACCACCGTGGACAAGATTTTCATGGTGGGCGACACCATGAAAAACTTGTTCTGAAAAGCTTTGAGGTCCCGGCCTCGATTCCCGGTCAAGTCATTGTAGTTGTCCCTATGTATGTTTTATTTTTTTATAGACTTGAAAATACTGTTTATATTCCCATTTTTACAAATTAAAAGTTAAGGTAAGTATACTTAATATGATTAGAAGTTTCATTTTTCAAAAGCCCATGAGAAAATTACACAGTAGTAGAGCTGACATCAGAGCGTTGTAAACCTAATTATCTATACAACCTCTCCAACAGCGAATCTAATTACAGATCCCCTCGAAAGATCCCGGCTAACTTAACCCCCAATTCAAGGGCCCTTAGACACCAAAAATGTGTTCCCACAATTTGCCAGTCAAAGCTCTGAGGGTGCTTAAAGTTCTCACGTGAACCTTTCGTACTCGATTAAAAGCAAAGGAGCATCTCTTATCCCAAAAAAGAGTTAATATTAAATATGAAATATCACGTCAGTAATTTTATTAAAAAGAAAATTTCAAGGGAAGAACAATTTATAACTTGTAACATAAATAATAATAATAAATACATATATAGATTGGGACAACATCACATACATTGTTCCGATCCCAAAGTAAGATGCTAAAGAACTTGAGGTTTGGGAATCGGAAATAACGAAGGCACAAATACACCCCGATCCGAGAAAATGTAGAAAAAGTATTTTTTTCTACACTGACCCGACCGGGGATCGAACCCGGCATGGCGATGAATTCGAGATGGCGGCAACTTGAAATCCGGTATTTACGCCACTCGTCCACGGAGGTCGTCAAAATTACAACACTGGTATCTCAGAATCGACTTTTTTTTGTATTTATTAGGAACAATAAACAAGTACACTACATTATTAGGTACAAATCATTAAATAAAGACACTGGTCTGATAATATCTTCGGTGGAAGGTGGATCGAAGGGACTTAATTGTCTAAACTAGACCTCTGTCTACCCCTGTATTGGGAATTGCGTGAAGATATTTATTTTTTTGGTCTAGTTAGTGCAACCAGCCCCGTTGTCCACAGATTGCTAAACACAGAATTTAACATGCGAGACTAAAACGATGTGTCGAGTTTTACAAAGTGCGAGTTACATAATATTTATCACTTAATAGTCTATTACAAATTACAATTACAAAAAAACTTCTTAATACTTAATATAACATAAAATTCCAAATTCATCTGGACAGGCTTATTTATTTATATTCACACTTTTTCCAATACACTAGCCGAAATAGATCGTAAATAGTCAATTATATAATAGTCCAATTTTTATAGTTAAAGTTGTAGAAAATTTAGTCGTTTCGACCCACTTTTCACAATAGCTTATTTAGGAATACGTGATAGGCAGTGAGCCTATCGCCATCAATCTATATAAATATACACAATATCTCTTTGTAAAGTATTCGAATTAACAATCGTGTTCAAAATTCAAACACTTTTTATTAACCATATGTAATACGATTACTTCTTGCTCAGTGAATAAATCCCTGCTCACATTCTAAAAAACATTACGTCATTTACAAAGCGATCACTTTACCGTAAATATAATGAAGAAATTATATATATTTTTTGTATGTGAAATTTTGCTGGCAATATTTTGTTATATTTCGAAATCTTAATGCTACTGATATTATAAATGTAAAATGTTCAGATGTTTGAATGTTTGTATTTCTACCGCGCAAAAACTGTTGAACAATTTTGATTGAAACGGTACACAGTAAGCTTTTCACCTATAATAACGAAGATAGGTTCACCGCCTGTCACGTTGTATCATACGATACGATGTATACACCCAGGATCTATTCTTATATACATAATATAATCTTATAAACACGACCTCCGTTGATGAGTGGCGTAAACAACAGTTTTCAAGGTATAGCCATCTCGAGGTTCTGGGTTCGATTCCCAGTCGGTTCAATGTAGAAAAACATTTTCTCGGGTCTAGGTGTTTGTGGTGCCTTCGTTGTTTCCGATTCCCATACCTCAACTGCTTTAGCATCTTACACTGGGATCGGAGCAATGTATGTGATGTTGTCCCTATCTATATTTGTATAATAGTCTGTGAAAGTCCACTGTAGCACTTACGCCTCTCCCGTAAGGGAAGATTTGCCGTTATCACCACGCGTGGCTAGTGAATTGGCGATCGCAGTAGCAGACTCCTTGCACCTTAGACGCTGCTGCCCGCCGCCAGTCTATTGAAGTTCGGTCTGCTATTTTTTATTTCAAGATGGTTATCCAGCCACCTGTCGGTAGCCACATGCAAATTAGCTAAGGCTTTGACCCTAAGTCGCATTTAACGACACCCATAGGAAGATGGGTGGTACATTCTGACACCGTAATTATTCGGCAGTAATCTCACATAAAACAATAAATATCTATATAGATATCTCGGGAATTCTCAAAACGCAATTGATTTTTGTATATTAACAAACTTATATGTAACTTATACAATATACACATGCCGAGTTGATAGAAGAGTGGTTGGGTAATCGGAATTCGAGTCAAGCGACCCAGGTTCAATCTCCACGGTTCGTACCAATTGGTTTTTTCAAAAACTGATGTACAATTTTTATAGATAGCTTGAACATAAAGACGGTGACAATACATAAAGGGGCTCACCACCTGTCACGTTGCCCCTAAGATTGTCTTCTCCATCGAAGAGTGGGTTGAAAAGGACTTAATTATCTAGACCTCTGTTTACCCCTGTATTGGGAATGGCTTGAAGATATTAAATAAGATGCAAAATCTATATACAATTGTATATTTCTCATCGATAACACCGATTCTTTATCACGATATTACCGATTATATTTTAATTTTATCTATTTCAATTTATTGCGCCAACCAAAAATTTCTTCATACCATAGGTTAACTGGGAAAGAATACCTGTAGACATAAGTCCGCCTTTTGTAACCTTCTTTAAGAAATCGCAATAAGGATTTAAAAAATAAATAAATGTGTAAACGATCTCAACACAAAATAAATATAATGGTTCCTTGATTGAAACATAATATTTTTTTATTTTCACGGATCTGTCCATACGACGCACATTTCACTGGAGCCTATTTAAGTTTCATAGGACTATTTAAGTTTAACACTTACTGTTTACTTAGAAAATGATTGGTGGTAGGCCTGTCACCGTAAATTGGTTTGTATACAATATTCTTCTTCTTCTTCTTCCTGCCCTTATACCATGCTATGTGGGGTCGGCACAACATGTCTTCTTCTTCCACTCTCCTCTATTTCCCGTCATGTCAATACTCACCTCTTCTTTCTCATGTCTTCTTTCACACAATCCATCCACCGTTTTTTTGGTCTCCCCATAGCTCTTCGTCCATCCACACTCATCTCTAACATTCTTTTGCCTATATTACATTCTTCCCTCCTCATTACATGCCCGAACCATGCTAACCTACCACTCTTCATTTTCTCTGTCACTGGTGCTACTTTCAAACTTCCCCTTATATACTCATTCTTTATGCGATCTTTTCTAGTCACTCCACACATCCATCTCAACATTCTCATCTCTGCAGCATGCACTCTTCTTTCATCCGTCACTTTCGTTGCCCAGCACTCTGATCCGTACAATACGACCGGTCTCACGATCGTTCTGTAAACTTTGCCCTTAAGTTTAAGAGGCATGCGTGGATCGCAAGTTACTCCCGAGACCTGTCGCCATTTCATCCATCCCGCATTTATTCTATTCTTTACGTCCTGGTCGACATTGCCATCATTTTGGATCACTGACCCAAGGTAACGGAATTCGGAGCAGACTGGTAGGAGAACACCATCCAAGGCAATATGAGAAAAACTGGATGGACTACTGAAGTCACAGAACATGTGTTCAGTTTTGGTTCTGCTTATTTTTAATCCGACACTTTCCAGGTTTCTTGCCATTTTCCCAGCTTGCTCTGTACCTCAAGTGCATTTTCTCCGACAAGCACAATGTCATCAGCAAATAGCATACACCAGGGTGCTTCCTCCTGTATGTTCGATGACAGAGCATCCATAATCAGAAGGAACAAATAAGGACTTAAAGCCGAACCCTGGTGTAAACCTACAGACACATTGAACTTGTCTGTGATTCCAGCCTCAGACCGGACGCAATATTAACTTAATATTAATTTTATACAAGTTAATATTGTATACAATATTAACTTGTATAAAATTTAATTCGCAAATTGTAATACACTATAACGCATAGGATTTTAAATTGCAGTAACTAATAACGGGTCACACTAACCATGTTCCCTAGACAGGGTAAAGAGAGAAATTCGAGCTTGCAAATAAGCGAAATGAACAGATTTATGAGTGAAATATTTAAAAATATTTTTCGGTTGGAACGCATGCAAAGTAGTGATAATATTCTTAAAGGAATATATTTAACATGTTTTAAATTTAAAATTTTTCCATGCGTTTTTATCTATCGTGTAGCATTCGCGTTAATAAAAGAAACTTTTGAACACTAATTTATATAGCGAACAACACTATACCTTTCGTACAGGTCTTCAAAATATAAGCCTGTATAACATTTTATGCATACACAATTTACTTACAGATGTCTGTTATTGTATTTTATTTAGCAAATTGATTGTTGATGTTGATGATAAAGAAATTTATATCGACAAAACTATTATGTTTTTAGAATATTTTATTGTAATTTTGTATTCTAATTCACTGCCTAAAAAGGTCACTGTGGTATACAATACGCCTACTTTGCCTCGTTCGAAAGGAGGATATGCCATAAGCAAGGTAAAGACTATGTTTACCTTCAGAAAAAGTGTCTTTTTACACCGACCCGGCTGGGTCGAACCCGAACCCTCACAGCTGGCAATACTATGGAAACTGTTGCGTCCTCGTCCACAGACATCGTATATAAGTACGTTACGTTACTATTGTTACGTAAGTATGAACACCAGGAAGGCTCTCCACCCGTCACGTTGTTAACCACCAAATAAGCATCGATGTAAGTTTGATGGACAGAACTAAATTGGCAAGACCTCTGACTAATACAGTATTAATACACTCAGGCGTTACTTTCCAGAATTAAATTATTTTAGAGATGTTGTTACTACTCGAAAGTCTAGTTGGTAGTGACCCTGCTATCGAAGCTAGAGGTTCCAGGTTTGAAAATTTATGTAAATATAAATAAATTTACATAAAGGTTCGAATATATACACATATATTGGAATGTTAGCTTCGACACTAAAACGGCAATAGGCTCATCAGCTGTCACATGGTCCCAAATAAACTTCGGTAAATGATGATAAATGATTCCTTAAATAGTGGTAGGCTCGTAGAAATGTTTTTTTTTTTCATAAACTATGTACGGTTTACATCGTTGGCTTGGATATAAAGACGGCGACGGGCTCACCACGTGTCCCGTTGTCCCAAAAATGTCTTTGGTGAAAGGTAGGTCGAAAAGACTTAGTTGTTGAAACCTTTTTCCACCCCAATATTGGCCATATACGAGAAGATATTTATTTATTTGGCACCAATTCTAATGGATAAATCTTACTCCGTCCGTATGGTAACTCAACTCTGTGGTCGAAAGTCGTAGAATCTATTCGTTTGATAATGCCTTTTTCTAATAACATCATCTATAACCCCAGCATTATGAAAGACATCATCACGCGTTTTCTAATGCTGGGATAATAGATAATAAATAAATAAATAAATAAACGTAGTCAATTAGCGATGGAGACTAGAGTGTTATTATGAAACTCCTTCTAAGAGAACTTTGCCAAATTAAAGCATTTAAAGGGGAGGTCCGTTTGGCAGCATAATATACAACCGCATCTTGAAATTCTAGTGCAGAGCACTCTAAAGCTACGTTACACAAATTACATAATCTGTTGCAGCGTGAATTAATAACTCAGAATGTGAACCCACTGGTATTACAGCAATTATATCGCTTAATATCGTACCGATAGGCTAGTTGTTAGTGACTAGTAGTTGTTAGTGTTAGTGTAGACAGGACTTCACCCGATTTCCTCCTCACGTTAGTTTTGCGACCCTCGCACGGAACTGCACCACATAAATTCACGCGTGCTGGTCAAAACTTATGTCGTCTCATTCTGATTTATTTAGCTCAACCGTGAACATTAATGGGTTCTTCTTTGACTTTTATTTGTGAAGAAAGTGAAAAATGTTGAATCTGTTTAAATTACAAATCTTTTTCTTCTTCCCTTACGCTTATTAGGGACGTTGGCGCCATCTCTTAGAAATCATGCTAACTAACTCACTGACCTGAATACGATAACGCCATCTACATCTGTATGATGCAGAGTAAGAAAGTTTAAGTCACGATAGCCGAGTGGTTGGGTGATCGGAAATCGAATACCGAGTTCTATCGCAAGGGAGTGTTTTCTCAAACATATGTACGATTTATATTGTTGGCTTGGAAATAAAGACGGCGACGGGCTCACTGCCTGCATCCTACAAAATGTCGGTAGAAGGTGGTTCGAAAGGACTTAATTGTCTAGACTTCTGTCTACCGCTGTATTCGAAGTGGCGTGAAGACATTTTTCCCCACCCGTGTAAATTGAATTTATATTTTTTAAAACACCGCTGGGCAAGCGTATTGGTGACAGCAATACCAGACACCTAGCATCTTAGAGGCTCCTAGCTCCTAGCCCATAACCGGTGTGCTGATAATTAGTCTGGTATTTTTCAAGATGGCTACCTCGACGTCTCTCGGTAGCCATTGCATATCCAATAAGTCCCTCTGTCTTCTCTTACTACGACCACGGAAAGTAAAGAGGTAATATACTCTTAAACCGACAACACACCGTAGAAGTTATCTTGTCATTGTTAAAACAAAAGTTACCTATTCCCTAATGAACCCAGTTAGAACGTTTAAGTTGTTACTGAACAAAGTTTCACTTCAAGCAGCTTGCTACAAAGGACAAGGACTCTGAGTTACTTACTGAACTATTGGAATAATGGTCAGCGGTACAGTTCTCATGCGATAACTAACAGTTACGAAGCTATTAAAGTTAGTAAATTTGATTAAATGGATTATAAATTTTAAATTTTATCTCCATTCACTTACACATTGCATTCACACTATTCCCAATACAGACAGGATAATATAGACAGGTCGAGACAATTTAGTCCATTAGACCCAAATTCCACGAAAACATTTTTTAAAATAACGTGACGAGACATGAGCCCATCGCCTTCTTTATGTTCAAGCCAACGATATGTAAATCGTACATAAGTTTTTTTAACCTATTGGTTTTAAGCGCCCAAGTCCGCTACCTGGGGATTAAACTCGGGTCCTTGACTCGAGTTCCGATCACCCACCCACTAGACTATCGTGACTACATGTTGTCAAGTTAAGGTAATTCATAACAAAAAGACAAGCTTTATAAACTTTAATAACTGCCGACAGATGGCGGGATAACCATCACAAATATTGTTTGAGCTTTTAAAGCGAGCTCTCTGACTGGTTATCGGGAAGCTCTCTACGAATGCTTAATTTCTTTTTATCTATAAAGGGTATTTATTTAAAACTATCTAAAACTTGATTAAAATATGAGATATATCTGTGTAATGTCGTTTAACAGTTTTAATTAAAGTTAACTTAAACGGATAACACCTACAAATTGCACCCAGCGCTGGGGGTTGATTATATTGTAACATAAAATGAAGTCGTTAATGCTTTAAGACCTTAATTTTACAAAAATGAAACTCGTAACATTGTAATGTTTACCTTGGTATATTTTACTTTTCTAACGGTTCATAAAATTTTACATACAATAAAGAAAATATGAAATATGCCGCCCTTGTTGGAATTAATTACATACTTATATTAATTATGTAGGTTCATATACACGATAAGTGCCTTCAGTTTGTAATAAATTTCTAAAATAAAATAAATAAATAAATATACTACGCAATTCCCAAAAGAGGGTAGACAGAGGTCTAGTCTAGATAATTAAGTCCCTTAGACCCAACTTCCACCGAAGATATTTTCAGGTCAACGTGACAGGTGGTGAGCCCGTTTCCGTCTTTATGACCAAGCTGACGATATAATTCGTACATAAGTTAAAATACATATAAGATATTACGCGGACAAAGTTAAGGGAATCAGCTAGTAATAAATAAAACTCGATAAAGTTCGCATATTATAGTTAAAAAACTGTATATTGTTACTACGCCGTAAAAATGTTTAAAAGTATAACAAATCACGCTGATATAAACGTGTAAATGGCGTAATTTAACAGAATATCTATTAATTTCCTTTCGACGGAAAATTCGCAGAGAATTTAAATTTGAGTTATTCACCTTTCCGCTTGAAATCTCATTTGATTTAATGGTATTTTCCTCCAACAAGGTTTTTGCGTTACATTCTAATAATGAAAAGGAACTTTGACAGTTCATTTTTATTAATCGTATAAGAAAATAGAAATATACAAATAAGAAATAAGTAATTTTATTTGAAAATAATGTGACAAAAAAAGGTCTTGTCAACAATTTTCCAACGTCAGCGAGATTAAATAGTAACAACAGACCAAATCTTTAATTACCTGCGAAAAAACAAATAAAAACAAAGGTTTCTGTGTGTGTGAAGTGAAGCTTAAAGAATAGAGATTTAATGATTTAATAATCAAAATTCGAACGTAACGTAATTAAATATATCTTTATGTTTGAACTTTATTTAGTTTCCATTGGCCATGACAATAAACGATAGCCGAGTGACTGGGTGGTCGGAATTTCGAGTCAAGAGACCCGAGTTCGATCCCCAGGTGGCAGGCTTGTACCAATGGGTTTTTCAAAAACTTATGTCCGAATTATATAGTTGGCTTGGACATAAAGACGGCGACGGGCTCTCCACCTGTCACGTTGTCCCGAAAATATCTTCGGAGGAAGGTCTTAATTGTCTAGACTAGACCTCTGTCTACCCCAGTATTGGGAATTGATTTATTTATTGGGGATTTATTTATTAGAAACATTAAAATTCATGTCAAAAAGACAGAAAAATTAATGTCTCATTTAGTTAACATGTAAATAATATTTAAACATTGTTTTTTGCGTTCTTGGACAGTTTGACTGTTTGATAATTGTTTTTAATTATTTGTTGAAATATGAGTAAATCAGGAAAAGCTGAAAATGATGAATGAATTGGGAAACGCAAAAGCGACTAAAAAGTCAGGGCGGAAGATGTGATTTAGATATGGACAGGCGTGTGGCTGCCGGTAACATGATCAGCGGTGCCCTGATTCCGTTAGTCAAAAGAAAGGATGTTGTGAAACGTGCACGCTTTCCAATACATAACGCAGTGCTGGTTAGGAGCCTGCACTGCGTTATGTACTGCAAGGCGTACGTGGCATCTTTTTTATATAGCAGCGAAACCTGAGTCTGCCAGAAAGCAAGTTGAATACAGTGAAAATGCGACCACTTCGGAAAATATGCGTTTACTTAGCCGTCTTAAAAGTAAACGAAAATTTTATTATAGGGCAAGTTTGAACGATAAACTTATCACTAAAATGGACAAGGGAGTGGACACGTCAGTGCAGTCTCCGAATAGTCCTTGCGTGAAGATATGCCTTTTTATTCAATGAAAATTTTCTTTTGCCACATTAAATTACATAGATATATAATAATATATAAAAAAATGTAATGTAAATTTTTTCATTGTTATTTTATGCTACAAACGGATTTAAACAAACTTTGTTTTAATGAAATGAGCATGTTTATTACATTACTGCGGCCTGCATTTTCAACTTCATCCCAAATGTAGGCAACATTTTGGAATCCAATTTCCGTCCGTTCGCGAGACTATTAAACTTGATACGTAACAAACAGTTCGGTTTCTGCTGATGCGTTATTCATTTCAAATTCCTTGTAAGTGACAAATTATTTGAAAAACGAAAGATGAAAACAAAAAATATGCATTTTTTGGCCACTATCAGAAGCATAGTGAAACCAATGGTCCATATAAGATTAGGCTTTCACCGAGGCTATGATCTTTAGTGATGAAGGAATGACCTTATAGAGAAAGAAAGAGATGTATATTTTTACCCAGATTATTACATTTGCATTTATTAAATTCTTTTACAACTTAAGAAAAAATTGACGATGAAATTAATTCGCATGAAGATAAAGACATAACATTTAAAAAAATATTACAACAATCTCTGAATAGTCGTTAAATATTTCTCAAATATTGCTTCTCGGCTTAAAAATATATAGGGTGAGCCTTTCTTCCCGAGGCTATAGAAAGAGATGACCAAGATAAAAACTTTGAAAATGCTATTGGCTACTGATAGGGGGACAGCTAACTCGAAAAATATAAGACCAAACAAAATTCTACGGACCATGCATCGAAGACGCAGCTTTCTGAGCGTGTTATTAGTAAATTCCTCACGAAGAAGCCAAAGATCTGCAGTGGGAAAGAACAGACTGGTATGTATGTATATAAGTAGCTTAGTTTATGCTGAACTATTACCTTTCTAGTTAATATATATACATAGTTTGATGTGTAATAGAAACTATAAATAATAGTTTCTATTATACATCAAACTTGTTTAGGTCAACGTTACAATTTGCATGCCAAACGAAAAATTGTGTTATATTTTAAAGGCACATTCACACCAACACTGAACTCTTGTATCCATGAATGTAATTACGTATTATGCTACGTAATAAACGGTGAAATATCTTAGTATCTTAATTACTTTAAATGCAGTGAACTTAATGCCGGCCTGACTATGCTTACGTTGGAACCGTAAAGTCAAAGTCCGCCGCACGTTTAATAAATGCAGTCGGTGTCGAGCATCACTGTTATAAAGAAGATAAAACTTTATAACAATGTAAAATTTACTATAGTTGTATAAATTAATAGCCCTATGATATTGTGTTTTTTATTATTATCACACGCATAGTCAGCGTGAAGTAACCATTGAATGCGAAGATGAAACTTTAATTACGGAATCACAGTCTATTATTGACAAAATATTAAGATAAACGTGATTAAATTAAAGAGAAAATAGTCACAATTTCAACTGACACGGGCGGGATTCGAACCCAAGACCTCCGCCGATCCGTGGTGACGCACTTACCTCTGAGCCACCGTGTCTTACACGCATCAGTTGAAATTATAACTCTGTATTCTCTCATATTACTTATGCCTTATTTATTGGCATAGGCGCCATCTGTTATCCCTTTTGCAAGTGACAATTTGACAATCCTGATTTTTCAGTTAGGAATTATCAATACGAGAACGCCAACTTTAATTTTAATTATAATACACGATGGCTCGGAGATAAGAGCGTCGCCACGGATCGGCGGAGTTCGTGGGTTCGAATCCCGCCCGTGTCAGTTAAAATATTGACTTTTTACTAATTAAAGATATTAATTTAATAACATAAAAGTCCATCATAAATATGCTTTAAAAATCAATAAAATTGCATAATAAACGTGATTTTTAGAGATAAAAGTATCCGATATTTTAATCGTGATTAAAAATATCTGTGTGCCAAATTTCATTCAAATCTGTTGAGCCTCTTAGGCGTGCTACTGTCACATTTATGATATAGGGAGGTCACCATAGGCATATGGAAATTTCCCAACAAAATACACTTTGTTTTACAAACCCGGCTCTCTTCATTTAATTTTAGGCAATAATTCGAGGACAAGATCTGGATGCTTTCCAAGCACAACTTTGAGAACTTATATAGAAAATCGAGATACAAGAATTACTAAAGATAAAATATATATAATAATATGTATTCACGCAATTCCCAATACAGGGGTAGACAGAGGTCAAGTCTAGACAATTAAGTCCCTTTGACCCACCTTCCACCGAAGATATTTTCGGGACAACGTGACAGGTGGTGAGCCCGTCGCCGTCTTTATGTCCAAGCCAACGATGAAATTCGTACATAAGTTTTTGAAAAACTCATTAGTACTGCCAAAGATGTCATAAGTAATTTAAGTAACTTTCGTAGAAATTTTATCAAAAGGCACATTTTATTTCTTAGCAAACTTCGACAACTGAGCATATGTGTCACCCAAATATTATCACAAAAATGGTGCCATTATTATAACAAAAATAAATACACTAATGATAGTAATACCTTGAAATATTTTGATGGCTTCCCATGTCATTCCTAAACTCCTCTTAAAAGTATGTTCAATATTGAATATCCTCCAAAAAATGAAGTAAAAAGGTAAATACGTACACAGTTTCTTTTTAACGTTTCTTCTACGTTAGAGGCAGATTGAATTGTAATTTTTGATGGATATAATTCATGTTACTTATAAATAATGTAATACTCATTAATGATTATTCATCGATATAATGAACATAAATTGATTTGATTTGATTGCGATCGCTTATAAAGTCTACAATCTATGCAGTTATGGCATATCCTCCTTACAGGAGTAGCCTACCTCTTTTACAGGCTGTTAGTAAGTTAAATTTTCAACTTCATATAAAATTATATACAAGAGCATAATAACCTCGAGAATGTAAATACAAAGATTTGTAGTTTCTTAGAAGTGAACTTAAGATTAATGAAGTCGTCTCAGACTCTGTTGCACAAGTTCTTAATTAGTACCCGAGAATCT